>VWZU01008057.1:113727-160385 GCA_013397095.1 Sterrhoptilus dennistouni | reverse complement strand
TTTTTTTTTTTTTTTTTTTTTGTGCCCAGGAAAACACTGTACCAAAGAAGAGATGTGACAAAGCCAAGTGTTTACCAGGAAGAGGTGGTGCAAGAAGCTGGTTGGAGAGCAGCTGCAGGTGCTCCAGGGTGATATCCCGGATGGCAGGAATGTGAAACAGCCGAGTGAACATGTGGGGAGATTTGGGAGCAAAAATATTGAGCAGAGCCATGCGACAGTAGAGCTTGGCCAGGGCAGCTTCACTCCTCAACAGCTCCCTAGGGAACACAAACATTAATTTTATTAGTTCCTTAACATTAAATCTAACCATGACAATAAAATTCACAAGTTTGTACTGCTTAAAACGAAGCTGTAGCAGGTAACTGTACTACAGAAAATGCTCTTCATGTAATTCAAATTCAGGTAATAAACTGCCTTGTAACTACATCTCTCTTTTCACCTGTGAATTTGGATGTTGGTGTTATCCAGGGTGACCAACCCATTGGTTGCAGTCCTCCTGTATCCTGCAGGTGGCCTTTCCAACATGTCAATGGGATACCAGTACCTCACCAGCACCCCCTCACTCCGCAGATAGGTCTCTACTTGGACCAGCTCATTCACCTGCAACACCAAACCCAGCACTGTCAGTAACACAATAATTATAACCACATTTTTCCTTCCAAGAGAGCCCCAATCCAGCACCCTGAGCAGTTTTTGCTCCCAGCTGATCATTTAAAGTCCCCCCAGCTTGTCTTTACTCACTGAGTCCACATCCAGAACAACGCCATGAAGGCCAAATGTCTTCAGCATGCCCCGAATGGCAAATTTGGGTAGAGCTGTTCCCACAGCGCTGCTGGTGACGTTGTTGCTGTCAGGAGAGCGAGTCACCACGGTGAGACCTGGAGAAAGGGACACCACCACTTAGGTGTTTGCCTCATTTAACAATTTCTGCAGTAGATCCCAAAAACCTTTAAGCTTTTCTTTACCCCTCAGGATCCATTGTGCTGCCCTTACCTTTCCGTACTTTATCAATTGTGAATTTGTTTGCTTCATCTTTGATATCCTCGATGGTGGGAAGGTAGAGATCCCTTGGGATGCCTCCATTTTCCTCATACAGGAATTCCACAGTTTGCCTTGCTATATCAACCATCCCTGAAAGACAGGAGGGAGTGCAAATTACTTCTCTCAGTCACTTCAAGTAAGTTCTTATTCTCATTAAGATCCCAAGCAAGTGGGTTTTCTAATTACTTAAATGCTCTCTCAGTCAGGCTGAAAGATGGAAATTGGGAGATTTCCTGAGAAAGCTTTTCCTGAGCTTCTCATGAGGGCTCAGATTTCCTACCTCACTCTTAATCTGACTTTCCCACAAACACATTGTCCAGCCAGACCTGAATTCTACAAAACTCCCAAATCTCCCGTTATTATTATTTAAGCCTAAAAAGTTTTGCCTTGGTAGTCACAGACAGAAAATGCACGGAATATAGCTTCCTCCCCAACTATTATTCCAGAATGTTTCTGTATCCACATCACAACAAATTCTGTCACTATTTCTGAAATATTTTCCCTATTTAAAAAGTCCAGCATAGTAAAAGTGTTAAAGCATGAGCACAAACCAAATTCTAAGCACAGAGGGAAACAGCAAGTGAATTTTTTTTAAAGTTTTACAGCCCTGAATACAGTAAAATATGAAAGAAACACAGGTGTTCTCTCAGACTTCCTGCACATCACAGAAAATAACATGCATGGAAATAAATACAGCCATACCTAACTGTAAAGCTCCTTTAATCTGATCCAGCCCAGACTTCCTCTCAGCCTCATTCCGGAATCTTCTTCTAATTGTAGGGAAAACTTTGGTTTCCCAGGCTTTGACCAAGAGGGCATAGTGATCCTCCTACAAAGACAGAACTGTTTTAGAACAGCAAGAAGTGCTAAGTTACCAGCAGTTATATTTTTGTTAGGGAAGCAGGAAAACCTCTCAGGTGGCAAAATTTCAAAATCTAAATGACAAGATCTGGTTTTAGGCTCTAAATTAGAGGAGGCAGAGTTTGCCACATTCCTCACCCTGGGAATATCATCGTCATCATCATCATCACTTTCATCATCTGCAATGGGAGGGGGGTGAGGATCAGGGCCTGAGGTGATGAAGTTCTCATAGCTCAGCTCCATTTTATAGTGGCAGGATGTGTCACTGTCATACTCTGCAAGACACAGACAGAAATAATGAGATGATAATGCATACAAAGACATCCCATGAAATTGGAGATATACAGCATTCCATGCTTTCCATTCAGGGGGGTGGGAATGCAGTGCCTTTTGACACAGCATAACCAATTGGCTGAGCCAATCCACCGTGACATCCTATTGTATCCCAAGCACTAATGAAATAATTTCTCATTGTAGCTAAGTTAATTACGAATAATTTATGTATTCACATAGAGGAAGAGCAAAGAAGATGGTTTTAATTGCCTTGTCTAAAATCAGATATACATGGCTTTGACTTGAGGTACTGCCCCACCTAAACAGGCACCACCTAAAGAGTAAGGACTACAGCCAGGCTGGGCTGAAATCCTATTTCCTTGCTTTGCATTTCTGCGGGGAGGGCTTTAAAAGGAGTGAATGTCACTTTACGCTGCTGAGCCGTGGCGACGGCGGCGATCCTGCAGGGGGGCCCGTGGGTGCCGGGGTCGGAGGCGATGCTGGTGCCGGCATCATTGTCACTGTCAGAGGCCATGGCAAAGGGCAGGGCCTCGAAGTTGGCACTGATCTCCTCGGCCAGGTCCAGGCACAGGTCGGCAGCGTTGCGGTGAGCCTGGCCCTCGGCATACGCGAACGGCCGCGAGCCGAAGTTCGCCCGCACTTTGGTGTTCTGCAAAAGGATCCAGGGAAGCTCTCAGATCCTGCTCTGAGCCCTCACTCTGCTCCAGGTAGGAGCTCATCACACCTCCCCACCACCACGATCCCCAGTTGGCACTGTGGGAAAGCTTCAAGCTGCGAAAGACACGCTTGGAACTCTCCTGCTTTCCTGCAGCTTCAAGCTGCAGCAGCCAGGCGACTGCTGGCCAGGAATGCTGAGAGAGGAGCCCCTGGCATGGCACAAGGCATCCTGCCAGGCCAGCTGCACACTGCTGTGCTCATGGGCAGGGAAAACCAAAATAATGACACAACAGATGCACCTGAGAGGGCTAATGAATACCTTAACCTACCCAAGAAAGGTAAAAACTATCAATCTGCTTTTCTACAGAACAGGTTCAGTATTTTATATAATGTTTTTAATATTTCTGAAAGCACATTAAGTGACATATTTCTGTTACAAACTTACCTTTTTCTGAATGTGGACAACTGGCCACATTCCACCAGACACATCCTCTAGGTAGGGCACAAGTCTCTGCCCACAATATGTAAAATAAACTCTGCCCTTTGCTGGCTGCCCTGGAGGAGGTGGAGTTCCTTCTGTTCTTTCCCATCCAATTCCTGCTACATCACCTGGAGAAAAACACAATCATAAAAAGGATTTAATCAGTTTTCTCATCCAGCATTTCCCTGACATTTAGAGGATTTTCTGATGGAGTAGGTAAGGATTTTATGCTCTCACATACCAGGAGAAAGAGTCACATCCAGTCTGACACTCTTCCACTGCAGCAGGCTGGACCCATTGTAATGCACTGCTCGCCCATTGCTGAGGGGCAACAAGGACACAATGAGACAGAGCATTGAGCCAGAGCAGGATCACCACCCACCAAAGCTGTGATACTCAAAAGGCAACTCAGCTCTCCTGATTTTGCAAAGATATTCCAGTCCATCATTCTAGCATATCAATTTACAAGTATGTATTGCCCTCTACAGCTTCCTCCCCAAACTGCTGACAGATGGGTTTTGATGTGCATCTCCAACCTACTTGTGAAAGAGGCAGGTGCCCACTGGGTTTGTCCAAGCCCCATCCCGTTTTTCAGCCTCTGTGGCAAATCCAAAGGAAACTATTGGCCCAGTGTCATCATCTGTATCTCCATAGGAAACCACTTCAATTTCCCAGTAGAATGACGGTGCCTAGAAATAAAAGTTATGACACATTTTAAGAGGTTATTTACAAAACAGAGTTTAAAGAGACAATTTTCTTGCTTTTCCTTTTCATGCCCTGTTGGATATTCAATGACAAACTGTTGAAGAGCTGTGAGGTCTCACCTGTACTGGCACTGGGGAGGTGGCATAGATAAAGGTGCCCCGAGGAAGTCCCCCACCTGCACTGGGATCAGCCAGGAAGGTCACAGCAGTGAGGTGTGAGGAGAACATGCAGGCTCTCACTGGGGGGAACACCCTGGATGGGCTCCATGTGATTTCTTTAGGCTGCAGACACAACAGAGCAGTTTATTCTACCAATCACCATTCAAATCATCCACTAAAATACAACCACACAGTTTATGAGGAGCACATTTAATACAACTCCACCAAATCACATCCCAGTACAGAAATTCACATTAAATGAGCTATTTCAAGAAGAATGCCCCCATTTGGGCAGCAGCAGGGGGCTCTCCCAGGGCAGAGGGCTCAGCACTGTCCCTGTGCTCACCTGTCTCCTGTCTGCCTGCAGGGGAGGAGGAGGGGGCCGAGCACAGTCGCGGTACAACATCCGTAACCTCTCACACTGCATCTCCACAACCACGAGCCTCTCCCCTGCAACAACAACCCAAACCAGGCATCAGCTTCCAGCTGCTTCCTCGAGTTCAGCAGTGCAGTCTTAATGCAGAAATTAATATGATATCTGCACTTTGAGGAGGTTTGATCAGCCTCACTTACCTAAACAACAGAATTAAGGGTAAAATTTAACATATGCAAGTATTTTCTCATGTTCAATTTATATTTGGTTTGCAAAGATTCTGTTATGTTAATTAAGATATACAGTTCATTTTAGTGAGCAAGTTTATGGCCCAGCAAAGGCAGGAAAGCAAAAAAACTTCTGTCTATGTCACAAAAATCAGTCCTTGCCCTTTTATACCTAAATCTCTTGGCTCCTACCCTTCACTTTAGCTACTTTTTCTCTGCCATGTTCCTAAAAACTTGCCCCTGAACTAAGATTTCTGCTGGGCTCAGTGCTTATCTTTAAACATGGAGAGCTCAAGGATCAGGAATATAACAAAGCATTGAAAAAGACAGCAAAAAGATCATAAAAATAAAACATACAAACGATAATATCAAGGAATACAGAATAGGATATGCTGGAAGTAGGGGAAGTGGAGAGTGGAGAAGAAAACCAGGACTTGCTTCTTTGATATACCGAATAATCCTGTTCTGGACTAAATTAATGCCTAATGTTTAACGATTTAGGCTGATTATAGGAGCTGCTCCTCCATCAGCAGCTCTGCAGCTGTGACAAGACACTCTGTCCTGTGCCAGTTCCTAAACCCTGAGTAGCTGGAGGAGAAAACACAGAAGTGATTTTAAAAGCTGCTTTGTCTCTGACCTGAATATGCCAAGAAGGTGTTGGCTACATACCAGGGCTGCACTCCTGGGCCACCAAATTCAGAACTTCTACAGCAGCTGGGCACTGTTGAATGAATTCTTCACAGAATGAGCTGTCTTCCAACAGCTGAGCCATCACCAGGCATGCTCTGAACAGAAAAATAATACATTTAAAGCGTTACAAAGTGTGTGCTGAATTCAAAGCTGGCTTTACAGTAGTGAATTCAAGGGTGTTTTAAAGGTGGTCTTAACCCTGATTTTAGCAGGACCCTCCCCAAAGGCAGCTTTTTCCTGCTTCATAAAAGGATTATTGAAGCATTTGCTCAGTGTGTTGCAGGCACACCCGTGAACAACACCCAGACACTAAAAGGGAGCAAAGAGGAATTTCTGCAGTCCCTTGCTGCACACCCCCAGAGGAAGGGCACAAGAACTCATGCAATTCCCTGGGATGTTTGTGCACAAAGCCAGGACTCACCTGGTTCTAATTTCAGCAAGGAGCCGGACCACTGCCATTACTGGGGTTGAGCCATCTCCTGTTGCAGGAAGTGAGGTGTGAATAGAGAGACTTCCCTCCTGAGGGAGCAACATGGACTGGACTGCCTGTACTACCTTCTCAGTAATGGACAGTTTATGAAGAGGCAATGCCTGATGGTGGGGGGGCACGGTAAAAAGTTAAATTCAAGTAGTTAGTTTCTAAGAAATGAGGGTGTTTTATTACCTGGAGTTAATTCTTATATTTTACTATCACAAAATCAGCACCAAATATCAATAAAAGAAAAAAAAAAAGACAACAAACCCCAAACCAAGTCACAAATTAACCAAAAAAACCCACCCCCAACCCAGTATGCAATGGCATATCTTTAAGCATAAAAGATGAATATTTATGTTACTTGAACGAGAACTTAAACACATTGTTAATATAAGCTTAAAAAAATAAGGCAAACATTACAAATAATTTATAAGCAAAGATGAAACACTTTTTTTTTACGTGCTGTAGATTAATAGTCAGTATGCTGTGACAGAAATAAAGCAAGAATCAAGATTATACTGAATATTGGATGTTTAAAACTCCCATACCTCAGATCTTGGAACACAGAGCCTAGATAATGGAATAGTTAAAGTGTCTGATGCCTGGGAGGTCTTTCTAGTGTCTATAGTGGTGGGTGGGAATTTGACCGTGGCTATACCTTCTTGCTCATTAATAGATGCCACAACTCCAATGCTTCCTGCTATTCCTTTGCCTAAAACCTACAACCAAAGAAGAGCTGCATGAGATTGAAGGTGTTACAACCAGGAATCAGTGTCTGACATCACACACCAACTGCACACACAAGAACAGGGAGGTGTTTTAGGAAACAAGCTCCCCAAGCTGCTGTTCCACAAGCACATCCTGCTCCCAAGGATGCCACTGCAGGGAAAACCTCAGGAGAGCAGCATTTCTCATCTAAGATATCAAATATGAACAGCACTGAATTACCTGAACTTCAGAACCTATTTTAATTGTCTCCTTAAAGCCACCCAGAGCACACAGGGCAGCCACTGCCTGCCGAGCAATCCTTTGAAGTTTAGCCAGTTTCCTTCCACTGCTGCTTCCATTCTCCAAAATGCTCTCTGCATATTTCCCGAGCTGTGGAATGTACATCAGAGTCCGAGACAGAACCTGAAGACAGAAGCAAAAATACCAGGGAACGACTTCAAAGCACAATTCCAACAAAAACCAATGCCCCAAGCCTCCAGCCCACACAGTCTCAGAAGATTTTTTTTTTGTTGTTCTTGAAGAGAATTATGTAACTCAGAATATTCCAAGTTCTCTGAAGTGTGAGCATCATCAAAGCCATGACCATTCCCAAGTAACTTTTAGGATCAAATATAATAGTGGTAAAAGTCTTTGCTGAGGATTTCACCTAAGGAACAGATTAGATGCTGCAGGATTCAGAGGAACATAAAACCAAAGTGTTTTGTTCCAGCCAACACTTTGCACCCTCAGAGGCCACAGCCAAGAGAATAACCAAAGAAGAATAACCTGCCACAGGCAAGGGAACTCCCCAGCAAACAGCATCATTAATGCCTGAAAAGAATGACAGCACATTATCTAATGATGGGTAAATTCTGAGTATTTGTCCCACCCTGAGACAGCTGAGAAAGGTGCAGTTCCACACCCTGGTCTGCAAATCAGAATGGAGCACCTCAGGCCTTGCTAATCATTAGATTCTCTAACTACTCAACCCCAGTGAGGAATGTGCCACTCATGGCTGTGTTTGCTCACTTTTTCAGCAGTTGTTGTCCAGATCTGGGCTGCATTGGACTCTGGGGCCATGAGCAGGCTGTGCAGCAGGGCAATCACCTCTGCTGCCATGCTGTTTGCCACGTGCCCGCTGATGAACGGCCGCACCGGATCCGTCCTGGCCAGGAGACAAAGGCAATGTGACCATTCAATTCAAAACCACAGAATGAAAAGAAGCTTCAGTTGTCAACACAAAAAAAGAAAAAGGAAGTTTATTAACAGTCAGATTATCTTTGGAAGCACTGCAAATATTGGTAGAGATAAAAGCAGAATGCAGACTAAGGGATTTACCTGGCGAGCTCCGAATTCCTCTCCCTGCAAATGGAAGTTTGTGCAGTCTTCTTTTTGTCCCCAGTGGACAATCCACTGCTGCTCTCTGGATTGACAGTCTCTATGGGTGGCCCCACACTCACTATCAGCCCAGACTGTGCCCACTTGGTTGCCTTTCTAAGAGCTGCAGCAGCTTCTTCTGTAATGACTTCACAGCAGCCACTCTGCAAAGGAAATTGCCACAGAAAGCAAATGTCAGATCTGTTTGGTCACTCTGCTCATGTGAAAGTGCTGAGAACACAGCAAAACCTCCTCCTGGGTGTGTGTTAGTCATAGACAAGTTCTGTCTCTTGCTTTTTATCATCTACAGAGAGATCAGGGATCAATTCACAGCCTTTAACATTCCATTCTTAAATTAACAGTTCAGTTTCTCTGATCAAAAAGCCACCAATGAGTACTTCTGGTGCAAACACTCAAGAACACATCTGAAAATAGAAATGAAATTTTAATTCAAGTGTGTGGCTTAAAATTTGCATTATCAATGTGCATTAAACACTTGAGGAAAGAGAATATTAAAGGGGCTTAAACCTGACCTACAATGGCTGTAGAAAGCATCAGCTGAAATTCTTTTTCATCATTTACCTCTGCATTAGATCTGTATTTACAGATGATGAATGATGAATAAAACAATATTTAACAAAGGAGTCTTAACATCAGTAAAACTCAAGAATTCTGACTGGGCAGCAATTTTTAGGATGTTGAGCCATTCTTTAGTTATTTCTGCTCTTACTTTTGTCATGTCCCGATCCATCTTCACCACCTTCTCCATGTTGGCTCCAGTTCCCAGTCGGAATGGGCGACCTTCTGAGCTACTGTTGGAGGGGAAACAAAACACAGGAGCTTTGTTCTGACTGCTGGAAAACACAGCTGAGCCACACAATTTGTGTGAGTCCAAAATGAGTCCAATTTCATGTATTATGGGTGGTTTGAAATGATTTGAAGCCACCCTTGCAGCTGAATGCTCAATAGCAAGAGAAATATTAGGCAGTTAAGGACATACCCCATTTACAGAGGAAATTTAATCCTATTAAATGCAGTTACTTGCAAAGCAATTTAACCCTTCCCCCCTTTAGGAAGAAGCTTCATGAAATGGTTTTTATTGATCACAAATGCCCAGGGCTTTGAGTTCACCTTTCACTTGTACCTTTTAGTGTAATTTTTAGAGTATGGGCTCAAAATCAACCCAGGGAGTGGGGGAAGATGAAACAAATAACACAAAATGCAGGAGGTGACAGCATTGACATTCAGTGATCCCAACACCCAGGTGGGTGCTGAGAATACTAAAGAATGTTTAATAGCAAATTATTGTCCAGCTTATGCATTATTAAAGCAGTGCTTTTAAAGCCATTTTGCCTTGACAGCTCTATTTGTTAGTCCTACCCAGCCTGTCACACCACAAATAAGATAAATGATATTCCATCAGAAACACTGAGTCTAAGTAGCTCATTTTTCATGAGATTGTTTTCAGACAGACGAAGATGTTCCCATATTCCTTTCCAATACCTTATTGCTTTGCCAGTAAACACAACACACTGGGCAGACACTTTGCTTTCCCATTTACTCTTATATCTAGGATGTATTTTTCTGCAGCTGCAGCACTGGAAAAAAGGAGAAGATAAAGGGAACTGGCAAAATTCTTTCTAATTCCAGTCCAGTGAGCTGCGATTACCTTAGTAAAGGCTGAAGGACTTCATGGGAGGACTGATCTTCTCTTTTATGGATAAAAATAGAGAGTTTACCATCCACTGCCTCGCTTTCTTCTCCAGGATCTTTATCGCCTTTTATGGAATTTTTAGGGCTGGCTTTTGCCAAGGTAGTATCTGGCTCAGAGGCAGTTGGAGAAAGGACTGTCTGGCAGCCTTGAAATAGAAAGGAAAAAAGGAAACAAAGAAATACAACCATGAATTTTCTTACCCTTGGAACTAATGCTGACACATCTGGGATGTGTCTGAAACATCACTGAGACTCTTGTCTGAGGCCAGGGAAATTAGGAAGCAGATGGAAAGGTACAAGAATATCCTGCTCTCAGTGATATATCAGATATCTCCCAATACTTGAGCTTTCTACAAATACAAAAGCTCCTGGCACAGGGTGCCCAGAGAAGCTGTGGCTGCCCCTGGATCCCTGGAAGTGCCCAAGGCCAACTTGGACTGGGCTCGGAGCAACCTGGGATAGCTGAAGGTGTGGAAGGGGATGGGACTGGATGGGCTTTAAGGTCCTTTTCATTCAAAGATTCCATGAAACAGCTGCTGGTACCTGGCACAACATAATCCGCCAGCTTTGCCAGCAGCAGGGAGGCAATCTTGGAAGCTGGGTCACTGGGATCATCCTGCTCGCTGTTCAGAGAGGGCACTGAGTAACTCCAGGGAGGCAATTCCACATTTCCACAGTCCTCAACACTCATGAGAGGCAGAGCAGCACGACACAACTGCAGGATTATAAGCACCAGCTTTGGAGAAGGACGCTGATCCAAGAGAAGGGACAGAAGCTTGGACACGCAGGCTGGCTGGCTCAGGATGGCTTTACCTATGTGACTCCTGAAAGGGAAAAGAATCTTGAAATTAAAACCAAATTACTTTATTATTTATAAGATGTATTAAAAGCAATTTCAGTGTCTGACAAAACATTTGTAGCAATTCTTCCGTAACTTGACAGCACTGATTAAACACTAAGATTAAGAGTCAGTTTTAGAATGGTTTAAAAAAAAATCCACAAAAGATCCCACATAGGCTTTGGTACACAGGAAGAAAACACTCCAGAACGAAGGCCTGGTACCTTGAGAGGTCATTCAGAAGGCTGAGGACATCCTGCAGTGCATCATTCCCTGCAGCCTGGTTGCCACAGC
This sequence comes from Sterrhoptilus dennistouni, assembly GCA_013397095.1. Taxonomy (NCBI): domain Eukaryota; kingdom Metazoa; phylum Chordata; class Aves; order Passeriformes; family Zosteropidae; genus Sterrhoptilus; species Sterrhoptilus dennistouni. The sequence continues at coordinate 149,493 of VWZU01008057.1, read as the reverse complement.
ACTCAGTGGCTCTGGCCAGGTGGTTGGTGAGGAGGCTGGAGACCTGCCTGGCCAGCCCGGAGTGAACGGCGTCGGTGGACCCCCCTTTGGAAGAGATGGAAGAATAAACAGCTGTAATCCACAAAAATCAATGTACACACCACAAATAACCCCTGATACATCCACCTTTAGACAACAGCCATGTGTCTCTAAGTCTAAGTGTGTTATGGGTGAATTCTACCACAGGAGAAAGGCCAAATGATCACTCAGAATCTCCGGGTTCTCTGATTACGCTTAGATAGAATCAAGTGGCAAAACTTGAAATTGTTTCCATGGGGAGGAAAAAAGCCAGAATTAAACAAGAAGTAAATTCACTAAATTTTGTATTCACTTCTTAAGAATCCAGAGTCCCAAGTCATGGTGAATGAGTGCCCTATTTTAAATATATTTACACCACCCCTCAGACAGTTCTAACACAGAGAGCAGAAGATATTTCCAGTGTTCCTACCTTCTTCCTTCTCCCACTCCACACAGCGGTTGGCCAGCACCTGGAAGGCAGCCCAAGCCATGGTGGCCACCTTCTGTTTCTTGGTCTGTTTTTCATTTGAGCTGGACTCCGTCTGGCTGCTCAGGCTGCAGAGCCTGTCCATGAGCTGGACCAGGCCACTACGCACCAGACACTTCTCCTCGCTCCTGCAGGAGAAATTCAGCCTGGAATTAACTTCTCCATCACAATGGGAATCCAGAACTTGCTGTTAGCTCAGTAATCAATTAGTTCACTCGGCAGAAAGATGGCTCTGCCTCTCCCTTGTCCTCCACAATGAAATTGTGAGGGAATTTACCTGGATGTTCTCAGATGCTCCTCATGATGAGGAAAGGGGATGTATTTATACTATTCAACGCTTCTCCTTAAGGCAAAGCCTACTAAGGCCAGGTGTGGATGCCCCCCTTGCCTTCCCCAAGCCCCTGCACACCTTGTGTAGGGAATGGTGCACAAGAGGCCAATGCTGTTGGCACAGGCGATGGGGTACCGGGCACACAGGGACACCACCGACGTCATCGTCTCTCCAAAAGCCTCCTGGACCTGCTCCACCATCCCACCACACGTCAGCTCCTCAATCCTGTTGTGGGTTAGAGATTGGAAAAGGAAGGTTTCAATTCACAAACTTCCAAAGGTAGCTTTAAGGAACTAATAATCAGTGCATGTTAAGAATTGCTCAAGGGAGACTTGGAAGGAAAACTGCAAATCACTCATGTTTACATACAAAACATGTAAAGAAGAGAGTGTGGTTACTTATAGCTCAGACATGATTAAATCTCACTACAAACAAAATACAAAACATTTACTACATTTAGATGACAGTATCAGCTAAATCTACCACTAGTATCTAATTACATGAATTTAGAACTAAATCAAGAGAGGATACCATCTCTACATGTCAGCCCAGTATAAAAGTTCATCTACTGATAAATGAAAGCATTTCTTAGAAGTTTCTGCCTTTTCATCCCACAAGAGTCAAAGTGTTTGTTGCAACCTTAGCTCAGCCAACTTGAGCCCTCACAGCTGCTCATTCCTGACTTTCCCTTGTCCAAAGCAATTAATTCCCTTCCACAGAGACCAAAGCACCGAATTCTGGAGAAATGCACTCACCTTGGCCCTCCCTGGAGCACCATTGTCACCGGGCCCACCAGGTGGGTCACACCCCCAACGCGCACAGCAGCCGTCAGCAGCTCCCTCATGTGCACCAGGGCCTGTTTCCTGGTGTTCCCACGTCTCCAGCGGGTCTGGGCAGCCAGCAGGAAGCTGCTGCTGGACACCTGCGAGGTTTGGGATGGGATTTTTGTTAGACATAAACAAGGCACCTCCTGTTTTTGAGCAAGTTGGTATTTGAAATAAAATAACAACGTACGGCTTGGTCAGGGTTTGTCCCGATGAAAGCAAAGAGCTGCCCCAGCAGGACACTGTAGGTGGGTTTGTCCCTGCTGTCCTCGATGGCCAGGGACTGGAGCAGGGTGAAGGAGCTGCTCCTGTGGCTGGTGACGTGCCGGCGCCTGCGAGGGAACAGGAACGTTACACCTGGCAGCAAGAAGCTGATCCAACCACCACAAATCCTGCTGTGCTGGCAGTGATAAATTTGATCAAGTTGATCATTGGAACAGCACAGAGGTGTGAAGGGGAGGAATAAACCCTGCTGTACCTCTGGCTGGCCCGGGCAAACTCAATGTCCTCATTGCCAATCATCTCCAGGTCGGACGGGGCGGACATGCTGCGCAGGAACACGGGCTGGCGCACGGCGTGGGAGATCACCTTGGCCTCAGAGGCTGATTTACAGGCTGAAGTATTATAAAATAATAGTAAAAAAGGTATTCCTGGTGCAGGAAATTATTTATAAACTGGCTTTAAAATCATTGGTGGGTATCCCAGTGGAAGTTGAAACATAGGGTGGGGAAAACCCAGGCTAAGCAAGAAGGTGCAACTCGGATATGAGAATTTTCCTGTTTTTAACCCTGTTGAGAGTTAAAGAATTGGAATGGAAAGCTTCAATTCACAAACTTCCAAATGTAGTTTTAAAAAACTAATAATCAGTGCATGTTAAGAATTATTCCAGGGAGATTTAGAAGGAGAACTGCAAGTCGCTCGTGTTTTCATATGAAATATGTAAACAACAGAGTGGGGAAATGATAGCTCAGACATGATTAAATCTCACTACCAACAAAATACAAAACCAGCTCTGAGGATTTTCCTGATTTCAGGTATTGTTTCAAGTCAGACTTCTTTTGGTTTGGTTAAAGTATTTTTCCTCAATAAATCAGGGGAATGAAGTTTAAATTCCACCTGTTACTACTCATATTTTTACTCACCATCATCATGGCAATCAGAACACAAAGACTCAACTTTATTTATTGTAAAAGAATTAATTTAATTGAGAGAAAAAATAGTTTATTTAAAGCAAAAGAGGGAAAAATAAGATAAAACAAGGTATCTTTAGAAAATGCTGGTAATGAGAGATGTACCTGGAGTCTCTGCAGGGGTCCCAGATATGCTCCTTGTGATCCCAGACTGTGCTGCAATGGTCACATGCAACAACAGCTCTGCTCTGTTCATCAAGCTCTTCACCAAAGTTTTTGTCTTTGCTAAGGGATGAGAGGTCTTCTGGATCAGTGAATTCACCTCTTGGAAGAACTTCTCCCTAGGATTATGAAAGGGAAGTAAAAGAAGTCAAGCTGATGTTTGAATGCTTTCAGAAAGGAAGGGTTACTGTGGGAAAGGTCAGCTAGAGAGGACTCATGGCATCAGTCTGTTCTATGCCAACAAAGGAAAAAGCAGAAAAAATAAACAAGAGATCTCTTAGCAAACACAAGGAATTATAGGTATTAATATTAATATATTTAGCACAGAAGTTTCTAATCATTTAATCAGACACTTTTGGGACTCTCTAGAATTCCCCTGAAGCTGCCCCTCCTTTGAGGCCTAAATGTTCTCTAACACTGACCTTAATGCCAGGACCACGTTCTCAAGATCACTTCCATCGAAAGAAACTTCCTTCATTGAACACAGAAGCTCCAGCTCCTTCATCTTGCTCTAAAACAAAGGGAAGGAGAAGGATGAACACATTTTGAGGAAGCAGAGCAGGGCACAAGCACCCACAGCAGCCCCAGGGCTCACCTCGTTGAAGTGATAATCATAAAAAAAGGGGACATTGTTCTCCAGCTTTCCGTGCATGGCATCATCCACCTCGTTCTGCCACTTCTGCTCCAGCTCAGCCACACTCTGATAAACAGACAAAAATCACACTTGTTGCACTTAAGGTGTAGAAGGGATTTTAAAAGAAGAAATCTGAGTAAATTTTGTATATCTGTGGTGCTAAAATACACCTTTATTCTCAAAACAAGCCTTCTCTTGTTCTAAATAATTTTATTTTTTACCTGCAGTTGTCTCTCCATGGCATTCAGCTTCTTAAAAGTCTCTCCCATAATTTTACAAAGTAAATCATATTCTTCAGCGTGTTCCTCCTGATATTGGAAATTGATCAGGGACTGGAGAGCATCAACCAAATTGAGATGTTTAATCACACATGAAACCACCATCTCCTCCATGACTTCTGGCTGGATCACTTCCCTAGGGTTCCACGGAAAGCCAAACTCATTAATCAGGAGTAAGGGACCAACTTGGACAATTCATACTCATAAATCATCAGATGCTGCATTCACAAAGTTAAAAACATAGACGGAAACAAGGACTCCTTACTTTATACTGGGTCTAAATTGAGGCCGAGCACGTCCAGAAATTTCCCTGAGCTTGATCATGATTCCTGGGGGCAGCCTAATCCTGGGCAGATCAAAGTAGTGTCCAACAGGAGGCACGAGCACATCAGAGGGATATGTGAATTCCCTGTCCTCCTCTATGGTGAGAGGCAATGGAGAAGGGCTTGGAGTAAGGGCTGGAGATATGACCCCATTGGCTTCCACCTGCCACTGGCACCTGCAAAAAGAATTAAAAACCAATGAAAAGGATTTTTATTTCCCCCCTCATTGAGCAAGATGCTTCGGTCAACGACATGTTACAAAGATTAAATATTAATACAGGGAGTGTGGCTTGTACCAAGCATAACCCAACCCTCCTTTTACCCTAAAAACCCCTCTAGTTTGAAGAATATTCCCTCAGTTTTAGGCAACACAAATTGTTGAACAAACAACAGAAAAAATGATCCAAACATCACCTTAAAGCACAAGACTTGAGCACAAGTCACTTCCCCTCAGGAAAAAAAACCCACTCAGATCAAAATTGATTATTTTTACCTTTGTAAGAGTTTAGATCTTAAGAGCTCTTGACAGGTTTCTTCATCTTTGGTAATTTCTGGCCCATTGTACAAGATCCTCAGCATGGAACAGGCCAGCACAGACAGGCCCAAGGCCAGGTCAACCAGGAATGGCAAACCTCCTGACACGTCCTCTGAGGATTCCTGCAGCAGAACAGGGAGAAGTTCAGCCAAGCAATCCACCAGGAAGTCCTTTCCAATAGATTCAAGATAGGATATTTTATATATAATCTTTTAAATGTAAGATATAGCTTGATATCAATCTTAACTCTTACACAAAAAATGTTTAACAGCAACTTGTTAGAACAATTCAACACAAGAAGTAAGGGGTTTAAACATTATTTTCCTGAACCAAGAAGGAACAGGTAATGTTATTTTTGGTTCAGTCACCCCAACTTTTAGAGGGATTCAAGATTCCCTGTGTTTGATCCCAGAATCCCTCCCCTCTCCTCTTTGTGGGCTGGAATCATTATTTCCTCAGGACATCTCTGATTTTCAGGTTTTTACAAAGAAATCCTGACCCACAAGCAGCAAGGGATGCTGGAGTGGTTTCAGGAGATAGATAAGACATTTGTTAACAACTATCTCCATGAATCCCTAAGTTCCAGCCCATCCACAAGGATTCTCTGCATCCAAACTCAGGCTCTTTTCATTTGTCTCACTGCCCAAACCAGCCACTCATGGTTTCCACTTCAAAGTGCCAAGCTGGAAACACATTTCCATGTCTCTGGAATGTGTGGCAGGCAGGAGGCAGTGGGAGCTGAAGCTCTGCCCTGGGATTCTCCCCCTGGAATACCTGTGCTCGGACAGTGCAGGCAAAGCCCCACATGGCTTTGTCCGGAGTGTTGTGCTCCCGCCCGCTCCGCATTTCAAAGGAGAATGTGACTGTGTCTCCTTCCACCTTCAAACATCCACCGCAGGAAAGGGGGGAAAGAAAAAAAAAATATAGTTAATTGAGGCAAAACAAACAGGCTTTTCACACAAGTGGGTTATTTTAGAGATGAATGCTTTTAATGACAGTTATCTAGGGGTTGTTTATATCTCAAATGAGATAGTCTGATTTAAGGTTTTTCCCTTTTTGTAAAGGTGTCTTTTAGTGGAAAACTTAAGTTTTGCTGCTGGCTGGCTACAGTAAACAAAAAGAACCACCATAGCTGTAAAATCAAAAGCAGAAATTATCAGTGTGTTACTTAGCCTTGATTTTCATTGTTTGTCTGCAAGAAACCAGGCAATAATTAATAATTCGCTTCCTGAAGGAACACAGACAAGCTCTTCAATTAGAAGAATGACAGCAAATTAATCAAGGAGATTGCTAAAAGAACAGCATCAAAATCCACGTGTGAAAAGTAAACCAAATTCCCATAATTGTGAACAATGGAGGTTTTGTCTGAAATTGCTTTCCAGTTAACTACCTCTTGATTTCTTTTTACAATGTGTTTTTGTTATGTAAATAAGCCTAGTTTTAGTGTGGGACAATGTAGCAGCACAAATATATATTAAACAAAAATAAAACCACACTGCAGAGAGTGTGAGAGGACACACTGCCAAAGCATTGGAATGCTGAGGTTTCAAGAAGTTTGAGAGATTCTCCTTAGTTTTACTGCAAAAAGCACCCAATGAAATTTTAAAATCCAACAGAAAAGGTTGGAATTTACGTTACATTTGCCGCTTGATGTATTTGGGGGTTATTATCAAAAAAAAAAAGACTTTAAGAGAATCTGCATAGAACTTCTCCTAGGAGGGGGTACTTAGGAGAAGAGCAGTGCCATTAGTGACTCCAGGACTCAAACATCTCCATCAGAAATTCCAGGAAGACACAAAACAAACTCCAAGGGAAGCATCACACGGAACACAGAGCCGAGTTTAAAGTTCTCCCCCAAGGACACAACAGCTCACAGAGCAGGGATCTCATCATGGATAACTGTACACTTAAAAGCTTAGAATGCATAGCTGTGAGGGTAAAATGGGCTGGGGCATGGTTTCCAAAGGGGATTTTCTATGGGGAAGAGTGATGGATGGGAAATACTGTACCTTCACTAAGTCCTTGGGCCACCCCGTTCCTAAGACACTACGGCTGCCATATCCCAGTGTATTGCCTCCATACTCAGCAACCTTCCTACTGTTTGTGCTAGGACCAGCATAGATCACCAACTTCAAAACATAAAATACACTGTTAGACTGTAAGAGAAAAACAAGAAAACCTAATAATAATAATAATACTTAGCACTTCCACCGCGCTTTCGACTCTCGAAGCGCTCCATGCACGTGAACCAATCCTCACAGGCTCTGTGAGGGCACCAGGGTTAAGTATTATTATCCCCATTTTACAGATGGGGAAACTGAGGCAAGCAGGGACTAGAGGGGCTTTGGTCCCTGCTCACACAGCAGGGCTGGGAGCAGAGAGCAGGAGCAATCCTGACTGCCAGCACTAAGGCAGAGAAATTCCTTCTCTAGCAGTGAGGGGCTGATCCTGCTCCCAGCAAAGCCAAAGTTTTGTCAGTGACTTTGGTGGGGTCAGAATTTAATCAGTAATGGGTGAAATTAACATCCTATTAGTTATTTATGAGCATCAGGACTTGCTCTATGCCAAAGAATAAACAGCAGCACTCAGCAAGCACTACGAGCAGCTCTCTGATAACACAAAGTGGATAAGTGCTCTTGGTTATTTTGTTAGAATACAAGTATTTGTTCCTATGAATCCAGGTAAACAAGCTCTTTATCATCAGGGAAAAAGGAACCTCTCCAGCTCTGCCCAGTTTAAACCAACTGTGCTGACCAAAGCAGAATTTGGATTAAAATTTGGGAACTAAGGAAAACTGAACATGAGTAAAAATGAGAAAAGTCAAACTTGGACAGTTTGAGCCAGCCTGAAATTATTTCTTAAAAAACCAGAACTGATAGAATTTCTGAGAGGAAAAACCAAACCAAACCACCCCTCAACCCCCCATTCCCTGGAGCCTCCCTCACTTGTCCCATGGCAGAACTCCCTCTTTTTTTGAGGGAATTCCCTCCTTGCAGAAGTGCTGAGCTGGCCCTTGCTTACCTTGTCATAATCATACTGGGAGGAGCATCTGTTGTCAAATCTAAGATACAAACAGCGGGCTCCTGGAATGTGGACAGTTTCCTTAAATTTATAATTATCCCTGACGGGATGCACTGTCTCCACAGTCTTCCCAGCAGCCCAGGGAGCAGGGATCTTCAAACCAGTCAGAAATCCTGGCTCTTCCTTCTCCTCCAGCATCCTGAAATTAAGAGTGAGAAATTGGGCCTAAAATACAGCATGGAGATTTCTGTCATTCAGATATTGAGATATTAAGTACTTAAAAATCACCTCTCAGTATTGAAACACACAGACAAGGAAGTGACTCCTGGTTTTAGGCATGACTGTATTGAGGAAATTAATGTATTAAATATTATTGTCATTATATACTTATATATATTGTCATCATTATTCGTACACTACATATACTCTAATTCACAAAAATCCCATTATCACAAATTCTTTAGTATTCCAAATGCTCCAAAGCTGCAAATAAGCATTTTTATTTGATTTTAGCTGTTTGTTTCTGTTCCTAAGCAGGAGCTGGGAAAACTTTGAGGTGAGACACACCATTTAAATGCAGGAGTTAAAAATGTTATTTCTCTGTAAATTAAACCATTTAACAGCTTTGCAATGGTTTTAATTCTGTATCTCATGCTGCCAGAGCAATTTACATTTTCTCTTGACGATCCTCCTTTGCCTAATTTATTGTGAGAGGACCATTTAGAATTAATTTCCAATGCTCGAGGTGAGGAAAAAAAAGCAAAACAAACCATAGTCTGTGCAAACAATCTGAAGTTATTAATAGTTTAATTCTATATACAGAACAAAATTTGGAACTAAGTGCCTTTTGCAAAAGCTTATATAAAACCAAGACAGCCTTAGAAATCCTTCCAGCACACCTTTAAAAATTAATTCAAATAAAAACTGCTGCTTTATCCCACAACAATGGTCAAATAGACATTATAGTTCAGCTTATCCCATGCAAAGACCCAAATGTAAAGAAAATCACCTCTCATCAGGTAACTGCTTCCCTTTCTGCTCTGGAGCACAACTGGGGGAACTGTTCAGTTCTGAGAAAACTGGAGACTGGGTTTTAAGCAGCAGTGCAGTCTGTGGCCCAAAATACACAGTGTTAGGGACATGCAAACTGTAAAGCATTTTAAGAGCTCATTATTGAAATAATTAACAATCCTACTGCTGTTATGGACAATAAATCATTACTGGGTAGCTCCTGGAGCAGCCAAATTTAACATTGAGCATCAGCAGCTTTGGCAGCTGTTGAGAAACTCTGAACCCTGGTGTGTGGATGAGTCTCTGGAGGAAGCTGAGCAGCATTTTGGAGGCTGCAGGCCCCAGGTTTGGCCCTGGGCAGCCCAGGGGTGACACAGAGCCCGTACCTGGCTGGTGTAAAGGACCAGCTGCACCAGCTGAGGCATCAGGGCATCAGCCATGGTCAGGGTCTGCAGGTTTGGGTGCATCAGGGATGTCAGCAGCACAGGCAGCAGGTGGCCAAGCATGGTGGCCTTTGTGATCTGTTCCAGGCCTTTTAACCTAGAAAGAGAACCAAAGTTACACAAGAACAAATCATTTCATGGAGCAGCACTTCTGCTTTTAGTCACTTCTGTTTCATTTTGTAACAGCAATTCAAAATTCAGCAGAGAATGTTTGTGTTATATTAACATAATCCCCAAAACAATCTTGCAATTTCTCCCAAGTGTCAGTGACCTTGAATTGCTGACAATTCTCACTGAACAATCTGAGAGCAGAGACAGTAAATCAACAATTTAATAATTACTCAGAGAAGGATAAGCTCCCCTGGGCACAGGATGAAAGTCCCCATCAAACACAAATGCACCAGTGTGGATATCAGCTCCCAGCACATGGAGCTCAAAGGACTTGAAAAGGATCTGCAGCTACAAAAATCTATTTGAACACGAACTCGTATGAAAATATCACCCAGGAATTGCGTGTTGTCAATAAACACAACTAATCTTGCAGGCACAGAGAAGCAGAAAGTGAAACCTAGAACACAGCTGGGACAGGGAGCTGTTTGTTTGAGGAGAGAAAAGTTCACAGCTTTTGTTTCCACCCCACTCCCAAGGTGTATTTTTAAGAGGAGGGGAGACAGGGAAGGGCAGGTGATGGAATATGTGGGATATCAAAACACCACCCAGGGATTGTCATGCATAAATATCTAATCCAGCTACCAGGGATGTAAAATCAAGAATTTAAAAATAAACAGATTGTTCTAGCTTACAGGAGTATTCCCAGCTAATAAAGTTTATTTCCAAGTATCCTACTCATAAATAATCATTAGAACTGACTAAAACCTTCCTAATTTGAGGTTCCTACAGAAATATCAACCTACAGATGATCAGGACTGCCACACAGAGAGTGATGCTAAACTCTCCACCAGCTGAGTGGTAAACAATTGCTACAGGAAGAAACAGTTCCTGTGCATTCAAAGCTCAAATATAAAGTGATAAAGAATAATTAATGCTAACTGTGCTTGTACAATAAGCCACAAAGAGCAGCAGTTCCCTGTTTCCAAATTAGGATCCTCCCACTTGTCTCACCTTTGCTCCCTGTCAGAAATGTCACTGTTAATTAGTGCTGTAGTGACTTGTTGCAGCATTTCTAAGACTTCATCACATCCTGTCAGAATTTGTGTGGCAAGAGACAAAATGCTGGTCTTGAGCTCCTGAGTAAAAAAACAAAGAGTTACAGGATACTTAAATTCTTAAGGAATCCCCCCAAAAAAGGACAACAGAACAAAAAGATGGATTTCCAAATGAAAAGAATGATAATGTGACCTGGCAGGCCTGCAGCAGGAGATTCATCCAAGACTTAAATTTGATTAATGTTAAGCCCCAAAGTGCTGGGAGAAACTAGGTGCATGTTTTACAGGATGCACATCCAGTTTCTAGAGGGAAGGAAGCCCCAAGTCCAGCACAGGAGAGAGCTGAGAGCCAGCCAAGGGACAGGACTGGTGACACAATGTCCTAGCAGGGATGAGGAGCACTGCAGAGAGAGAAACTGAACAATGAACACGGGGTGAATAGTGAGACAAGAAAAATACTCCAATATTTAGCATTTACTCAATGAGCCTGAAAAAATCACTTCCAACTGCAGCAGCTCACAAACACACACAGCCTCAAAGAGCAGCAGAGAAAACCAGCTTAGCAAAATACCAGAAATTCAGAAATCAATTCCATTAGGGAAGAACTATTACGAAAACTACTATGAGCAGACAACCTGCACTCCAGGGCAAACCTGGGAGTTGGATGAAGCAGTGGGAAATGAAGCATTTTAATAAACTTCTACCAAGCAAAGCCTGTCTCCAAACCTTGTTCTCTAACAGCTTCCTTGCCACTTTATTCTCTCTATTTCAGACAACTGATGGAGGTGGTTCTACACAAACTTTGTTTGTTTAAACTGCAAAAAAGCAGAAGCCAGGTAAGGCAAATAAGAAACCCCTTTTCCATTTATTTAAAAATATTTTTTCAAGGACCACCTGAGTAATTTGGAGAGGAAAAAGTGTCTGGGGTAATGTGTCCAGGAAAGGAAATTCCCGTGCCAGGAATCCTACCAGCACTTAATTAAAATCTATTTAAAATCTCATTATACATAAATTTAGGAAGTGTCTGCTCTCACTGGTAAATAGGGACTGCAAGCTGGAATCCTGAACACAGAATAACTGCAGATTTTACTCTGGACTGTTTTTCCCTGTTCTCCAGCTATTTAACTCTATCAAAAGTAAAAGAACCACCAGCAAACAGCAACTGCACTGCAGAACCAAGGTGTCACAGGCACACTGACTGGAGAGAGCCATACTAGAATAAAAACTTGGTGTTTACCTGTACCTTCAATGTCTCTCCCTGCAAGGAGCTGTCACTGTCATCATTGTCATCAGGTTTAATCAAAATAGTGTTACTGAGGAGGTGGTTCTGCACAGCCATCAGGTACCGCAAGCACGAGGACGCAGCCTTGAACACAAATAAGTAAAACTTTGCATTATCCAAACCCTTCATCACCCCTGAGTCAGACTTGGAAGTTGGAGAGAGGAAACAAAGAGTTGAGGAAGGAAAAAAGAAATAGCAAAGAAACAATGTAATATATTTAAGAAAAGAAATCTGAATTCTGTGAAGTAACTCACAAAAATATAAAGAGGCAGCATTAACTTTGTTCAGGTTTGGAACATTATAGCAACACTCAGGAACTCTGAGAATTAATTAATTCTGAAAAGACCATGCCACCAGAGAGATAAGTGTAATTGACACTTCTGAGAGTGATGGTTCCATGCCACTCCTCCTTCCCCACAGGCCAGGACAGGCCCCATCCTGTCCCCTCCCAGTGGTTTTATGGAAGCTCAACCTGCCTCTCTCAGGGAGCTGATCCTGCTGAAAACACCTGCCCATAGTTTTACCATCAAATGTCAGCTTTAACTCATTTCTGTCTGTCACTGATAACTCTTTCAGCCTGTAGGAACTACAATACACAACTGCATGTTTGATTTTTTTAAACTGCTGTAGTGTTTTTAATATTGAGATCCACAAACTTTGCTGAAACTGAACAGCAACCAGAGCAACTGGAAAATAAATCCATAGATCAAACCATTCCAGCACTACTGAATTATTTCCTTTGCTGTGAGAAATTATTCTCTTCTTCCCTGCAAAGCACAAACAAAAGACAATTCTCCTGGACTTGTTAAGACAGAACTATAGAAGTGTCACCTCCTTGTACTCAATGAAGAGGATGGATTCAAGCAGGAAAAGAAGCCAAAGGCAGAGATACTTTTATCAAAACACATTTTACTTACAGGCACAGTTGAAAGAAGCCTTTGAAAGTCATCTTTAGATACAGTTTGGCACTTGGTGATTAAGACACAAGATTCTCGGACAACAATCTTGAGGATGTAGTGCAAGAGCTCATCATTGAGTCTTCAAGAGAGGCAAGAAAGGTGGAAAATGTTAATCATTAATTATTGTGCATTTTGTACAGCTCAGCTCACTCTGCCAGCTGGATCCCAGATTATGGGAAACCTAAACAAGGATCAAACTTCAAATTCAGACACAAAAACCCCCAAGGCTGAAATGTTTAACAACAAGTACAACAGATTTCTGGGGGTTAGCTGCACTGTGCTGATGTAAATCTGTGATTTCTTATGGCTCCTATAAGAGACTCCTCCCACCTTGAACAGGTTCTTGAGACTGGCAGTTTTACTGCTGGAAAGTCACCTCTGATATGCAGAAAAATGCTATAAAATCATATTTATGAAATTATCATTCAAATTTACCATGAACATGGCAAGAAACAAGAAATTCCAAACCCAGCCTGGGTACAGAAACATCTGAAGTTTGCCCTAAAACATCAAATCTCTCCCTCACTGTAACAAAATCTTCCCCCACAGACACAAACATCATTCAGGTCACACTGCAGGAACACACAGAGCAATTCCAGCAGAAGTTCCTGCAAGTTCACCTCAAGCAAATAACAGAAAAATGCTCTATAAACTGAGGCTTTTTACCTATAATGATCATCATCTTCACTTCCAAATCTGTTGTTCTGCAGCTGCTCAGCTAAATTGGTCAGGATAACATCCCGGAGCTGCGAGAGGCCACTGTTCCTCTCTCCTAAAAGGGAAATAAAAAACTTTTTACAAAGCAGCATTTTACAGAATAGATTTTATTTCCCCAATACCTCATTTAACACAGACTCCAGCTCAGGAATGGCTACATTCCCAGGGTGCCCAGAGCTGCTGTCCCAGACTGGAAGCACTTCCCTGCCCATGGCACTGTTGGAAATTGCCAACACTGAGCACCAACACATTCCTGGGAAGTAACAAATCACTGAGCATCAGCTGCTTCCAAGGCCACATTCCCATTTCCTGGTGAACTCCAGGACATTATTCCCTCTTCACTGAGGTCTAATATCACCTCTGATTACTGGATACTTGCAAATATTCCTTTTCTCCACCTGACCTACCCTAGGCCTAGAAAGTTGAAGCATTCCATAATTTCCTAGAAAAGCACAGATTTAAAGCAGAGTAGTGCCCAAAATCCCAAATTGTTCTCCCTCTAAGCTTGAGAAGTACTTTGATTTTTTGTTCTCGGAAAAAATCCCACTCTGACCTGGTAATAAGAGACATTCTCACCTTCAGTTAAGACCAATTTCAATAAATTATTGATTTCTGCTTCTCCAGGATACAGGATATTTAAACCAGAGCTAAGGAAAAAAATAAAACCACGCATTACTTGGCACATTTAGAAGTGAACAAAACCATTTCAGTGGACAAGTGACAAATGGCACCACACTCAGCATCTGATGGAACATTTACAATGTCTGTGTAAAGGCTTAGAAGAGCATCCTCCAGATTTTAACATCAATATTAGTACATAAGCAGCTGTTTTTTTCCAGGAATCTCTTGTAATCAATTATATTTTATTGTTTAGGTCCCAAAGCTTCTCCAAGAGTTATTTGCTTCACTCTGGAAAATTCCCCATCCATCACTTGCACACAGGGCAGCACAATCAGTTTGTTAAGAAACAGGAAAAATGATGATGGCTCACAGAAAACTCCAAAAACTCTGGTGCTGGAGTAAGAGCTGAGGCTTCTCTGTGCCAAGAACAGTGGGAAACACAAATATAATAATCAAAGCATCATTACTTCTACCATTTTGCACTTTTTGGAGACTGGCTCTATTTAGTTTAAGCTACACAGAAAATTCTAGAAGAAGCATTTCAGAAACACCTCAGCTCTGCAGAAACATTCCAGGTGGAGACTTTTTCCCCTCCAACTTGTGATGAACTCTGTCCTTTCTATGTGAATTCCCCCATCGAGATCACAATCACTTCAAAGGAGCACTTCATGCCTGTCTGAAGTGCTGAAATCATTATGCAACTTTACCATTTCCTTTCCCTTTTCTTCTTCAGTAACAGAAAAGAAAACTGGGATGTTTTTCAGCCTCACACTGCGAGCAGAGATTACTGCAGCTCCCTTCCCTCTGGTTCATGCTGATCCACTCTGATAGAAACCTCAGGAAAAGTTATAACACATTGCCAGCTCTCTTTGAGGGCTCCACCGGCACCAGAATCCCCCAAGGAGAAAACAGGAGGAAGCAAACATCACCCAGTGCCCACCTTGGAGCTGTTGAACAAAGCACTGGAATACACAGGTATTACAAGGTATCCATGCAGGGGACAGGAGACACTTTTCCCTGTCAGAAAGCACAACCCTGAAAATGCCAGGTAACACTCCTGAGGCAAACTATTCTTCACTCAGAACTGCAGAGCCACAGAAATTTGGAACGTTGTGATTCACACCAAGAAAATCCAAGTTGATCTTCAAAAGATTTTGTTCTCAACCTCTGGAGCACTTCCCACTGGAAAGTGCAGGTTCTGTTTGTCCTTGGCACGCTGGAGCC
Source organism: Sterrhoptilus dennistouni (assembly GCA_013397095.1). Lineage (NCBI taxonomy): Eukaryota > Metazoa > Chordata > Aves > Passeriformes > Zosteropidae > Sterrhoptilus > Sterrhoptilus dennistouni. The sequence continues at coordinate 134,228 of VWZU01008057.1, read as the reverse complement.
AGCATTCCTTGGCTCTGAGGTTTCCATTATCTCCTTTTCAGGAGTTACAAGCACGCTTTTTTTTTTTTTCCCCTGGGCCTTCAGTCTCAGAGCATTGCTCAAGTACTATTAATCCCTCCAGTGTTACTAATCCCTCCAGTGTTATTAATTCTGCTTCTCCTGATGTTACTTTTGTTCAGGAGAACTCCAGTGTTACCACTTAAAACACTGAGGTTAAAGCTGCCAACACCAGCTTTGCCTTTTCCTAAACACCACAGCAGCTAAATAAGGAACTCATTCAAGGAAACTTTGCCTGAATTTAGCAACTATTTTATAATAAACATTTAAAAAAATCCTTAAGAAAGCAAGTAAAAAAGAAACAAATTAAAAGTAAGAAAGTAATTACTACCTGTTATTTCATCAAGACCAACACATTGTATTTCTCTTCTTCCACAGAAACAAACTGTAATAATTTTATCATATTATGTCTTAAAATCCATCACACTACATTTTCTCACATTAATGCCAAATTAAACTGAATACAATGTCCATGTTCATCTGTCAATACATTTCAAAGAAACTAAAATCTATGTTGAACTTGACAAAACAGATATTCACCTAATAGCCAGACAAACTTCCTTCTGGATTTCAGAGCAGATCTGATCCCTTGGGGCCATCAGTAACTGCCACAGTAACAGCCCAGACCTTCTGACAATGTCTCTGTTCCTTTCGGTTTGGGGGCTGAAGAAAAATTTAAAAACCACCTAAGAAAAATTAAACACAACAATATTAATATTAAAAACAGAAACATTACTTACATTAACTTATTTTCTGCAGTCAGTTTCTCGAAATATTTGTGTGGGTCTAGAAATCTGAGAGTCAGAATCTGATTTTGAATCAAAAAATGGAGGGGGGAAATACAAATAAGAAAGGAAATAAACCTCTATGTGTTTTATTTTAATCTATAGAGATTAAATTTAATTTAGAGCTCCTAAATGAATATATAAAATATTGCAAAGCCACTGCTAAATCAACCTCCATTACATGGATTCCAGTGGAGAAAAAAAAAATTAAATACAAATGAAAGCAGTGGTTGCCTGTACTCCAAACCAAGTTTTTCATTTTTCCATCTGAATTTTGAAGTCACTTTAAGGTTCTGTACCTGGAAGACAACGAGGATGCAGCGGATGATGCAGGTGTCTCCATTGACCATGGCCTTTTCCATAATGTCACAGATGCTGCTCAGGTGATGGGCTTCAATGGGATGCTGCTTGCCCAAAAAATTGCTGATGGGGAGGTTGTTGCTGGCTGCCAGGAGGTTGAGTTGGTGGATGCACATGGCACCAACATGGTGCAGTAACTGGTTAATGACCTCGTTTGTGGTTGTTGCATCCCCTGCAAGGAGAGGAGTTCAAATGCTGTCTATAAACACAGACTGGATCATCGGCCTTGGCTTCTAAAATGCAACAAATCAACTTCAGGGCATAAAAGGATTACCCAAAACACCTTTTGGATGTGCTGAAGGCAGCAAAAATCTGGAATCTTCCACACATCTCACTTTGTACTTTTCCCTCTCTGAAATCTAAGCTAAACCATGACCAATATTTACAACTCTTTTCAGGAATTAACTCAGCTTTTAACAGCAAGGCACTTTCTGTCTGATTATTCTCTGCCACTCCTCTGTTTCACTTCCCCTTTGTACAAAGTGCTGACTCCTGGGTTCCCCTCACCTTTGGGCTCTGCGATGACGTGACTCACTCCCAGCCTCTGGCACACACAGTGGAATGCCTGGTTCCCAGGATTGCACCACTGATCAATATAATCATTGGAGCACGTCCAGATCATGTTATTCATTGTATCATAACAGGCACCTGAGAGAAGGAAAATATTTCAGACATCAATTTACTAGAAAACCAGACTGACGCATCTTTATAGGCATCATAAATTCAAACTATTTGCTTTAAAAGTTTATAAAATTTCACCACAGACATGCAACCCCACCCCACTGCAAATTCAAACCCAGATAGATTATTTGGGATCTGAGGGACTGCTGTATTCCTTACCAAGCCCTGGCACCAGAGCCCCCCGTCCGAGCGAGCTGCCCGCGGCGTCGATGAGATCTGCCCTGCTGGTGAACTGCCCGTCCGAGATGTTGAACACCAGGCTGGAGGCAAGAACTACACAGAAACACAGCTCCAATCAATTCCTGAGAAGTTTATTGCATTCCAGACAGCCAAGGACTCCCAATCTGCCACAAAAGGCTCTGACTTACTTTTTAAGGAGGACAAAGCGCTGGTGCCCCCGAAGAGCGAGCGCGTGGCCGAGCTGCCCGAGCCCCCCGGGGGTGGCACCAGCATCACCAGGTACGTCCCACACGTGTAGATTGGGGTCTTCCTCAGCATCTTCAGGGGCAGCCCACAGCTCGTGTTGGCAGCTGCAAGGTGCACCAGAGAAAGGTCACAAACTGCACTTGAGCAGAACAAGGCAGAGCTCTGCTCAGGGCTTCGAAGGAATCGATATTTAGAAGCTGTTAAGAAGTTTTGACAGAATTCCAGAATGGTTTGGGTTGGAAGGGACCTTCAGGATCATCCCAGTCCAACCTCGTGGACAGGGACACCCCTTCCATGAGACCAGGTTGCTCAGAGCTCCATGAACCTGCCTTGAGCATTTCCAGGCATGGGGCATCCCTGACTTCTCTCCAGCCTCACACATTCAACATCAATCCCCACAAGGTTACAAAGAGTTTCACGCGTTAGTCAACTAAAGAAAAAACTTCAAAATAAAATAAACAAAAAATTCGGTATAACCTAAGCTATTAAGAATTATGTGGTGATAATTATATTGAAAGCACTTGGAGCCAAATGATCTCTTCACATACAGAGATTACTTGAGATTCACTATGCATTTACTATTTTAAGTTCTCCTGCTCCTCATGAAACGTAGACAGCCCAAATGATCTCCCTCCTGCAACAGCTGATCAACACTTTTTGAGTGCTGACTCAAGAATTAGCCAAGAATAGCCACTTACTCTCCTTTTTCTGTACCACTTGAGTTGTTAAATGGCAAAACACAACCTTTAAAATAGCTCTCCGAGCTAACTCCTTGCCAAATTCCCTGGAAGAAGAGCCATTTCATGTATAATTTATTTTTATGGAAATACTTTCAATTGTTTCAAATTGAAGAAATAAAACTCCTGCACTTGTGAAGGATGAGAAATAATTCAAGAATAAACCGAATAAAATCTTCAGACAAATCTAACAAAGCTCCAGATCATCCTGAAAGCCATCAGTGCAGTTTATGCAAGATTCCCTCATTAACTTGGGTTGTTTTCATAAAAGAATATCCAAACATTGTGCAGATGACCTCGAAAAAGTGCAAAATCACCTAAGATTTGTAATATTCCAGTGACTGGTGAAGCAATAATTCCATTTTCTAACCCACAGGCCATTTTTACACACCAATTAGAAGACCAGTTGAGCTGCCAGCAGAGAAATGCAACTATCAGATTCCCCAAACCAGTTCAATAATGGAATTGGAAAAGGGTGCTGCCCATTTTCCATGCCTAAGCTTTCCTCACAATCCTAATTCAGCAAAGGAACTGATAATTCCAGCATTAAGCAAATACCATGCGGATCTTCCAACTACGTACTTGGAGAAAAAAGACAAAAATCACACACTGAGTTGTTTTAAACCTGTCCTAAGAGGTCAGTAATAACCAGAATGGATGCTGTGTGTGTTAAGAAATGAAAAGGGAAGCTTTTCTGACCTGCCTGGTCCTCCTTGAGGGTGTTGGAGATGGTGGAGCCTGTGAGAGCAGCGAGGGTGGCCGAGGGGGAGGCGCGGTACCGGGACAGGCGGCTCAGCAGCATCTCATTGATGCTCTTGGCAGATTCCCCCTCTTTCCTCATCAGGATAATTCTTTCCTGCAGAGGATTTGCTATACAAATGCCATTTTCTACCTAGTAAGATGAGGGGGAAAAAAAATACTTTAGGTATTGATATCCATAGGCGAGAGATCACCCAAATTGTATCAGGTAGGAAAACAAAGTGAAACTTTGCTGACAGAAGTTCTTGCAAAAACAAAGTTCTAAATGCAAGACAACAGTAATTTTTTGTTTGCAGCATCATGGTTCAATAGAATAATTTAATAGAAGATATCTAATATCTTTGAGATATTTTATAGGATATCTTCTATTTACACCTGCTCTTAAAGACAGAACTGCTTGTCATAAACTTGAGTTTATTTAGGAAATTCTGCTTAAAAATATATAATCCTCTTGTATTTTCTTAGTGGTGTTTCACTTGCAAATCATTTGGCTCTGAATCATTTTTCCAGGCAAAAAGTGTGAGCAATGATCTCTTCAGCCCATGATGTTCAGGGGATGTTTTACTGCAGAATGCATCTCTTAATGAAGATGTGATTTAGAGCGTTAGGGATTTTCCATGAGTTGTACTACTACAGCCTCCCAATTCTAGCTGCACCATCCCACTCCATCCTCCTCTGCTGAACAGAAATACAGACATAAAAAATACATTTTATGCTACAAGAGAATTCATATTGCTAAATATAATAATCTTCCGGACATGGAATTGGACAGTTTGCCCCCTGTTCTGTTCAGTTATTTCACATAAATCCATCCAGATCACGCCTATAAATATCCAAACCTAATATGTCAATTAGAAAATGCTGATATTTAATTAAACTGGGTTATGCTACTGACATCAGGCATAGGAAACACATGATTTGCTTACTATAATTTCAAAAATATCCATAAAGACAGAGTGGCCCTTGGGGGTTTTTTCGTTGAGGCTTGCAGGAGACCAAATCCAGTAGAAAAAGGTGCCATCTGAAGAAAGATGCACGGTGGTCATAGTGCTGCCAACTGGGAAGTGATTTACTGGCATTGGGATTATCTGACATACCTATGAGACAGAAAGCATTTTAACAGGTCTGATTTTGCAGTTTGGCCTTACAAGTATGAACAGTATGAAAAATAAACAGAGATCAAATGCAGTTAGTGCAGAAGAGGCTTAATATTGGACTTAGTAGTAGCATTACATTGATTTATTACCAACAGCTATTCTGTGATATTTGCCAAATATCCAAACCAGCTCATAGATCCCAAATTTAACCTATCTAAAAATAAAAGGATCATCTCCTCTCTAATGATGGAGAACAAAGGCACAGTACCACAAGGAAAATATGCATCCTATTGAGTCACCTACTTTCTGCAACTTCTCTCAAACATTGCTTGAAACTTGAGAAGAAAAGGGGAATCTAAACATTCTCAGTGTCAGGAAACACGCTGGACATAAATGTGTATATCCATCCTTAAAACCACAGCGGGAAAAACCTCAAGTAAACAAACTGCCCCAGTTCTACAAAGGGCAACCACTGTTTATCTACAAACCACAACTAGATCTGAAACAACACCTGAATTTTGGACAGGGGAAGAACAAAGAGCTGTTCAGGAAGAACACACTCTTGATTTAAATCAAAGTCCGTTTTGCTGTTGTTTGATTGTTTTAAGATGTGACCACACTGGAATCGTGGAATATCCTGAGTGGGGAGGGACCCACAGGGATCATTATTGAACTCTGGCCCTGCACAGACACCCCAACAATCCCACCCTGTGCATCCCTGGGAGCACTGTCCCAATGCTCCTGGAGCTCTGGCAGCCTTGACCATTCCCTGGGGAGCCTGGGCAGTGCCCAGCACCCTCTGGGGGAAGAACCTTTCCCTGATATCCAATCTAACCCTGTCCTGACACCGCTCCAGCCGTTCCCTGGGTCCTGTCCCTGCTCACAGAGAGCAGAGATTGGAGCTGCCCCTCCTGAGGAAGTTGTGGATTGGGATGAGGTCTCCCCTCAGTCTCCTCCAGGCTGAACAAGCTCTATCAGTACCCCATAATATAGAACAGTATAATTATAGATAAATACATACATTTATATATGACACAGTGCAACAGTAACATCTCTACCATAACTTACACATTCACCACACAGTCGCTTCAAGGCGGGGTTACAAAGATACAGTTTCACGAAACAAGAAACTTCAAGAATAAAACTAATTAAAGCTAAAATGTGTGTGATCCACTCAGCCTGTTTTGTTCCTGTCCCATAACCCTGTCCCCTTTACCTGCAGGGTATGTTGATCCACGAGCTGGAACAGGTAGTGAGGTTTGCTATCAAAGGACACGGGCCGATGGAGGAGTTTGCCGTTGCCAAAAGCCACCCAGCCCGCCTCCAGCTCCTCGTTCCGGCAGTACACAAACCCCCTGGAAAAAACCCACCGGGATGTTCAAACTCCTTCAACCCTGCCCTGTTTCTTTGAGGTTTTTTTTTTCAAATAACAACTCACAACCACAGCGCTGAACTTAGACTGAACTTACATTCAAGTCAGCAATTTTTGTTGTGAAAGGCTTTAAGCGTAAAAAGCCTCGTGGTTTTCGAGCAATGAAGAAGCAAGGAGGTACAGTGAGTCACAGCTGCACTAATTACTTAATGAATGACATAATTAGCAAACAAACACTCACAAACCCAGCTATAAATAAAATGTCACACAACTGGTCTGTAGTATATCCCTCTCAGCAAAGAATCAAGCAACTTACTAGGCATTAAAAAATTGAATCTAAAATTCTGCTACTGTGGAGATTGAACTAATGGCTTCCACAAGTTCCTTCCAACCTCAACCTCTTCTTTAATTTTAGACAAAACACACTCAAGAAGAATTTCGGATGAGGAATCCAACACATTAAGATAGCATTTAATGAAAATTCACAATATCCTGGAACCACAGACTGGTGTGGGTTGGGAGGGACATCTTGGAGATCATCTCCTTCCAAGCTCCACATCCTCCAGTCTTGCTACGCCCAACGTCTAGGAGAGGTTTCCCAAAACAGGAAACTTTTGGGTTTCAACAGCTCTGCAGAACAGGCAGCACTGAAGTGTCCCTTACCTCAGAGTTCCATGCAGTCCTGATCCCAGTTTGCTGATTCCCCTGCCCACGGAATTGGTCGTGTACAGGTAGAGCCCGTCGGCTGCAAGGCACCGGCCCAGGTCTGCATCTGGAGCAGCAGCAAGGACAGCAGAGAGCCCCTCTGTAACATTCCAGCTGGGAATTCTCCCTGGGGGTTACCCCCCCATGGAAACCAGCAGGTTTCCATTGCCCAGATGGTCTCACACAGTGTGAGAGGGAAGAAGAACCTAATATTGAGCCTTGATCTCATTTCTGCCAAACTCTGTGATTCTCCTAAAGCTGCTCATATCCTTCCACCTCTGAACACTTCAAATAAGACAAAATGTATTTGAAACACAGGGCAGTAATTATTAATAATCAAGAACGGACACAAGTCCAGTCAATCTACTGAAGTTCACAGGATCTGGACACTCAGCTCAGGAAGGAGAAGTCCACCCACTCTCTTGCCTAAACATCTAAAAAGAGATGCCTCCAATAAATCTGCAGGTAGCCTAAAATAACAACTCAGATTTTTAAATTCCTATGGATTGCATTAAATGTCAGCAAAGCTTGAACTACTATTTCTAAAACCATGTGAACTCTTTGCTTACTATTTATTACAAAAATAGTAAGCAAACAAAGCAGTAAAACCAGAATGAATTCAGGAAAAGAAATACAAAAGAAAGCATTAAAAAAAGAGCTTCAAAATCAACTGGGTAGAAACAAAAGCAGAGTAGGGAAGAGGAGAAAAAAAACCAAACAATGAACTTGTACTTCTAAAAATAAACTTGCTGTGCTACTGATAGTTGGCTATTGAACACAGGGATAGTGCACAGGGCAGTGATTATATTCTAACGAGGGGATAATATCCAAACTCTGTCTGACCCCTCTGAAAAATTCCCCCTGGAGTCAGGAAGGGTCACTGGATCAACCGCTTTGGACTGTTTCCCACAACCTGACAGTTTAAACCAGCAGCTGTTCTTCAGCAACAAAAAGTAATATTTTTTTAGCCCCAACTCTGAAGTTTTACATTGATCTTTAAACAATTATCAGCACTTAAAGCCTCCTGTCCTCCTCTGCTGATAGTGACAGGGATGAAATAATTCACCTTTATTCTCACTGCTGGCACCAGTGTTGGCATCAGGGGCAGGTAACATGTCCTCAAAGCCCCAGGACACGATGTGCTTCCCTCCAAGCAGGCAAGAGGGGGATCCAGGGCCTCCTTCCAAAAGCAACAACCTTTAAGCAGAAAATAAAATAAAACTTCATAAAGAACGGCGGCAGGAAAAATCAGCTAAATTAAAAGTTAAGACAAAGATGTATTTAAAGTAATTATTCTGTCAGAGTTCATAAGCTAAAGGAATCATCAATATTTAATGAAAAAATAAAAACAAAACACCCAAAACCAATCAATGCTTTTAGATTTGATTTTCTAATGTCTTCTGCACATGCCTAAATCTCAATCTCCCCTAAAGCCCTCAATAACTCTAAAGCCTTTTAATCATTTTTAAAGACATTCCTCCCTATACACACTTCATACATTTTCAGAGCTGCTGTAAAAATTTGTAAGGAGGAAAGTTTTACCAACCTGTAGAGAACATCAGCCACAGGCAGGGACCCCAGCTCAGTCTGTTTCTGTAATAGATGCACTGTATGAACAAAGGTTTTCAGCGACCCTCTAAAAGGACAAGAAAAACATGAATTAAAGATGTCTATTGAAGCCAGACTGAACACACACAACAGCAGCCATGGAGAACACCCAGAACCACAGCCACAATATGGCATCAGCTTCTTTTCTAACTGGCATCTCTTTCCTGGAGGATGTTCATTCTTTGGGGAGGAAGGGGAAGGAGGACGAGAGGGGGACAGACAGGCAGAATGCTGAGGAACCTCTGGCCTAAATTCCACAACCTTTTTGTGAAAAGGCTGAAGGCCCAGTAGGGAGGGAGAGCAGCAGCCACAGGCTGGGTCATCAACAGCAGGTTCATAAAGGCAATATGATAAAACACCTCAACAACACTGCTCCTGGGGCAGCTCTTTCAGGATTTCTTGTAGCTGATTAATCACATTTAAATCTCCAGCACAGCCCATGTGAGCAAGGGTTACTGCACTCTCACTCGGAGATGCCTTTCCTACCTCCAATAGGAAAGACCAGAGTCATCCATTTCTTATCAAGATTCTGATGACTTTTCACAGAATCATGGAATATCCCAAATTGGAAGGGACCACAGGGATCATCATCCAGCTCCTGGCCCTGCATAGTCACCCCAACAATCTCACTGTCCTTGAGAGCATTGTCCAAACACTCCCAGAGCTGTGGCAGGGAATGTGTCCATTCCCTGGGGAGCCTGGGCAGTGCCCAGCACCCTCTGGGGGAAGAACCTTTTCCTAAAATCCAACCTAAACCCCTGTGACACAGCTCCAGCCCTTCCCTGGGTCCTGTCCCTGCTCCCAGAGATCAGGGCACCCCCTGCACTGCCCCTCCTGAGGAAGTTGTGTATTGGGATGAGGTCTCCCATCACAACCCCAAATTTGGAAGATCCAGATGTCTTTAAAAACTTGTATTTTACAATTTCTCTTTTAAAGGTCAGGGCCATTTTCTGGAAGATGTGGTAGCTTTATTTCCAGGTATTACAGCCCACCTAGGTAAGAGAATTTGGCTGTCTTATGTCAGTTATGAGCTGCTTTCTTCAAAAACAGAAGTGACCAGCTGCAGAGATCCTTGCCCTGCACTCTGCTGAATCCAACCTTTTGCTGTCACATGTGGTCAGCCAGTTCCCAAACTTTTCTTCTTCCACACCCCAATCCCTGTTTTCCCCAGTGACATCTTCAGCTCTTTGCTTTCACTGATAAACCTCAGCCTGGAGAAAATTGACACCAAACACATTAAAGCACCTCGATTAATTATTTAAAGCAATATTTACCCTGTTGTTTTATTTTTAGCAATAAGAAGCACCCAAGATTGCAACTAGGAATGTCAATAATAGTCTCATTTTCAAGGCTTTTTCTTCAACACATGACTTAGATATTTAAAGGCAAAGTGTGAAGCTTTCAGAGGTGAACAAAGCACAGTGGGATATTTCAACTCTCTAACCAATGCAAGGCAGACTTGCAAAGAAAATAAAAGATCAACCTGAAGTTCAAAAGCTCTACTTGAAATTTAGCTCAGCTGCAACAGAACATCCCATATTTCCTGCAAATTGACATCTGGGAAAAAAAAAAAAAAGAAATGAGATTGTGTTTATCAAATCCAATTTCTCTGAGCTATGTTCAAGTACATTGCCTTTCAGATAAGGCAGTTGTCATGACAGAATAATTTGCCACATACCATAAATTTCTCATTGACTTCATTAAAAAAAGTGCACTAGAAATTAAGTAGGTATCATTTGAATAAACCTTTTCCTAAAGCAAATCATGCTATATCCTGGGAACTGCAACATCTTTGAGTTAAACTTCACAGATAAGGCTGTGACCTGGAGAAACATTCAAGCCAACATTTCCAAAAGGCTCCTTGTGACTTTAAAGCCACATTCATGGGGCTTTTGCAGAGGTTTTGTATTTCCTCTCCCCAAGCCCCATCCTCTAAAAAAAGTAGGTTTTGATTAAAAACAATTATGACCAATTTATCCTCAACCACCTGATGCCAAACCCATGCAGGACAAGGGGTATTTTAATCTACAAAATGGTTGAACTCTTCACTGGCAACATAATGAAAAAATACCTCCAGACCTCCAGAGAGATAGCACTGAAATCAAATCTGAAAGGAATTGCCCTGAAACCTGGCAGTTCCACGTTCTCCAGCCAAAAAAAGGTGCACAAAAGGGCAGGACAAAGGGAAAAGGAGACAACTTTTCTCCCTGATAAACACATTTGGAACCATTCCTAGAGCAATAGAAGCAGCAATATGCACAGAGGCATTGCTAACCCAGATCCTTCTGCTTTTGCATATGCTAAACACATGCAAAAAAGAAATGCTTAGCAGTTTCACCCTTTCCAACCCAATATTTAAATATCAGAAAGAGAAAGGCTGGTGGCAAGCTAAAAATAAGTATCACCAGTGCAGTCACCTCATTTTTGGAAATGGAAAGAGAGAATGAACACCAACCACAGCATTGCCCAGGGGTGCTGGAGTCACCATCCTGGAAGGGTTCAAAAACCATGGATGTGGAATCTGAGGATATGGTTAATGGTGAATCACGGCTGGACTTCACCAAAGTTCCTTAATTCTCTTTATTTTGCCAGTCAACTTTCGTGTACTTGTGACCCTTTGAGAACAAAACCTAAACCTCAGGAACCTCAGTCTAACCCTTGAATTTAACCATTCCAGGGTATCACATCCAGGGTGACTCTCTGTTATTCCAGCTCCCTCACCTCGCACAAGCCAAGGCAACCAGGGCAGCAGCAGCATTTTCCTTCTGCTTGTAGGGGATGTGCTGGCCGGAGGGCGCCGTGTCCTCGAGCCAGGAGCAGAGCAGGGACTCGATCCCGTTGAGGCAGTCGGCTGGCTCCTTGGTCAGGCTCAGGGGCTGGCAGTCCCGCAGGCAATTCAGCAGCACCTCGGCCGTGATGTTACACAGCGAAGGGTCCGTCCTGCTCTGCGACTGGATCAGCGGGAACACCAGCAGCAGCCCCATGCGGGAGGTGAAGGGAGCCTGCTCCGGCTGCTGTAACAAGCCCTGGCGTTTGAGGAGAGCCAAGGCTTCCTCATCCCCGGAGCTCTCGCGGTCGTGCTGCTCCTCCAGGGCCAGCTGGCGCTGGGCGTTCCAGAGCCCGCGCAGGGCGTTCAGCCGGTACTCCAGCAGCCGCGCGTACGCGTTGCTCTGGTTGCCGCACACCGAGCGCAGCCGCTCCGCCAGCTCTGTCGGGTTCTTGGTCTCGAAGGTCAGGATCTGGGGGAAAGGAAAAGGGAAAAGTGGGTGTTTATAGAGGTTGGTAAAGGGGGGAAAAGGAAAAATCCCCTGGTTGCTGCACACCGAGCGCAGCCACTCTGCCAGCTCCATCGGGTTCTTGGTCTTGAAGGTCAGGATCTGGGGGAAAGGGAAAAGTGGGTGTTTATAGAGGTTGGTAAAGGGGGGAAAAGGAAAAATCCCCTGGTTGCTGCACACCGAGCGCAGCCGCTCCGCCAGCTCCATTGGGTTCTTGGTCTTGAAGGTCAGGATCTGGGGGAAAGGGAAAAGTGGGTGTTTATAGAGGTTGGTAAAGGGGGAATAGGAAAAAGAAGTTCCATATGGCTCCGGTGTGGTTTTCAGATCAGCTGCTCTCTACGGCAGATGGAGGGATATTATTTTTAATTTCTGGGAATGGATAAAGCTACACCTGGGGCTGAAGAACAGGCGAGTGGTGTTTGCCCATCTCGGGGTGAGGAGTGACGGCCATAAACTAAAAGACACGGAATCGTATGAGCCTCTATCCATGGAGCATGGCAAAGGACTGGGACACACCCTCCCTTTCAGGCCATGCCCCTCTGTCACCTGCTGCAGGTGACCCTGCCTTGGCAAAGGTTTGGACTAGGGGATCTCCAGAGATCCCTTCCAACCCCACTGCTGAGGGATTCTGTGAGCCTGTTATTGCTGAGTCAGCATCCTCACCAAACCCAGGCCTGGGGGCTGCTGATGGGGATTTTTAAGCTTTCAATAAACAACAACAATAACACAGATTGTAAAGAAAAATACACAAAAGAGTAGATTGGAAAATAAACACTCCCCTCCTCTGGAGCTTTTTTCTGTAATCGAGGCAATTTTGCTAAAAACTTCAAAAGAACTGAGGGTTTGGAGGGTCCCAGGCGTTCAGAGCCCTTCTATGAAAACTAATAGGTCATTAATATTGTGTAATCAGAACATGTTTTTTCTAGTTTTGGAGCTCTTCAAATAAATAAACAAACCAACCAACCAACCAGCTCTCTCCAATTCAACAGTTCTGTTACACTCTCTCTCTCTCCTGCTTTTTTCCCCTCTTAAATTATATCATCTTGCACTTGGCTACACCTTTCTCAAAATACTTCAAGTTGCTGCTGTAGTTAAAAACCCTAAAAGTCTCCTCCTCATCATTTCAGACAGAAGAAAGAGGCTTTTTTGGCACTTCTAAATAAAACTGGAGACCAAGTTGGAACAACAGAAAACAAGTGAAGCATGACACAAAAATGTATTTATGGTTTGGTACCCAGCCTGGAACTGGAAAACTCAGAGTTTTAACTAATTTACAGGCAACTTTTCTCCTTCCAGCAAACAACAACACTGAAGATCAGCAAAGTCACTTAAGCTGTGGCAAGCTCAAGGAAAGCCATGAGCCAAGCATTTTCTGATACTCTGGATCCAGTATCCAAAGGGATTTGGTGTCCAAAGGGCTTCTGGCCACTTTCCAAACTGCCTCATCTCATATACCCTCAAACGCAATCTCTGGCCCATCTTTACGCTGTAAAACTGTCCTTCTCTCATTTAATAAATAAATATAAACGTGGGAAGGGGAACGTGAGAGGCAAAGCTGCCATGGGGAATGGCATTCCAGGGTTGTTTGTTTTGTGGGGTTTTTTAACTGCAGGCAGCAGTCACAGAGATCATGAAATAAATGTTTCTGGCTAATTGCAGACTCCTGAACAGCTTGTTAAAATGCTGCAGGACAAATCACATCTGCCAGTGCCACACAGCCCCCGACTAAAGGCAAATAGCTTTGCAGTAGGACATTCACCACCGGAGCCAGGAAAAGTTCACTTGAAAGGGATTCACATTGTAATTACACTTGAATGGATGTTGCATTGAGCTCCTTATACCTAATAAACCTCCTTTAATTAATTTCTCCAAGATATTATGAATATTAATTCCTAAACCACATATTACACATTTAAAATAACCACCTCCTGTTAAGTTGTGTGTTCTGCTGTCTCAAAAATAAGTTTGTTTCCTATTTTAGATGGAATCACTTTCTACAACAGTTGGCTTTTGATTTTCTTGAACTAAACTGGATGGATTTTCCACCAAGTGACAACAAGCTGCAGAAATGGAGGAAAAAGAGAATTAATGTTTGCATTTTGAGAGTAAAATGCTGAAGAAAATAGGTTTGTGGTCTTTGTTAATAACAAAGACACCACCACAAAAGACAAGCTGTGATGTACTTGGTGTGGCATGTCTTGCTCCTCAAATCCCACAGTTTAACAGGAAAATGAATTTTTTTTTGTCTTTGATATGGCTCTACAGATCTGAGTCTGTCTTGTAGCAATCAGGACGAGTCAGTGTCAAATATGTGCAGTTTTGCTGATGAAAAGCTTTTTCTTGCTGAAGTTTTAGTTTCTCCCTGATCTCAGAGTTGCCAATTTGCTTTAAAAGCATGCATGGTCTGTCTGGGATTGGTAGGAGTGTTTCGCTTCAGCCTTTCAGAAGGGAAATGAGCACTAATTTGGGTAAATGATACAGGAAGTACATCAGCTTCAACAGATTTACAAGATCATTCCAAAATGGGACTTACAGACTTTTGATAATGCAGTTTACATCATCTGATTTTCATACATGGCTTATGGAACCAGTGGAAAAAAAACCCCTTAATTATTCAACATCATCTTGAGGGGCTAAGCAGGCATTTGCACTTCCAGAAAACAAGAGGATATTAGAAGAAAGGTGTGAGGTCATCTGCTACACAGGACACTCCAGCAAATTAAATTAAAGGCTGATTTCCTCAAAAGCTTTTTTACTAGAGGTCAGTACTCAGAGCTACCTCCAAAAAGGAGCTTTAAGACCAAATGTTCCCAGTGAGATTGGGACAAACACTCCAGGAGCTTCCAGGGCTCAGACACATCCCAGGGAACTGCTCTGGCTCTCCCTGGGAGTCAAACCCAGCCCTTCCCACCCCAACAGTGACAGAGCTTCACTTGGTCCCTGCCAGATCCATCAGTGCTTCCCTCTGGATGCATTCAAGACTCCACACAGGAATCCCAGCCCTTGCCAGGGTTCTCATATCTCCAGGCAAAGCTTGTCATCTTCCAACTATCTGAAGTCAAAACAAGTTAAAATAAAATACAAGAAAAGCCCCAACACGTTCTTTCACAAATTCTGATACAAACACAACTACCAGTGTTTATAAAAGGTAAAATCCCATTCCCCGCTGCCTCTGGGCTGCCTCTCTGATTTGGGACTGATTTCCAGCACTCTTTTGGGGTGATATTTCCCTGTGCAACATCTGAGGAGGTGTTGGGGGCAGGCACCAAACCCAGCCCCACACAAACCTCACCTGAACCAGTCCCTGATCCATCACTTCCCAACTCCAAACACTCCTGACTAACAAGGCTTGAAGAGAGTCAAAGAGGATGAAGAGGACGTAACAAACACATCACCTTGCCACAGAATGAGTTACCCAAGTAGCTGCTACTTACATTTAACTAAAAACTGTGTAATTAAATAGTTTAATTGTCACTATTTTAATTTTACAGTATCTTATCCTTACACATTATTTCCTTGTTTGATCTTTTAAATCAATTTTAGTCAATATTTTAATTAGAACATGGTAGAGCCAAAGTTCAATCACTCTAATTGGTCTTTGACATCTTCTTCAACATCAAGGAGCACAAAAAGTATCTGATTTTAGATGAACTATGAGGAGGCGTCATCTTTCCCACCGTATCCAGTATTTGTCCTTTTGCATCCTACTACATGACCTTGCCCAGGTAATTCTTCCCATTAAACAGAATTTTTGCCAAATCTACTCCAGAAAGGAGTGGCTGACATTCCCTATTTTCAGGGCAACATGTTTCTCTGCTGATAGTAAATACCAGACCGAGTGCAATTAACACACACTAATATACATGAAGAGCTTTGCCTGAGGTTTTATGACCCTATTAAGTAAATGTAAATGTGAGCTGTCACTAAAAGGCAGCTTTTTCCTCTGGCTACAATTCCTGCCCCTTGTCCTCTCCCTGTGTATTTTAATTCTGTTACACAGGGAACTGAGGAGTAGTGAACGTGTGCACAAAGAAGGGTTTTTATCCTCAAGTTTGCATATTGGAAAGTGAAGACTTAAAATCTCCCCAGTAACGTTTAATTCTTTCTCTCCAGAGTTCAATTGGCTGAAATTCACACGTGAAGATGAAGATGGTGAAACACTCATCGGGATCAATTACATTCCTAATATCCCCCTGAGAATTAAACACAGATTATTCCCATCTCACAGGAGGTACAAACCAGACAGAAAACCAGAAACAACCTCAGAATTGTAAAATATTGTTAAAAGCGGCATGAAAAAAATTAATTCTATTACTTTGACCACCCCATTACAAGTATAAGGTCATTTTTCTTGTCAGAGTTAATAGAGAGGCAGCACCACTTGTTTATTTGGCTCTTTTGTCTCTAGAAACACCAATAAAACAATGTAAAAAGACTGAATTACAAAAAGTATGGATTATTCTGTAAGGGAAAGAGCACAAGTGACAGTTTTAAAGGTACCCTGAAGATTGAAATACACATCCCAACTGAATCTGCTCCATAAACAATCCTGTGTCCCTGCTCTTTGTCTCCCACTCTGCTGGGAGCAGCATTCCTGCTCTTGGCATTTTCTGGGACATCCAGCACGAAGCTGCCTTGGTGCAAAACCCACCTTAATTTTTCTAAAACATTTTCTAACCCCCTTCTGAGACCTTTTCCTTGTTACACCATGTGCCAAATATATAAATACATGCAAATATTTTCTCCCTGATGTTTTAGCAGCTGCTGCACTTTACACCACGCTTCAGTGTTGCAGTTAAAAACTACAAGACTCAAGGTTATTCCAATTTTTTCTGCTCCAGGAAATTTTAACCTTATCCTCTTGTTCGAAGCCTTTGCTGAGTCCTGTGTGGAGCAGTGCAGGTTTTTAACTACTCAGCTAAAAGCAGAAATTCTTTTCTTTTGTGAAAGCATTGGAAATCTCATTGCTCAGAAACAAGCACTAAGACACTGTTATCTTTTACAATTTTATCCCAAATCATTTTTGTAACCATACAAATTTATGAAATAACTTTCATATCTGAGACGAATTACAAAGAACAAGCAAGCTGTAAATAAATAAAATGCTATAAAGTATTGTTTCTTGGTTCATTAAAGTATTTCTGTGGCTCTTACTCCTAGGTGAAAATGGCTGCAAAAGGTAAAGAAAAATCTTTGCAATTTAAACATCTGAGAGTGCAGATCACTGAATTAATCAGCTGCAATTGGTAACACGATCTATATTTGGGCAACAGATCTGCAAAATCATCCTTGAGAAGTTTCCTAATGTTTCTCTCTACAAGGTTACCTAAAATACGATTCCAAAAATCAAAACTCAGAGGCACAGTGGTCCATATCAGAGAAGTTTAATAAATTCCAAGTCCTGGCAGAGGAATCCTGGAGCACTGGAAGGGGATGCACAGGCAGGACTGAGGGTGTTCCAAGCCTTGCCTGGATCAGCAGTTCGCAAGTCAGAGGTCACAACCGCAGGAAGGGTCACCCACTTAGGAAGGAGTCAATTGTTGGTGGTGGCAGCAGGGACTTTCAGCATGACAGAGGTGACACTTGTAGATGGCAGGAAGGTCACGAGCAGAAAGGTTTGGGAAGCAGTGACCCAGACAATTGCAGGGAAGTGCTCTCTCCTCCAGCAATCAGGGAAAAGTGACAAAATGTTTCCTCTGGGCCGGGAGGAAAATGGGTGAAAACTTCCAAGTTTAGCAGAAACCTTCCAGTCTAAATCATTTTATGGCAGAAACACAAGTCAGTCACAGGACTGGCACATGCTGAGAAACGAGTACTGGAGTTCAGCTCCTCAACCTCTCTGTGGAGGGCCAGCCCAGGCCACACTGGGGGGGAGAGGAAAGGCCACCACTTTTTACTTATTTGTTCATTTTGATTATTTGTTTACCTTCCACTTGATAAAAGGTAACTATTTTCAGTGCAGAGGCACACCTGCTCAGTGGCACCTCTCTGTCCTATGGAACAGGGTTTAACAAGAGTCCAAACATCAGATGAGGACAGACAGGATCCCAACAGCCACTGAGGGAGGAGCTGCACTCCCAGCTCCAGGGTACAATCAGAGGAAGGTTCCCTGCCCTTGGCAGGAGGGATCCTGCATGATCTTTAAGGTCCCTTCCACCCCAAACCGCTCTGGGATCCTGTGGTGACTGTGCAGATCAAATCTCCCTGGCTGAAGGGACCTCCTCTCCTTCAGACAAACCCTGAGCATGCTCCTGGCGTTCCAGGGAAGATGTTTGGCTGGGAAGGCTCTGGAAGTGCTTCAGTTCCCTTTGGGGCACAGAAAGGAACTTCCTGCACTCAATGTCCCTCCTGGGTGGGCACAACCAACATGTCACAGCAACACTTCCAGCTCTGTCACTGAGGGCTGTCTCCAAGAAGAAGACTTTGCTCTGTCCAAGATTTCTCTGTGTGAAAGGTTTTTAAATAAAGGTCCAAAGGCTTCTGTAATCACTGACTAATCCAGATCTGTCCTGACCAGAGGATTTTAATGGGAAACCCACACCCAGGAGCAGCTGGTTCATGCATATCATTACAAAATCCTATCAAATTAAAAAAAACCAAACACACCACCTTATGTTTTGTAAATATGCTGAAACAATCTAAGAAGTTGCCACACATCATCACAGAAAAAAATAAAAACAGAGCAAAAACCTCCACACCCTTTAAAATTCAACATACTCCTAGAGTAAGTTGAAAGGGAAGATTAAGACTCTTGTAACATACCATTAAAATATAGATGTATAGATACAAGTGTATACAAATATACAAAAGAATGAAACCAAAGCTCCATGGGAGTCAAAAATAACAAAATAATAACTTTTCATAAGCCTTTCTTGGCATCACACCAGCACTGTAACATTTTTCCCTCTGCTTTTTCTTTTTATAAATAGACAGAACCTTTGAACAGAAGGACAAAGGAAACACATCCAAACACACTGACATTAGTCACCAATATGCTCTTTAAAGGGATATTTAAGCAAAACAGAGCAGAATGATACTTCTCCACCCAAAAAAAAAATATCCATTAAAGTATTAAACATTATACATTTTTAATTAAGCACTTCAGCTCAGAAATTCAGCCGGGCTTCTGACCACCACTGATGAGAGGCACAAGAAGTGAATTAAAGAAGTTTCCTAATCAAAGCAGCAGCTGCAGCATCTCCTACCCTTGGCCAATAGCACGTCCCAAGAGATTTCTGTTTGGACCATTTTCAAAGATATTTATTACACTGCAAGTAGGAGTAGAAAGGGTGTAAATGAGCTCTTGTGTAGCAGTCGATTGCATGGCCTCGCTTCCATCAGATGTGTGCACCTATTTCCACAAAATGGCTCCTCAAAGCCATTCCACATCACCAAAGCACCCCTGATTTCAATAAAAACAGCATTAAAAAAAAGGCAGAGGAAAGTTACAAGCTAAATATTTTACATTTGCACCATGCAAAATTTCGGTTTTTTAAAACCCTTCCCCCTCAATACCAAACTCTAAAACCAATTTGCAGATCTCTGAAAATTAAATGGATGGTTTGTGATCATCAATTCCATCAGTGGATGGAAATAAAAGGCTTTGATAAGCTGTGACTTAAGAATAAAGGTCAAAACAACTCAAAATCAGTACTTAGCAAAAATCAGCACCACAGCAAAAAGTCGTACTTAATTATTTATTTAAAAGTTTTGCACTGCAAAGATGAACAACAGGAAAAGAATCCCTGGAGCAGGAAAAACTATGTGAATCAGTGGCACTGGATTGCTGCAACACCCATTATGATAAATGTCATGAAGCACAAGACACACAGTAGCACCAATTCCATTCCTATCTCTCCCAAACAACTGGAGTTTTAGAACATTCCTAACACTCACAAAAATTTCTCCAGAGCTGAAGTGCTTGTCAAGTGAAGCTGTGTGTCAAGTTTCAGGCTGGAACACACTTCTGGCCTGGCTGGCAAGATCTTAAAATAAGATCTTATTTGTTTTTTAAAGGATATCCTCCTTTCTTATGATACAACATAAAAAATGCTGTGGGAGCACCTTATTTTTCCAGCACAGCTTTTAAACTCAATGCTGTTTCTAGAACCAAAATATTTTCTTGCATCCAAGCTGCACTGAACGCCAGAGCAACTCTGATCACTGGGGAGAACCACTGCATGTTTATACACACAGAGGTGAGCCAGCCACCTTCAAAATCTCCCTTTTCCTGTCCATGTGATGTTTGCCAACATCCATTTCATGGGAGCGAGCTGATTTTCCCATGCCATTCCCCAGTGTCCCAGCACAGGGGACAGAAAACGCCCGTTCAGCACAAAATATCTTCCCTCAGATAAGGCTGGGGGAAGTTTCCCCAGAGCCCATAAAGATTCCACGTCACCCGAGGAACAATGATGTTGTCAGGACTCTGCTCGCGGATTCCTCTCAGCGACAGCCCAGACAGCAGTTAAAGCCTCACTAAAAAGAGGTTTTTCGGCCTAAAACGCCTGGGAGCAAACAGAGCCCGGAGATAAAGCTGGGGCTGGACCGTCCCCTGTCCGCTGAGCTCCGGTGACAAAGCCCCTGTGTCATTGCCGGGGAGGAGGGTGGGGTGAAAGAGGAGAAGGGAGGCACACAGA
>VWZU01008057.1:96121-111928 GCA_013397095.1 Sterrhoptilus dennistouni | reverse complement strand
CTCAGCGCTTCAGCCTCGTGGAGGGAGCGGATCACCCGCACCGGGTGTTCTCCCCTCAGCGCCTCCCTCATGGAGGGAGCGGATCACCCGCACCGGGTGTTCTCCCCTCAGCGCCTCAGCCCTCAGGGGTTGCTCCCCTCAGCCCCTCGCTCGTCCCGCACCGAGGGACGGTCCCCTCAGCGCCTCATTTCACTCCCTTGGCACTGCCCCGAGGTCTCGCCCTCGTGCAATGTCCGCTCCCTCAGCCCTTCACCTCCCGAGACCGAGATCGGCTCCCTCAGTGCTGTTCTCTCTCTCGACCCTCTCGGCTTGACTTACTGGGCCCCTGTGAAACTCCTAATTTCCCTCCAGCGCTGATCCCTCTTGGTCCCTCACGTTCCCCTCATAGTTGTTTCTCCTCTCCAGAACCTCTGCTCACCCTTATTTTGTTTGTCCCCTCACAGAATGATTTCCCTTTCCTCCTTCCCCTTGCCCCACTCCGTCACCATCTCACAAGAATCCTGTCACCTCTCAAGGAACTTTTCCCAAAGGAAAAGCAAAGCTGGTATGTCCCTTAAAATCTGTACCTCTGGATTTATGGGTTCCAGAGAATATAAAGCAAAAGTGCTGCAACACCTCAGTATATGTGGAAAAAAGGGGATCCAAAGGAAAATTGGTCCTTCTTTCTCAGCCTAATTTCACCCTCAGTTCCCTCAGACCTTGCCCTGAGCCCGTTCAGAGGCACAAAGTGTCACAGGCAGCTGTACCTGGATGTTCAGCAAAGGACGTGCTGCTGAGACAAATCATGTTAATGAGAGAGATGTGGTGATAAATGTTAAATAGTTTTAGTGGATAATTGCTGTGGGGATTCCCATTGCAAGTGTCTGCTTTTCATGGAGCAGTGACTGTGCACAACTGAGCAGAGCTAGAGCTCTATGCATTTATTTACCTGTTTGATCAGATTAAATTATTTAACATATTAGTGCATTAAAACAAATGCGCTGTGCTGTTGCAGGAAAAGCATATTCAGAGCTGGAGTAAAACAACATCTACCACCAGTGCTTTTTATCCTATTAAATCTGGTTGGGAAGAAGCATTTTTTTTTCCATGTAATGGATGACCACTCAACATAGGACCCATGCAAAGCCCTTTTGTAGCACTGATTCAGCAGTGTGAGCCCTCACACCATTGTGTAGCTTGTTTTTGAGGCCAGTTCAGTTGACACAGGGTTCAGGTAAGTTCAAACAAGCAGTAATTTAGAGATCTGTGTGATAGCTCTGTGCACTGTTTGGTAGGACATCCCTGCTATTCGTGTGCTGGAGAGTAGAAGAGTCCCCAGGCTTGGTTTTATTCCAGAAATAGATATTATTTGCCTCTGTGCTGCAGTAATTTTTCAACAGGGAGAGTGTGCAGAGCTGCTATCAAAAGTTTTTATGAGGGAGAAGCTTCATGGGCATCTGTTATTTTTGGTCAAGGCGTGACAGGGAGAACAATGGCTGCAGACAGACCCCGATCCTCCCAATGGGAGCCTTGGGAGAACTCAGAAGAGAGGGAATGCTGAGACTGGAAGATTTTATGGCAGCTGGGATGTGGCAGCTGAGTTCTGGCAGGAGAGATAAGCCCAGCTCCCGAAGGTTCCTTGGAGCAAGGGAAAAAAACTCCCGGGGTTGGATTAGTCACAACATTTCATGGGGAGACAGCTACGGGTGTTATTGTTTTGTTCCCGGAGTGGGAGTTTGGCATTGTTTTCCTTCATCCACACAGTGAGAGGAAGAGAGGGAGAGGAATACAAAGTGTGTGTGTGCATTTTAGTGGGAGTAACCCAAAAAAGCATTCCATCTTTGGATCTTGTGGTACTGTCATGGTGCTAGGTGAGTATATCTTCCACAAAATCCACACAAACAGCAGGGCTGGGCATCATAATGGGATGTTCCCTTCACAACCAAGGTGAAGGACATCAGCAGAAGGGGTTTGCGGTGTTTCCCAGAGGTTTGTGTGTCCCTGTTCTCCAAAAGGATGTTTCACAGGCTGGGGAACCCCAGGCTGACAATGCTTTGTCTGCAGCTCTCCTGTGCTCTTTCCAAGGCCTCCTGGACTGCTTTATCCCGGGGGAATGTGGCTGCCACAGCAGCTCCCAGATGGAGAATCCGTGTTGGAGGTGGCTGTGAATTCAATCCACTGCCTTGGGATACCAGCCAAGGCCTTTTATTGGAATGAGGAGCTGACTCAGAGCCAGGAGAGGCAAGTGAAGCTCTGGAAGCTTCCACAGCAGGTGAGGCACTGAATGAGGAGTGTGGCCACTTTATTCTCTTCCAGGGGCTGTGCTTTGTGCTTTTTCCTTTGTCTGGGTGACAGTTTCTTCCAGGAAGGATCCTGATCCATGTGGGTTTCTGTGGGAAGTAACCTGAGCTGCCCCCAGTGCAAACAGCCCCCTCGGCTCTGACCTGCACATTGTGCAGAGGTTTTGGAAATCCTCCTTTTAGCCAAATCTGTGTGAAGACTTCCCAAGCTGAACAGAAGGGGTATTCACCATTTTGTAGTTATTGATTTGCTTATTTGGAGTTCTTCTGAATTCTATTGACTTGACAATTCAAAGTTAAAAAGCAGTTATTGAATGAGAGCAATGAAATAAAACTGAGGAATGTACCCTGTCCTGACTCAGTGCAGGTAAATAAAACAGTTACTGGTAAATGTAATTTCCTAAATTATTTGAAGTGCCTGCCATTCAGGAATTAAGGATGTGTTGTACAATCTATGAACATACATAGCATGGAATGCTGATGTAGCTTCCTGCATGGAATTTTCAGTACTGGATGCAGCAAACTCCATGCAGTTTGCCTGGCATCTGCTTCAGAAGATGTTGTGTAATGGAATGACAAAAAATATAATATTTGTGTTCTGCCTGTCACCAATAAATGTCAGCCACTGCAACTTCAATGTGCAGTCAGAGAGGTACAGCAGCAACTACAAAGAAGTCTTGGACTACTTTATGGGAAGACTTAAAAAATAGACCAGAATAACTTTATGACACAGATCATCAAGCTGAAGGAATAAAACCCTCCACTTGTAAATAGGCCCCTACAGAAAACCACTCTTTTACTTATTTTATTTTGCATTTTTTCCATTATTTTGGAGCAGATGTTGAGCATTCTTTGAGCTGCTGCGGTTGCCTCTGCCTCTGGTGGCAGGATTTTGGGATCATCTCCTTCCTGTGAAGGTCTCCTGTGTCCTTGTGCTTCTCTGGACATCACAGATAATGAGATTTAGCAGAAGATGCTCGTGGTCTGTGGGCAAAAATTCACTCCTGCGAGCTGCAAATGGAAATTCCCTATTCCTGCTTGGAATCTGCCTATTATGTAATGGGATTTAAAGCAACATTGTCTCACCCTTCAGTTTAATTTTACATTAACAGCTATTATGTGTGGGGAGAGCTCTTTTCATCCCAAGGCTTTGCTGTGCGTCTTTCTGTTAGTTTACAAATGACACTTCCAGTTTCAGTGACCACTGTGGCACTAAGAAATGTGTGAAAAGGAAAAACAAGTTGCTATTTTTACGTGGTCTGCAGTAACCAGATTTGCAGACCCTGAATCCTGACTCCTCTTCCTGGTACTTGTTATTTAGGGAGCCCAAATGCCATCATTAATAAGGCCACTACCCAAGGAATACTGGCATTTCTTGGCACATTATCTGGGATTAAAAAATACAGTTTCTCCAAGTAAAACTTAGAAAGGACTGAAATGGAAAAAAAAAATCAATGTTTGACAGAGCAGAAGGAAGAAACTATACAGTGAAATAAAATTATTCCAAACCTCGGAAATGTATTTTAATTGCAAGGGGAAATATTCATATTCTTCTCATTTAGAAGAGCAATAATTGCTGAAGATTGCAAGGTGGGCTTGAGGGAGGAAGAACAAATAGATATTTTTATTAAAATGAATAAGGGTTATAGGAAACAAGAGTATGAATCACTACCTTGCAAACATGGCCTTACTTAAATTGGACAGGGAGCAAATGTAAATTATGGAATCACAGAATCTGGGAATCCTGGAATGGTTTAGGTTAGAAGGGACTTTAAAGCCCATCCCACCCCCTGCCATGGGCAGGGACACCTTCCACCATCCCAGGTTGCTCCAAGCCCTGTCCAGCCTGGCCTTGGACACTTCCAGGGATCCAAGGGCAGCCACAGCTTCTCTGATCAGTCTCTTCCACTGTTGAATTGTCTTTACCTTTAGGAAGTTTCCTAATTCATAACTGAACCTGTGCTATTGCAATTTAACGCTTTCCATTTACTTTTCCAGCTGTTGCAGACACAGGGAACAGTTTATTTCCTCCCTCTCCTGTTGTGTTCACCTATGAGGGCTGTGACCAGAGTTCCTCCCCACTATCTTGCACTAAATAATCCCTGTCCTTTCAAACTTGGAAAGTTGGGAGCCTGATCTTTGCTTTTGGATTTCCTGCTCCCTTGAGGTGGTGGCATTTAACAGTGCTCTCCCTAATCTCAGGTCTCATTTTCTTACTCCAGCAGCCTTTTCTGGAAGTACCTAAATGCTGCCCATCAGTGAGGAAAAGTGGTTGGGAGCTGAGCAGATCCCTGAGTGGTTGTCCTGAATTTTTGAATCTCAAATGTCTCAGAAGACTCATTATTACTGTCCAAAAATAGGTAGGTTTAAATACAGCTATTCTGTGCTGGTTTAAAATTCAACCTCTCTGAAAACTGGTGCAGTAACACGAGGGATAAATAAATGAAAAAAAATAATAATCTGGTACAACATTCTGCTCAATACTGTAAACATATAAACATGACAAGGTGGCATCTCTGGCTTCAAATTTACCCCATCTTTTACTTAAGGTTTTATTTAAAATCCTTGGAAAGTGTCATAATCTGGTTTCCTCTTAGCCTATCAAGAAATTATTTGAGTGTCTACATTTGTATTTCAAGAATTTTCTCTGATTTCCCAAGTGAGCTGGTTGCAATACTAATCCTGCAACCCCTGTGTTCGAGGGATTCCCTCAAACAGGGATTGGTTCAAACACAGGGGAAAATCCTGTTACTTCACCCTGAACAAGAGCTGTAATGGCCAAATTCCAGAACTGATATCCCTGGAAAAGTTGTCTCCTCCCACCCAGACAGCTCCATGCACATGTTGGTAAAAGCTGAGATCTGGGCAGAGCTTCACAGATTGTTTATTTAAAATGTTCAATCCTAATCAGAATAAAAAGCTGAAAAAGTTGACATTTCCAATGTAACATTCCAGGGGAAAAGTATAAATTAGGACAATTTCCTTGTCCAGGGCCAGGTTGGAGAGGGTTTGGAACAACCTTGGATAGTGGAAGGTGTCCCTGGAGAACCAACAGGACACCAAAGAAAAGAGGGAAAACAGGATTTAAAATGAGGATTTTAAATGAGGTGTTGTTTGAACTTTCATCATCTTTGTCTTTTACTTGCAATTCATAAATCAGATCCAAGAGTGTGAATTCCTAATTGGCAGGTTTGCACTGGCATTGCAGCACTCCCAACCCTTTTTCCTGACAAAGGAGGGCAGGGCGGTGAATCCCTGGCCTGAGCAAATGTTAGTCTGTGCCGATTTTCTCTTCAGTGGTGACAGGCATTCAAAACAAAGCTAAAACTGAAAGCCACTAATTGAGAACTGAAGCCAAGCTGTGCAAAGTGGAATAAGTGGAATGGTTTTCCTCTGGGAGGAACAATTTTGCTCTCTGTGTGGTGCTGTCTTGCAGCTCTAAGTGCCCCCATCTCCAAAGGTGTTCTTCCCATGGAGCCTTCCTCCCTTTCCTTTCTTTCTTGCAGCATTTCTCTTGTTCTTTCCAGTGTCTCTTTCCTTTTTCCAGCCAAGAATCTGCTTTTAAAAGAAGAGTAATAACTATTATACAATAAAGTCTCAGTGAGTGAACAAGTTGACAGAATATAAATACAAGGGAAACAAACAGAAGAGCCTGGAGATGTGTGCTGTGGTTTGAGATGCTGCTGATTTATGTGAGAGGTGCAGTCCTTTTATGCTCTCTCTGACTCACCTGTTTTTCCCTCTTTTCTTTCCAGCCAGATGGCACAAGCCAGGAAAGGCCAAATAATTCATCATTCCACATTTAGGCTGGACTGGCCCCTGGGTGAAGCCAGGATGGCTGAAAATCTTTTCATGCTGCTACAGGCAGGAGAGTTTCTTCATTTGTGGTGTGGTAGAGGAGAGTTTATGGTGCTGCAGTGAAATGTCCTGTGCTTATAAAATCTTAGTCC
This sequence comes from Sterrhoptilus dennistouni, assembly GCA_013397095.1. NCBI lineage: Eukaryota > Metazoa > Chordata > Aves > Passeriformes > Zosteropidae > Sterrhoptilus > Sterrhoptilus dennistouni. Next base: position 105,699 of record VWZU01008057.1, on the reverse strand, counting down.
TGACAGGGAATAGGAATTGTTTTATAAACCTTCACTTCATGCTTAACAACAGCACAGGGTTTCTTAAAAAAAACCATCACAAGCAGCCTACAGAGAACCAGGAGGAACAAAACTTCAACTAAAACAACCCCACAATCAATTAATCAACAGGAGAACCAGAGCAGTGCTGTCAGTCACCCAAGGCCACCAGCATCACCCCCGTCCTGAGATTATAATTTCCCAGACAGGTGACATCAGCCCAGCCCTCCTGCAGCACAGGGACCACATTTTGTGTGCTGGGCTCCATTCTGTTATCATGTGGCTCTTGATTGGGGCTGACAAACACATCAAAAAGCCATTTTTTAGGCTTGATTACCCAGCCTGCCCAGGCTTGGGGTGGTGGCAATTGACTGACGTGAAACGTTGAAGCTCAGGGTGACAGGATGGGAAGAATGATAGAAATTCTAATGAGAATTATAAATGCCCAGGAGCAGCTGCACTGCCTGGCTCACACTGGGACACCCTTCTCAGGCACTTGTGAAATCAGCAGTTATTTCAAGAGAGCCCAAACCACACAATTTGCGCTCTTATTTGTATTATTTTAATTCTATTTTTTATTCAAGCTGTCAGGCAGTTTGGGGATTAATGGGTTGTCTGTGTTAGAATACAGTTACAGAATGATGTGAGACATTGCCTTGATGAAGTTCTGTTTAATTACAAAGCAGGCAAGTCTTTCCTGGAGTGTTGGATTAAATAAGCCACACATTTTTATGCTCAGTGCTTTGACCGAAGCCAGGATTTGAACAAAAAAAAAATCCCCAACCCTCTCGAAGTTTCTCTTGCATCAGCAGCCTCAAAAGGCAGTTTTCCTTTTTCTTCCTCTCTGTCCCTGCTCTGGGCATGTGTTTGGCTTTTTTCTCTTCCACAAACACAAAGCTCCAGGTTTCCAGTGGCCTTTTTGCACTTTGTCAGGCCCCAGGGAAGTGGACGATGTGCAGTGCACAGGAACTCTGCCATGTGGCTCTCCTTTGAGCAAGAGTTGCTGTGTTTTCAGTTCCCTGATTCCACAGGGACATTTGTTCAAAAAATTTTTTTTCTCTGTGTGTGTGTTTTCTTGAAGGAAGAATTCTGGTTCCTCACCATTTTCTATGAAATTCCACAAGAGAGATTTTCTTTTCAGCTCAGCAGGACACTCTCACCAGAAATTTGAATGGTGCCATCATTGTAAGGGTGCATCACTCTTTTTAGGGCCTAATTCTGAAAAATGCCCTTCCTCCCTTTGAACCAAAGACTGCTTTTGTGTTTTATTTTGGGTTTTATTTCCTCTTGTCAAAATGGCCATTTTGAACAATAGGATCCCATGTACAGCACATGGTGGTAGCTGAAAGCCTTAATTTTAAAAACAATTACATCCTAAGGCATCTGTCAGGCCAGTGGAAAATCTCTACATCCACTAGGACTGACAAAATGAAGATGAAATTTCTTCTGGTTTAGTCTTTATTTTCTCCATGAGATTTAGAGCCTTTCCTTGCGCTCCTTGGGCTGGTTCTCAGAGTCCCACTGGCTTGTTCCAAGGGATTGGAGAAATCATTTTACCTTTCTGTGGTTTCTTGGTGTTCTCATGGCAGGTTTTGACCTGTGCTGGGTGTCACAAGGCCAAAGTGCTCAGCAAATGTAAAATATGAGAAACTGGTTATAATCATCATTAAAACCAATCTGCAGGCAAAGCACCAGGAACTGCTAATTGGGCAACTGCAGAAACACCCAATGGCTCCAGAGCCTCTGAATCTTTGAGCTCTACTGCCCTGTACAAATAAACCAGCCTAAATTCTGCAAAAAAAGACATTTAAACTGATAAATAGGACTAGGAGAACATTTATTCTTTGCGCCACCTGTGCCAGTCTTCAACACAGCACAACTTTTGTATTTTTTAGTCTGAAATGTTGATATGATCTCATAGAACAAGATCAGATTAATGGATCAAGTCCCCTCTCAGTGTCAGCCAAGCAGAGACTGCTTATTCTTTTATGTACTTCAGAAAATGGACATAAATTTTCCATTTTCTGAAGTTGAAAACACTTCTTGAGACCAGACGTGAGAAAGTATTTTCTGCTTTCTGCAGTATGCGAGCACAAACCTCTCTGAAAATAAGTGACTTGCTCAGGATCACACAGAAAATCAATATTTCTGGGGAAAAACCATTGAATTTCTTTCATCTCAAGTCCTATTTTGACTACTGTGCTTCCTCTCTCCTCATCCCTATTACAAATAATAAGTGTTTATGTCTGATGGAGTGTGAACCATGCTTAGGTCAGAGAAGCTGCTGGCTGGGTGTGCAATTCATCATGCAAAGTCATTTCCCCTGAGATAAACACTGAAATAATGGGGAAAAAAATAAAGTGAGCAAAAAAAAAGCTGACAAAAATGGGGGGTTTTGACAATATCCAGGAGAGGGTTAAGACTGCTCTGATCTAAACACCCCAAACAACAAACAAATAATTAAAAAGTAACTAAAGAAAGAAAAACGTCCTGGTTGCTGCGTGGCACCCATGTCAAATTCCACATGCAGCCACCCCAGACCCACCCTCTGCAGTGACTCAGGCACTGCCTGGCTTTGCTCAACCAGTGGCTTCCAGAACAAAACATAACAAGGACTATTATGAAGAAGATCCTTATAAAAATAAGGATTTAATTGCTGTAATTGCTTAAGCAATGAGTTGTCAAGTGCTCAGTGCAGACTGCAATGCAGGAGAACTGGAGAAATCCAATTAACAGGTAAACAGTGCCTGGGAACTTCAGTTCCTCTTCCCAAACCAAGACAGGAGCAGGAATTCTTATGGTGTATCCATGGGATTGGCATTTATTTGATTATCCTTTATTGAGCTCATGGGGCCATCAACAGTGAATTTTTTTGCAATTCTTTCTGAACTCTGAGGAGAGGGAGGGCAGGGATCAGGTGGAAATATGCTGGGAGAAAAAGGTTCAGCCTCTCCTTCATGACAAGGCACGTCCTACAGCACAGGTGAACTGAGCAGCCAGGCCCCAGACATCTGGGAATTTGGCAAATTTTCCTCACCACTTGACCCAAAAAGTGTGGGAGAAGTCCCATAAAAGCACCTTCACACTTCAGCCAGAGCATTCTCTCTTAATTAAAGGTTAAACCTGAGAATGTCACAGCTGAAATGCTCAGGTAACAAACCTGGCACTGGAAAGGACTTTGTCTTGCAGATCAGCCTCAGTTTCTCCTGAGGATCCTGGTCCCAGAAGGATTCTCATTCCAGAGGCAAAGGCAGTGGCTCCCTCCCTGAGCCCAGTGCTGGCTGTGGCAGCTGGACAGAGCCTCACTGGACTGGAACTGCAGCCACCAGGTCACTGCACAGCTGACAGGTAAAAATAGGTGCCTGGAGATAACAAGGCATCACATCTTATTATCAATTCCCTGGGAAAGCCAACATCCCTCTCTTTCCTCTCCAAAGGATGCTTTATTATAATTACATATCACTTTATTAGGCAGCTGAAGCAAAGAGCACATTTGATGCTAATGAAGTGCTGCTGTGGTTGAGGCTGTCACTATTTTTGGAGCTGCACATCTCCAGCACTTTTCATTGGGTGATGGAGGCTCTGGATGTCTCTGGCTTCTTCTGTGGGGGCTGCCCAGGAAAAAGCAGTGACTCAGCGAGCCCAGCTGCAGAACTGTTCACATGCTGGGAATGGGAAATGCTGGGGACAGCCAGAACACACACAAAGGATCTTTATGTGCTGCAAGTTGTGCTCAGGTAGGGGCCAGCATTATCTGGATTAAAAAATCCCTCTGTGCTGGTCACCTGCACAGGCCTCGTTTTTCCTGTTTTCCATCCCTCACCCTGCAGCTTTTCAGAAAAGAGGCAGATTTCACAGAACTCAGGGAAAATATTTGGGAGGTTGGAGACAGACACATCACAGCTGATCACTGGCTGCCTCTCCTTATGGAATTATAAGGGTTTTGCCACCTCCATTTCCTGCAACAAAGCCTGAGGAGCTGCTGGGCCTCGGGAAGGGAGGATTTGGTGTTCCAATTTCCCCTGCTCCCACATCCCTTGGTGTGACACTGGCATCCAGCTGGGTCAGTGACTCAGCTCAGCTCTCAGGGAGCAGAGAGATTCCTCCCTCCCTTCCTCCTTCCCTCCCCACCTTGCAGGGTGTGTTACTGTCACCACCTTGTCACACAGGTGACAGGAACAGGGCAATGGCAGCACGTGAGGCCACTGCTCCAGACCAGCATCTGCTGATAACCAACTCCCATTTCCAAATCACTTCCTGACAGCACACTGGCAGACAAAGCCTCCCCTCCCAGCAAGTAAGGTGTCTCCTGATCCACAAAGCAGGAATGTGTCAGAGCAACCAGGAATTCCAGGGAACACCACTGGAATCTCCACACACCACTGGTTTTGGGGCTATTTTGTTACTGCAACTTCCCCACTCCCAGAGGCAAGGGAATGACTGGAGCATTAATACATCCTGCAGTTTTTCCTCAGGAATACAAGTGTGACTGAATTTGGGGTTGCAGACTACAATACCCCATGATCATATAAACTTGATTCTCCTTCCTGAATGGGGCTTTCCCCATTTCAATGTTTCCACACACAGTTTTTAATTTAGGTGAACTTTCTAAGCATATTTGGTTTAAGGTTTTTCTTAGATCTACCTTAAGAGTAGCAGGGAGATGTGTACAACCTTTCTGTATCTTTTTCAAGCTGATTTATGCCAACAGGCCATTCCCAAAACTGCAGGAAAAATTCCCTTTAACTTAAAAGCCTCTGATTAATCCCATTATCCAGCAAACCACACACAAGAGATGTAACCAATTACAGACAAAACTCCAACGGCAGGGAAAATAAAGAACACAGGGCAGAACACAGCAGAGAGCAAGAGACACCTCCCAGCCAGGCCGGGAATTCTTCACAGGACACAGCCAGCTCACTGCCTCCCTCTGCTGAGCCTTACCGATATTTCAGAGACAATTCCAGGCTGGTTTGGCTTGGAAGGGACCTTAAAGCTCATCCTGTTTCACCATCTCAGAGTGCTCCAAGCACCGTCCAACCTGACCTTGGACACTTCCAGAAATCCAGGGGCAGCCACAGCTTCTCTGGGTCTACCTAGGCCAGGGCCTCACCACCCTCACAGGAATTCTTTCCAAATATCCCATCTAACCCTGCCTCTGGCAGAGGGAAGCCATCCTCTGTGTCTTGTCAATCCAGGCCTTGTCCCAAGTGTCTTTCCAGCTTTCCTGGAGCCTCTTTGACACTGCAAAGGGCTTTAAGGTCTCCCTGGAGCCTTCTCTTCTCCAGGCTGAGACATCTCAGCTCTCCCAGCCTGTTAAGTTATCAATAGAAAGGTGGTGGGAGTGCCCAGTTGCTTTCACTTCCAGACATGAATTTTAACACTCACCAGCACCAGACTGCAGCCCCTTGGTGCAAACCAGGTCCTCCACAGTGTCCAAATTCTTTCACTGCCTCAGTGCCTGGAGCACTCTAAGCCCAATCCCTCTTTTCCACTGAGCATGGCTTCCACCTCAGGGAGGGCTGTACTGCTCTTTCTTATCCTATTTTCATGGAGCCTGGGTAAATGTGATGAAATCTCTATTTCTTGTCAAGTCTAACCCTGTTGGCTACCTGAGCTCAGAATTACTGGGCAGACAGATGGTGCAGTTACATAAACCTGGATTCCTGCAGAAGTCTGGCTAAGGAAAAGCTCCAGAGTGCCAGACTTGGTGAACTGTACATCCCTGGTTTGTGTAAGAGTATGGATTTCTGCTGAGTTCAACACAGCACTAACCTTCTCTACTCACTTTCACTTTTATCCTGCAAAACTGTGGAGTATTCTCAGCACTTCCACTTCAAAATCAAAGCATAGCTCCTGAATACCTCTAGAAAGTTATTTATTTGCTGAGGTTCAGCACAGACATATTTTATCCTGCACTGTATCAGCCTAGCATTAGCTGCCATTCCCGAAGCAAAATCTGTTTAAGATCCCTTCCCAGCTTGTTCAGAAAAGAAACTGAAATTCTGAATTCTAAGAAAACTGAATTCCTGGTTATGTTAAATAGTTAAAGAAATCCAACAACCACCACAAAACTAGAACAGCCAAAACTCTTACACCCCAAACTTTGCTCACTCCAAATTCTGGTCACTACCTACAGCCCCTCAGTTTCACCCCATAGCAACAACAACTGCAAGAGCCATCCAACACCTGCTGTGACAGACTGCAATGAACACACCACAAACCCTTGCTTTTTTTTCCCTTGGAGTTTAATGTGGTGCTTCCAGAAGGCTCAGAACACCAATTTGTGAGGATAAACTCCATTAGAGAGAGAGAATGTGGAGCGCAGGTAGCCCCGGAGCTGAGGCACCTTCTTGATCCGTGCCAGGATCTGGGAATCCACGGCCTTCTGGTCAACCTTGCGCTGCTCCGTCAGCTCGTATTTCTGCAAAGCACAAAGAACAACAGTAGAATCCTGGGTGGAACTGCAGAGTCCTTTCGAGGAGAGAAAATTCAGGGCAAACCCTGAGTTTTGGGATTTTTAAGATCTTTCCCCAATTTGTTTCCAATAATGGGAAGGTGGTGAAGCACTGAAGCACCCCTTGGAGTCAACGCAGTGACAGCATTTCTTGGTCAAGAAAGACATTTAACTGGAATAATAACTCCTTCCCCTCTGAGAAAAATCCCCGAATTTAAAAGGGGAGGCTACCTAATTTTAATGGCATCACCTCACTTTAATAATGATCTCTTAAAATCCACCTGTTTTTTTTTCCCAATTCCCCCTTTCCAGCCTAGCCTGGAGCATTGAGAAAGAAGGAACCACCCTGTCCCTTACTTCTTTCTCAGTGTCAAAGATCTCTCCTTCCTGGTGCTTGGGCTTCCTCAGCCTCTTCTTCTTGAAGTAGGAATCAGTGAGATGTTTGGGAATTTTCACCCCAGTGAGATCCACCTTTGTGGATGTGGCGATAACGAATTTCTGGTGGGCCCTGCGCAGAGGGACACGGTTGACAGCCAGGGGGCCTGAAGGCAAAGACAAGAGAGAACAAGGTCAATTTTCTGATGAAAACCACTACCTTTAAGCTAAATTTTTGTAGTCTACATGATGACCAGTTCCTTCAGAGTTGCATAAAGCTAAAAATCTCAACAGTCAAAGCCCTCTAGAAATACACAAATCTCCTTCCTGAGCTTTTCCAGGTAGTCAGATACTGAAGTTTAATTATCTCCCCTCCACCTCCCTGCGAAGTTGCAAATGACAGAATCATTAAAGTTGGAGAAGATCTCCAAGATCATCAAGTCCAACTTTTGACTGATCACCACGTTGTCAACTAGAGCAGAGCACTGAGTGCCACATTCAGTTGTTCCTTGGACACCTCCTGGAGTGGTGACTCCACCACAAAACCCGATTCCCCACTGATGTGCCAAACCAAACACATGCAGATCTGTTGTGCTACTGAACCCAGAGACAAACTTGAATTTAAAAACACAAAGAATCCCTCAAAACAAAAATACTGTGTTTACATAGGTTTTCTTTACCTGTAACAAGCAGAAGGCCAGTATCAAGCTGCTTCAGGAACACAACGCGCTGTAAAGAAATGAGATGGGTCATCAATCCTCAGGTCCCAGTACTCCCATACCACAGCCAAACTGGGATTGTGCCTCTGCTACTGGTAAAAGCACTGACAGTGCCCCAGGTGTGGGTCACCTGTGCTGCCACCTTGTGATCCAAACTCCAGCACTTCCAAGTACCTCCTCTCTAACTGAGTGTGATGCTCCATCAGCTTTATCTCTCAAAGCTGAGCAAAGCCCATTACTCCAGTTTTACTCTTCCCTCCTCCTACAGCCATCCCAGCACACAAATCCTTTGTATGAGTTACAAGAAGAAATTGGATAAACACCACAAGGACCCTATAATTTCACACAGTCAGAGCCATCCCCCCATTGTGTTTTGCCCCTTCTGGTCAAGGTTTCCTTCTCTGACAGCATTCTTTATGGAATCAAGGACATCAAAGACAGAGAACTCAGGAAAACAAAGGATGGCAGTTGTTTTGGTGACCATCCTGAGGATGGAGAACCCAATATAACAATCCCTGATAATTAGATCAAGAATAAAACTCAATTTTTTCCCTTGCAGTAATACTGCTGTAGGAAAAAATTTCGTCTTTACAGGAGCAGCAGCAGAAGCAGGCACAGCAGCAAGCCTCCCTGCATTTTTGTCCAAACAACTGGCTGTGCCTGTTTCACTTTCACCTCTGTGCAGAACAACCTTGATTTAACAAAACATTACACCTCTGCCTCCCTTTTAAGTCTGTACAAAGAAAACACCCAGACAGAAGCCACAGATTTAAACCCAGTGGGCAAAGCAGGATGAGCTGTGAGAGTCAGGGCGTGTGAAACACTGCCAGAGCCTGGTGGCAGGAGCTGTGCCCACCTTTCCGCGGTGCCGGCCGGTGAGCAGGATCAGCACGGTGCCGGGGGTGATGGACGCCCGCAGGCGCCGCTTGTGCTCGCAGAACGGCTTCTTGCCGTGGCTCAGCAGCTTCCGGGGAACATCCTCTGTGGGGTAGTACCTGGGCTGGGGACAGAGCACACACATCTTGTGCCACCTGTGTCTTCACAGGACAGCAACTCCTCAAAATGGTTCTCCCCGTTTCCCCACGGTTCAGCTTTTTGAAGGATTTCTGCTGCAGACGGTGCTTGGGAACACACTGGATATTTTGGAATATTTGTGTCCAGCTCTGTATTTATGTGTTTGTCCATCTCAGCACAACAACACACAGGACAGAGAATTCCCACTTAAATTCAACCACCTCCCAAGAAGGCTGGGTCTGTACTCAAAGAAAGTACAGCACAGGCTGAGGCCCCTACATCACCCCTACACCACCCTACATCACAAGGCTCACCACCCAGCCTAAAGCTCCCTGGACCAACCCTCGAGCATCCCAGTGCTTTTCCATACCATTTTCCGGATCTTAACCACCCGGCTGCCTCCATTCTTGTCTCCACCCACTGGCTTAGTGATGGTGGCACGGGGCATTTCCTTCTTCTTCTTCTCTATCTGCGTGCAAATAACAAGGAAAACTGAGCATATTTCAAATCAAAGGCACTACGACAAAATACGATTATCGCCCCAGTGCTTCTCACCATACCTTTGTCTCTGGGGCCGTGTACTTGCGCTTGTACAGAGCTTTCCTGGCGTACATGGCTGAGCGGGAATACCTCCCAATGCCCCGGGCCAGGGCGGGGTTACGGCTGGCATGGTACTTCTTCACCCTCTTCTTGTCCCCTGCTGCTTTCTTGCTTGGCTTCTGCTCCGCCGGCTTCTTCTCCCCTGCCTTCTTCTTGCCCGACTTCTTCTCGCCTGGCTTCTTCTCCGGCGCCTTCTCGCCCGCCATCTGCGATCACAGACAGCAGGGTTTAGGGCTCGTTATAGAGCAGAGAAAATAAAAATAAAAGAATCCAAACCATCCTTCACACCTTTCTAGTAGCTGTCAGCCACCTCCTCCAGCCGTTGCTGACCAAGCCCGGCACACTGTGCGCCTCTACATAACTTGGAATACTCCTGCACGCTGGTTACAACAGCT
>VWZU01008057.1:60756-95114 GCA_013397095.1 Sterrhoptilus dennistouni | reverse complement strand
GTGTGTGCCCGGGGGATGTTCTCCGCCTGCAGCGCCCACCCCGCTCCTTCCCGGGGGATGGCCCCGCTCCGGATCCCGCTCCCCGCCCGTTCCCGGGGGAACCTCCCGCGGGGGGAGCGATCAAATCTCTCCGAGTGCCCTTGGCGGCGGAGCTGCCCCCGGGTTGGGGGGGTTCCGGTGGGTGTCCCCCCGGAGCCGAGGGATGAATTGTTCCTGTGCGGGACCCGCTCAGTGCCCAGGGTCGTGTTCCATCCAGGGCCAGCGCCGCTGATTTACCCACCCTAAAATACGGCCCAGCTGCAAAACGAGCGTTCCTGAGCCCCCATACCTGTGTTCTTAATCAGTTATCGGTGTTCACTCTAATTTCAAACCCTCGTGGCACGACGACAAACAGCCGAACCCATTTCTTTGTTGTAGTTTCTCACTGACCTTAATGAATTTTGGTGTTTGTCTGGTGCCCAGTGACCTTTTGGACTCAGAGGTTTGGGTGTGTGTTAGGCTTTTAGAGGAATTATTGTAATAGGAAAGAGTATTTGTCCTTTTTAACAGACCTATTTTGAGATTCATGGAATCCCGGGAGGGTTTGGGTTGGAAGGGACCATAAAGCTCATCCTGTTCCATCCTCTGCCATGGACAGGGACACCTTCCATTATCCCAGGCTGCTCCAAGTCATGTCCTGCCTGGCCTTGGACACTTCCAGGGATGGGGCAGATACAATTTCAATTGATTCACCTCTATAAGTAATACCTATTAAATTATAATTTCTCCAAGGGTAAATTGTCCTCTCTTCTTCTGCTCGAGATGGTGAATCTGAATGTGTTGGTTTCAATCCATGGCCATTTCTAATAGGATTTGGGGTTTTTTTGAACTGTAAGGAGGTTTTTTAGTCCGTGTTGGGGGTTCTGGATGTCCCTGCTCACCCTGAGAACAAGGCTACAGGTTAGTTACCTTTTGGCAATAGCATTAACTTCCTCCTTGCCAGGAATAATCCTGTCCTCTGCTCAGAGCCCTAAATTGTAAGTTGTGAGGGAGACTGAAAAAAGCTGGGAAATATCAACTGATGAGCCTATAAATAGGAGTAATTAAAGTACCCGTCAGCACATCCCCAGTGCTGTGGTTGTGACAGCTGAGACAGAACTGATTTCATCTCTCCTTTGCTCTTGCAAAGGTGATTAAAAAACCCAATCGCTGCATGGAAAATTGTATTGATTTATTTCTTTTTGGTTTGGTAAGAGAGAAATGTGCTGGCAGTGTGTGACTTAGGGGAGCACAGATCCTGCTGGACCATGATAACAAAAAAGGGATAATTGTGAGAAGGATGGATTTTCCACCTTTTTTTTTTTTTTTTTTTTTTTTTTTNNNNTTTTTTTTTTTTTTAATCAGAAGGTTCTTTGCTTTGCTGATATCCCCTTGGTTTTGCAAATGAGCCCTTGCTATTGCACTGGTTACTTTCTTACCAACATTTCCACCTTGCTGTGAACAAGTTACAGACTGGGAACGGTGTATTCCAAACCCCTGGGTGGGAATTGCTGCAGGAGGAGCCAGTTTGACCAGAGCGTGGGTTTGGGTGACTTCTGTGATTGTATTTACTGCCCTTGGCCGGGGCAGCTCTGCACCTGCTCCCACCGAGATGGGGAGGCAAAGCAGGATAAAAAGCCCAAAATGCATTCCATCCCTATAAAAGGAAGTGTGAGAGCAGGTCCTGGCTGAGGCGGGAGAATGTCACTGGTGAGCTCCGACCCTTTGCTGTCCCCTCCCAGTTTGGAAGGGCTGCAGCCCCAAGGTTGGGAGCACAAGGGATGGCAGCACTTCAAGGAGGATCCTCCTCAGGGCCGGAACCGCTGGCAGGGATCACTGACACCCCCATTCTGCTATTTGGGGTGGCTGACAAATGCAGCTTCCTACTCAAAGCCAAAAATACGGAGCTGAGGGAGCAGGAGGACGAGGTGCCAGCAGAGCTGGAGTTACATAAAGTGCAGGAAACCCTCCCAGGTGTAGCTTGGCTTTGCTGCACTTGGCTTTTGGCATCTTTGTGGGAAGGAGATTTTGGGGTTTGAACCATCTATTGTGTGTTTACCCTCTCCTTTAAATGCTGGTTAAATAACAGGGTATTTGTAGTTGCACATAAATTATTATTTTTCCTTTACTGTGATAACTCACATACAGCTCCTTCCTTAAGGTTCAGGGTGTGATATAGAAAATATTCCATTGGTGAGAGTTTGTGCAGTGTCAATATAATAAATCTGGAGAACCAATCCAAATAATTTCTCCCCTGTCTGTTTAGACATTTTGCTATAAACTCCAAAACTTACCAAGCTTTCTCTTGAATCCTGTGCATATTTTAAAAGCTTGCAAACTGTTCAAATTATTACTGCACTTTTTAAAATTTTGTTTGTTTGTTTTCTTCTAATAGAAGTAAAATTTTGGGAGTGGAAATATGATAAATATATGATCACCTTCTCCTGGCAACCTTTTGTAGGCTGAACTGTGTTATTTAACATTCAGTTCATCCCAGGTACTGATGCTTGTGCAGTTTCTTTTGTGAGAACTTCCCTTGACCTTTGAATAATCATTAGATGAATATAACATTATTAATTAGTTCAGTCCCATTTGCTGTGGTGATTTGGAAGTATTTTTGTGTGTTTTTTTCCATGTCCGGTGTGTAAATTTGATATTTTCTGTGTTGTTCTTCAGTGAAAGATGGGGACTGTTCGTTAGATTTTCTTGGTGCAAGCAGAATATTATTAACTAGGAGAAAAAAGATTCATGAGAAGATTCGCACAATTTACTTCTGAAATGGATCCTAATTCACATTTGAATGACTTGCTAGAGATTTGGATTTTCTAGAATCCTAAAACTCCAGAGCATTTCTGAAAAGAATGGTCTGGAGAAGGCTTTGGTGGGAATATTGGCAGCTTTTCAGTAGAGAAGGAATTGCTGCAACAATTGAAATAATAACCCTAAATTTAGACCTGTGCTCTCATATTTTGCTGATTTAGCAATTTAGCCTGAAATGCTGACTGGATCAGGAAGGATCAGGAATGCTGTTCAGTTTTTCTGGATATAACACTCCTCTCTCTCTGTGGTGAGCCTGACTGGAGTTTTTTGGATATATTTTGCTGTACTTTGGGAAAACCCAGAGATGTATGAAGATGAGCAGGCTGAGCACTTTCAGCACACAAGAATGAGGATTTAACTCTGAAAATTAAAGGTGATTTTTAATTGCCAAGTGCAAGGGTGACAGAGCCGAGCTGGGGGTGCTCACATCCCTGCTCTGATGGTTTATTTTTAGGGTTTGCCTTCTAAAATCCTCCCCAGGTCCTTTCATGCAGAACTCCTCCAGGGCTGCAATAAAAATGGGTAAATTCCCGATAAGAGCAGAGGCAGCGGTGACACCGAGTGGCTCCAAATAAGTCTCCAAAGTCAATGCCAGAGGTGGGGACACGGAGCTGTTGGCCACAGCCCAGCCCCAGCTCTGCCTGGGCTCTGGGATAGTCATTGAGGGCAGTTTGTGGGTGGTGAGGATCAATAGGAGATTCCTCTGGGGTTGTATTTAAGCTGGACAGATCCGACCCTGGCTCCACATTCCTGGGAGGAAGAGCAGTGGGGTCTCCACGCGGGGATTTCCTTCCTGACCCCCCTCAGCTGTGCCCTAAACCATGAGGTTTTGTTCAGTTTTTAACCTTCAGAATGTTGTCAAGTGTCACTTTGGATGTTTTGTTTTATTTTTAGGTATTTTTCCTGTTTGTCTTTCAGTTTCTTTGTGCGCTGTGTTTTGCTGGAGTGAGGAAATACCACTTCTGGTCTGTGTTTATGTTGTGTACCTTTGATATCATTTTGATCCAGGCAGTCAGAGTGGGGATAAGTGTAATTCTTGGGCTTACAAAAAATTGCAATATATAAAGTTGCAACATGAAACTAGTAACTAACAGAAATTTTATTAATTTAGGTGCAAAACTCAGTTTGGAAGCTCTGTGTGAGGGGAACTCTGAAAACCTGCTGTTTATTTATTAACATTCTTTATTTTCAACCTCTTGTAGATGGTTTCATCCAAATATCACTGGGGTGGAGGCAGAAAACCTGCTGTTAACAAGAGGAGTCGATGGCAGCTTCCTGGCACGGCCCAGCAAAAGTAACCCAGGAGACTTCACACTCTCTGTTAGGTGAGTGTGGGTCTTTCCAGTTTGTCCCAGGGTGGTGATGATCTTAATTTGCTGCTGTCCTGTGGGGAAAGGATGAACTCCTTGAAAGAGGTGACAGAATGCTCAGATCCCTTTTTGGTGTCGTTCATTTTTCCCTCTTCTTTTTCTCTCATTTTCCCTGAAGAGCTCCTGAAATACTTTTACCCAGCTCCAGGTTGGAGGGGAGTGAATTTTGATTTTACAGCAGGACAAAAATGTTCAGGGGAAGCAGAAACAGGTTGATAATGTCTTTGCTTTTAGCCCTTTACAAATCCATTTGATAACCAGCTGGAAGGAGCAGAGGTGTTGGGGAATTAGTGATCCAGCAGGAAATCCAGACTCTCCTGGCACAGGAAAAAGTCAGCAAGTTTTTAAGGGCAACTGTGGCTTTTTCAGCTTCCAAAATAGGCCTTCTGTGACAGTTGTCCCCTGACACTGCGTGGTAGGGATGGGGAAAAGACAGCAAGAGGAAGTAGATAAAGGAAAAGGGAAAAGTGGGATTGGTGATAAGAGCTGTGCTGCTTGGATACTTGTGAGATAACAGGCTTGTGGCACAGGAGGGGATTCCTGCTGGGAGCTGCTTTTCCTTAATATTTGAGACTGTGGCAGCAGGCAAAGGCAAAAGTTTCCTGAGGGAGAGATCTCAGGAGCTGGTGGGAATTCTGGAGAAAGGAGCAAACCAGCTCTGCTGGTTCTCTCCAGAGTATTGAACTCCTCTCACCCTCCACTCTTGTTCTTGTGTGTGGAGTTTTGTGTGGGTCTGAGGGATTTCTGGTGGGGCTCCTGAGGTTGCAGGGTTTGTGCTGCCTTCAAGGATCCCTCCAGCCCAGAATTGTTGTCCTGTTCTCCCTGGCTGGTGGGCAGAGCAGCTGAAACAGAGAGGCAGCAGCTCAGCTCTTGTGCAGCAGTTCTGTGCTGCAGTTGTGAGTATGAATTTCTCTATTGGCAATTGAAGGAGAGACGGGAAGACTGACTATGATCAGAATCCGATTTTACTCAGGTTTTTTAAGAACTTATATACTGTTTCAGTAAGGTTAATAATTTCTACTACAGTAATTAGGTTAAAAGATCATACAAACAACTTACACATTTTTCAACATCTTCATTGTAGGGGGTCAAACTAAATATGCTAATTAAATTTATCTCACTCTCGTGAATCCTCACATTTCTCCACCTTAGGCATCACCAAATATAAAAGTGATTGATTGATTGATTGAGATTGATCAGCTGACTTGATAAAGGTATTTTTTTTTTTTTGTTCTCTCTTTCAAACCTTAGACGAACTGGAGCTGTCACCCACATCAAGATCCAGAACACAGGTGACTACTATGACCTCTACGGGGGAGAGAAGTTTGCCACGCTGGCTGAGCTGGTGCAGTATTACATGGAACACCACGGGCAGCTCAAGGAGAAGAATGGAGATGTCATAGAGCTGAAATATCCCCTCAACTGTGCTGATCCCACGTCAGAAAGGTCAGAGAAGTGTGGTGGAACCTCCATGTCCTTGTGCTTTTTAATAAATGCTGTGTTTATCTCTTCTTAACACTCAGTCTCCATCTGGGAAAAGGGTGGCCACAACCTTGGATTCGTTTCAGGGAGGTTCCTTGCAAAAGGGATGGATAAATGTGGTTAAAGGTGAAGCAATCCAAGCCTCAGAACCTGTTCCCTTCAGCATTCTTCCTTGGGTGGGACAGGACTGAAAAAGAGGGCATAATTCCCTTTATTTGCACTGGGAGAATGTTTAATTAGAGAAGTTCTCCTGATGCTGTCACTACAAGAAATTCCCAGGGATGTTTCTGGGCATAACTTTTTGTGCTTTTCCCAGCAGTGGGTAGGAAGTGAAGGCCATTGAAATCCTCAGATTCCTCAAACTCCTGTTTTGAGGAGCGTGGTTAATAAGGAGAATTTGAGACTCTGGATTTGAGGAAATGTCAGGGGTCAGAACTAAACCTGCAGATACCTGTTTATTCCCATAAGTGAAAAAAGGAGGAAAAATACTCAAGTTCTGTCACTCCTCAGAATTCCTTAACAGAGGTGAGGAGGATTGATGCTTTTTTGGCCTTATTTCCTGAAGAATTGAGATTTCTGGGATTATCCTCTCTAGTTCGTAATGGGATACAAGGGTGAGGTCTCAAAAGTATGAAGTCTCCACAAATTTATCAGGAAAGTTTCATGAAGGAAATAAAAGAATGAATGCCTTGACTGAGGGGAAGGTTGGAGTGTAACCTGGGATTGTTGTGAAGGATCCAAATCAAAGCTTCACTGGAAGCTTGTAGGAAACCATGGAAGTGCTTTGAAGTGTTTCTGCCCTCACTGGTGTGCACCTGGACACTTGCAAGGCTTATTTTATTTATTATTCTTACCACCTGAGGTTTTCCCTAGACCTGGCCATTGCTGAGTGAACAGAAGGATTCCATTTCATAATAAATCCCTGGAACAAGTGGATTCAGCTGGAATACTCAGCAGGGTGTCTCCTTTTGTGTCACTTGATTTTCCAGGTGGTTTCACGGGCATCTCTCTGGGAGAGAAGCTGAGAAACTCTTGACAGAGAAAGGAAAACATGGGAGTTTCCTGGTGAGGGAGAGCCAGAGCCACCCTGGGGACTTTGTCCTCTCCGTGAGGACAGGGGATGACAAAGGAGAGAGCAACGATGGCAAATCCAAAGTGACACACGTCATGATCCACTGCCAGGTAGGAAAAGCAGCCAATCCATGAGCTCAGGAGCTCTGGGTGCATTCATCTTTTCCCTGGGGTTGCTGCAGGTCATCCCTTTGATCAAAATGACTCCTTTGATGGCATCAAAATTCCAAAATGTTTTGGGGACTGCTTGGCTGTCTGGCTCTTGTCAGGGTCTTCTGGCTCAAATCGCACTTTGCTGTGCTCAGGGGGCCTTTGCAGCTCTCCTGGAAGGATTCTATCAAAATAGGAGTGATTGGATAAATGGAGATTCATCCACAGATGTCTCTCTCCTGTCAGTTCAGGCAGTTACACCTGATAGATGATCAACATGCTGTGAAAACAAGTGTTCACTCCAAGGAATGCCCTGAGATCTAAATCTCCCATTTAGTTTACGGTAGTTCTTTACTGAAATGTTATTAAATTACTGTTTTGATATTTAATCTATCTCCATGGGTTGCTGTTTAAAAAATAATCATAGATTTTAAAAAAAATTATATATAAAAACACCTAAAATGCAGTAACAGAAGTACTTTGGAGGTAGAAATGACCCACCAGGACAGTAAATGCTGAATTACCAGAAGATGTTTATATTTTCAAGAAAACCTCTCTGATTTGCAGTTAGCATTTATGTCTTTGAGGAAAATAATTTGGCATTGCTTCCTTAAAATCAGGATGGTGCCATAAAAGGCAGTACCAGTCTTTTAGAACCCAATCATACACGGAGTTTAGGAAATCAATTCAAATCCCTAATTCCTGGATTCTGATCCTGTAGCTCCAGTATCTACCTGAGCTGCCTGAACCCCAGTTCAGAGGGAATCAGCTCTCTAAAAGAGCAGATAAACCGATTTTCAAGGAGATGACAAAAACCAGGATGTCCTGCAGTGTGTCTGTGTTTCTATTTATTAAACTTCTATCCTTTAGCAGAAGGGTTTCAGTAGAGCCTTCTACACATCAATTTAGAGGTTATTTCTGATGCAAGGCACAGCCTAGAGGGGCTGTGGTGGTGGGAAGTGCATTTATTTTGAGGAGGATTTGTGTTTCCAGGATCTCAAATACGACGTTGGTGGAGGGGAGAAGTTTGACTCTCTGACAGATCTGGTGGAGCATTACAAGAAGAACCCCATGGTGGAGACTTTGGGCACTGTGTTGCAACTCAAACAGGTGAGGCCACCCATGAGGTTTGCCACCTCCAGGATATGCTGTTGAAATGCAGCTTTTCCATAAGTTCTGTAAGACTTTTTCTTTTCTGAGGCAAAAAAAATGAGGAGTTAAACTTCATGAAACGGATGACAAAGTCATTAAAATGGGAACAATTTTTGTTCTGTGAAGGGATGGAGTGTTGTCTCTGATGTGCAGAATTTCCTGGTGACATCCTGGTCTGTGAGAATTGCAGGGCAGGTCCAGAAATGAGACAACTGAATGCATTAAATAAAAACTGTGAGACTTGAAAAGAAATTTTTCAGCGTCCCCTTCCTCACTGCCCTTTGCTCGAATTCCAAAATTCCGACATCCAAAAAGATGCCTGCATCCTAAAATTCCTGCTAAAATATCCTTATCTTGGGGGATTTGTGTTTGAATTGTCTTTCCATGGCTGTTACCTGCTAACCCTGTGCTGTTGGGGGTGTGTGTCCCTCAGCCCCTGAACACCACCCGGATTAACGCGGCCGAGATCGAGAGCCGAGTGAGGGAGCTCAGCAAACTGGCAGAGACCACGGATAAAGTCAAGCAGGGCTTCTGGGAAGAGTTTGAGGTAATTCCTTACATCCCAGGTCGTGTTTCCTACAGTGTTTCCTGCAGTCTTCAATCTCACACTGCTAAAGTCACGTTGGGTTCTGCCTTCCTGGTGTTTCCTCCTCTCGGTCACTTCTGATCCGTGGTTTTGCTCCCATCTCCAGGGCAGTGCCAGCTCCACTCCTGTGGCTTGAAATATTTGCCTTTTTTTCCTGATTTTCTGAGTGCTTTTTATCCAGTCCCTGGCACAATCCCTCCTGGATATCCTCCCCACCATGAGGGAGCCTCATGTACTCCTGTCCCACCAGGAAAATCCTTCACAGTCTTTCTGTTTTTTGGGAAGTTGGGAACCATTTCTTCAGGGAAATTTCCATTTCTCAGTCCATCCATTGCCCTTGTCCTTGTGGCTTTTTGATACTCATTTTTGGGGATCTTAAAGCCCTTGGGAAGTGGTAGAAAGCTCTGGGATGAAGCAGCATGGATTGTATGGTTTTCTTGGACTTGTGGAGATTTATTTTTGGTTTGTTTTGGTGTTTCATTTCTCTCTGCAGGCAAAATTCCAATTTTCTTCCAGAAAGAGTGTGTAGGGACAGGACAGGGGGAATGGCTTCCAACTAGAAGAGGTTTAGATGGGATATTGGGAAGAAGAAATCCTTCCAGAATTTGGAAGAAACTCTTCCCAGAGAAGCTGTGGCTGCCCCATCCCTGGAAGTGTCCAAGGCCAGATTGGCTGGGGCTTGGAGCAACCTGGGATAGTGAAGTGATTTGGGTTATGAGGGACCTTAAATCCCTTCCCACCCCTTTCCATGGGCAGGGACACCTTCCACTCTCCCAGGTTGCTCCAAGCCCTGTCCAACCTGGCCTGGAACACTCGAGGCTGGATATAATAGACTGGTTTGTACCTCACACACACAAAACCACCAGTGGAGTCTGGAATTCCACCAGCAGATGGCAACAGGAAACTGGGAAGTGCTCAGGGAGCTCCAGAGAGGCTGGTTTGGGAAACTTCCTGAATAGTGATGGATTTACAAAGTGGTCAGAAATACCCATCAGCTAAATGTGCTGTCCAGTGTGCTCTGGTTATTGCTAGGAAAAGGAAAATTAATCCATGAGAAGGAATTAGCACAGAGGTGTGTGAGGGGAGTGTCAGATGGTGAGGTTGTGGCATTAGGAAATGATAAAATGAGGATTAAGCTTTCTCCTCTTTCCAAAGAGAGGGGGCAGTCCTTGATCCAGGGCTGCTGAATGGTCAGAATGGCCAGAATTCCACCTGGAGAGGGAAGGTGTGGTCAATGTGTGTGGGAAGGGATCATTGGTTTGGCAAAATATAACTGAGCTATTAATTCACAGTTCTTTCCTGACCTCTGGTACATGTTGAAGAAATTATTCTTGGAGTGGATTTCTCAGTGTGGCCTTAGAAGCAAAGTGTTTTCCTTACAGAAGGAAAAGCAAATAAATGAAGGATTTTACCTGTGAGACATTGCACTTCTTTTTTCCCCTTTGCTGCTCTCAGTGAGGTCAGCATTAACCTTTATTTTTTTGGGAATGAATCCCTCTCCTAGCAGTTTTAGTGCCCTGCTTTTCCATTCCCCTCAGGGAAGCTCCAGCTGTCCCCCCATGGTGACAGGAGTGGGGAACACACTCCAGGTTGTCCATGGATCCCTGTCTGTGCTGTTCAGGAGCTGCCAGCCCAGATGGTGAATTTAAATTACTTGTCTCCAGGCAGGAATGAACCTCTTGTCCCAGGAACCACCAGACAGGAATGTCGACAGCCCTTGTAATGTTTTCTCCTCCTGAAAAATGGTTATTTCTGAGCTTTAGTGCTGGGATGTTGTAGTGAAGTCGAGGAGGATATTCCAGATTTATGGTTGTGTTGCTCCAGCTCTGAATGGGCTTGTTGGGAGTCGCTGCTGCTCGTGGATCTCTCCTCAGGGATGCTCCAAGCAATAATAATTAACTCTAGGAAGGAAGATGTGGTTTCCACACTCTTAATTGCTTCAATTCTTTAACTTGCTGGGAAAGTTTAGCTCTCAGTCCTTTTGCCTGGAATTCCACAGGCAATGCTTTGGGGGCTGTTTTCTGTCCTTTGTCACGAGCTTGGAACTTTGTACCTCTTGCATTTCTATTTCTTTGTCTGCCTTTAGGATGAGCCTAATTATCCAAGGTCATTAAGGGAGGGAGTATCAGACTGAGATGTGCCAGTTAAATAAAAGCAAGAGTCTGGAGGGTGGGAATGATGAGGGGGAGCAGCTTCCAAAGCCTGAGTGCTCCTTTTAGTGGGGCCAGAACTGCTTTGGGGATGAAAACTTGGAGCAAAGCGTTGGGATCCTGGTGCCTCCAGCTCCAAGGAGCTTTGGGAGAAGGAAGATTTGCCATGAAACAGCCTGGCTGTGAAGGTTTTGAATTTCTGCTCTCCCTGGGACATTTTGTTCCAGAAATCCCCACTCTGGGTTGTTCCTTCACTGGGATAATTTATGGATAACCCATTTGTAGTTACCTAATGCCCCTCTCCACCCTTTTCTCTGGGAGAAGGGATTGCTGTGAGGATGGACCAGTCCATCCTGCTTTTTCTGAGCCCCCCTGTCTGTGCTTTCCCCTCAGACCTTGCAGCAGCAGGAGTGCAAACTCCTCTACAGCCGTAAGGAAGGGCAGCGCCAGGAAAACAAGAACAAAAATAGATACAAAAACATTTTACCCTGTAAGTATCGACCCTTCACTGCCATTTCATGCCACTCTGGTTTATTTTCCTCATTAATACAGGGTTAATTAAGTACACTGGGCTTTGGCTTCTCTTTCATGATGATTTCCCCTCTTATCAGGATTATCCCGTGAGTTCCAATTTTGGGTTCACGCATTTGCACTTTATAGATATTTGTAATATTGTTTTTTATCTTCAGCTTTCATTTAAAAGGCTCATATCCCTCAACTGGTACTCAACAGGCTGGAATACTTAAATTTCAGAGGATTAATTTGGGGGACAGAACTGCAGCATGCAAATCCTGAGGCTTTGCCTTGACTTAGTGTTTGAGTGTTCCTGAATTCCCAGGCCATGGACAGGTTTTGGTCACAGCCACACTTGTTTCAAGGAAGCAAAAGGGGCAATTTGGAATATTCTAATCCCTAATTTACCAAGTTTGATAATTAATTAATAGCTGCTGTGTGTAGAATGCAAGTGCTTGACATCCAGGTGTATTTTTGCAGTTGATCACACCAGGGTTGTTCTCCACGATGGTGATCCCAATGAGCCTGTTTCAGACTATATCAATGCTAATATTATTATGGTGAGTATAATCCCACCTCCTCTTCCCTGAATCCAAGGGAATCTCATCACTATTTGTTAAATTTCTGGTTTTTTTCCCCCCCCTCTAGCCTGAGTTTGAAACCAAGTGCAACAACTCAAAGCCAAAAAAAAGTTATATTGCTACCCAAGGCTGCCTGCAGAACACGGTGAATGATTTCTGGAGGATGGTGTTCCAGGAGAACTCCAGAGTTATTGTCATGACCACGAAAGAAGTGGAAAGAGGAAAGGTAAAACCAGACTCCAGCTGGCCTTGGGAAATGTGCTGACATTTGAGTAAAAGTAGGAACTGAACTGAACTGGGAGGAATTGATTTATGGCTGGAGTCTGGTGGTGTGGCACTGGATTCCTTGGAGCTCTGGAAGGTGCTGGATGTCTTTTTTTTTTTTATTGCTGCCTTTGGGAATTGGGGATAGATTCCTGTCACATCAAGCCTCCCTTTATTAAGGTTTGCCTGCTGAAAGTTTTAGCTGCTGAATGTGAATCTCTGGATTTCAGACTTAGAGAAGGAGGCACTGGGATGGGAAATGTGGCCAAGCAGGAATTCTGGGTGCTTGAAGGGAAATATTCCCTGTTCCTGGAGCAAAAGTCTTGCCATTTATTTTAGCTCATCAAGCCTGTATGGACCTCCCTAAAAAAGCAGAATAATGGGATTTTATTATTACAATACTGAACGTAGAGATGTTGCTTCTCACCTACTCTGACAGGATTTAATGTTTTCAAAAAGGAATTTTCCCTGCAATGGTGTGTCCCAAAAATCTCCATTTACCTCTGGAATACAGGGATCTTGTTTTGCTCCCTGGCCTCTGGCAAACCTGGGGACATTTTAGTTTGTTTCTGGTTTCTAATGGCACAAAGCAGGGAAGAATAGGAATAGTTGAACACTGATATCCTGGCAACAGCCACACACAACTTCCTGGGGATTGTATGGATTTACCTTTAGAATTTGTTACTTCTGATCTTTTTTCTGTTTGATAAACACTTTCTGTTCTCTCTCTTTTTCTTTTGAAGTTTCTCTGCTTCTTCCACACACTCTTGTCCACCTTTTTTACCTTTTCCCATATCCCCATGATCTGTTTCTGAAGGGAAAGCTGTTGCCTTTTTAGGGGAGCATCACCTGTGGAAAAAAATCAAATTAAAACCTAAAGTTTTTCTGTGGGTGACTGATGATTGCAGGGGTTCC
Source organism: Sterrhoptilus dennistouni (assembly GCA_013397095.1). Lineage (NCBI taxonomy): Eukaryota > Metazoa > Chordata > Aves > Passeriformes > Zosteropidae > Sterrhoptilus > Sterrhoptilus dennistouni. Next base: position 82,042 of record VWZU01008057.1, on the reverse strand, counting down.
TCACCCCCAGGAACTTTGTGTGTGTGGACTGAAGACAAATAACAGAAGATTTTATAGGATTCTTTCCCAGATTGAGGTGACAAAGCTGCCACTGGTGCTGTTTGTTGGAGCCATTAGACTTCGTGTATTTTTTTTTTTTAGTCTTTGACTTTGTCTTGTGGATCTTTTTTTAGTCTTTTTAAAGTCCTGCCACTTCATCACCCTGATAAAGGGACAAGATTTGTGTTTCCTTCCTGAGAATTCACTGAAGGAGGGAGAAGCTCCCCCTTCCCAGTGATAATCTTTGTTTTGGAAGAGGAGAAATAAATTATGGAGTTGTTTTGGCAGAGTTGACTTGAATACACCTTTCTTCCTTCAAGTTATTTATTATTTTTTTAAAGAACCTCCTGAATGGCCTCTGCTCCTCTGCAGTTTCTCCATTATTCTTCCCAAAGTTTGCTCAGCCCTTTTGCTGGAGAAAACACTTTAATTCATCAGTGCTGCATTACTTAGTCTTTCTTTGCTCTTGATTGGTTTGTGATGCCTATTTCACTTCTTAAAGAATTGCAAATACAGTCCTGATATCAAATCAAAGCCTTTTTATCTCAGGCCAAGCTGTTTGCAGACCTGCAGGAAGGAGAGAACCCTTTGCAGCAGAGCTGCCTCCAAGAGCTCATAGCCTGAGGAAGGGAGGAACTGTGGAACATTCCCAGCCCTGCATCGAGTCCTGGATGTGCTTTAAAAGTGCAGAAGCAGCAAATCCTTAGAAATGAAAAGAGTTTGGGGGTTTTGGAGGCAGTTCAACAACGCTTCCAGCAGAGTAAAACTTTATTTTAACATCGTGTTGCTGTTCAGACTTGCTCAGAGCCCTGCATTGAAAACTGCAAAGTTATTTCTGCTGGCACCCCCCAAAATCAGCGTATTTGCTTCAATTCCAGTGTATTTGCTTGAGTTTCTCCCCTTAAGACAGGGGAAGAAGGGCAAAAATAGCAGGGAAGGATCTTGTTGCCTACATGGGCATGTGTTCAGGCATCTTACTCTGCCTTGGGCTGGCACAAGGAGCTGTGTTGTGTTTTTTTCCTGAATGTTCAGAATGACTACAAATAGACCTGTTCTGTCTGTGTTTGCTCTTGCTAGACACTGCTCCTACAATAATTTCTGCTTTGATGCTGCATTCCCAGGAGTTGCTCCTTCCTGACCTGTCACAGGAGCCAAATCCAAGTGCTGATAGGTGAATCCATTCCTCAGTGGATGGAATTTCTCCCTGGATGAAGAGAATTTTGATGGAGAAGCAGCACATCAAAAACTCTGCATTTTAGAAGCTACAGACCCATGAACTGCTCCCTTTGCAGGGACCTGAACCCTCTTTAGTGATGGAACCAGAGCTGTGTCAGCCCTTCCTGCTGCAAGCCATGGGAAAGCAAACATCCAAGTTTTATTTCTACGGGAAATGATTTATACCTTTGACCTTTACTTCTTTTGCAGCCTGTAGGGTTTGGGCTGTGGAACAGCTTGTGGGGCTGAATTCTGCTGGAATTCTGTATTTTGAGACCAGTGGCTGGGAGTACAAAAAGCAGGATTTTAATCTCCAGGTTTTGAAAATATCCAGGCACAAAATATCACAAAGGGTGCCAAGAGGAAAGGTGACTTGTACCGGTTTGAAATTTTCTGGTTGTTGTTATGGAGAGGAGAAACTTCCAATTAAAATGTTCTTTTACCTCGTCAGCTGATTGTCCTCTGTGTACTCTGAAGTGAAAGCTTCAGGGTTGTTTTAACCAGTTTGCAAAGCAGCCCTTTTTTTTTTTTCCCTGCCTGATTATTCCTTTTTTGTTGTTAATTTTATTTTATTTTGAAATCTTGCAGAGTAAGTGTGTCAAGTACTGGCCGGATGAATATTCCCTGAAGGAATACGGAGTGATGCGTGTCAGGAATGTGAAGGAGAGTGCAGCCCACGATTACACCCTGAGAGAGCTGAAACTTTCCAAAGTTGGCCAGGTGAGTACAAGAGGAACTCTCTCCTTTTAGTTCAGCTCGTGGATTACCAAAGGAAAAATGGCAGGATTAGCCCATTTCTCTGGAATCAATAAAAGCACTCGGAGATGAATAAATGGAGCCCTGTCTTTCTTTGAAGCTCCATGTTCACTTCCATCTATCTTTCTCTTTGCCCTTGGGATAATTGAAGATTCTCCTACCTAAGCAGCTTTTGGCAGGAGAGAAACTGCTGCAGAGTTTGCAGGGAGTCTGGGAGGAGGGATAATGCTTTTAACTGGGGACACTTCAATCCAGCCAGGCATTTGCTCGTCCTCATGGAAATGGTTGCATTGGAAGGAAAGGGTGTGTGTAGAAAATTCGCTTAAGGGAAGGGATAAAAAGGTGAGAAAACAGTGTGGAAATGGCATTTGGAACATTTAAGGAACAGTGAAGGAACAGTTTGGATCAGGGAGGAGAAGCAAATCAGGGGATTTAGTGACGGATGTGCCAGGCCAGGAAGAGCATTGGCTTGTTCCATCCTTTGGGAGTTGTGGAGCTGTGGGTGCTGTGCTCAGGCTGGATTTGGGATATGCCCTCTCCCTGTTGGACTCAGCTGTGCCCCATAAGGAGCTGGATTTTGCCCTGAAGGGTTTTGTTTCCCTGTTCGCCCAGGGGAACACGGAGAGGACGGTGTGGCAGTACCACTTCCGCACCTGGCCCGACCACGGCGTGCCCAGCGACCCCGGGGGCGTCCTGGATTTCCTGGAGGAGGTGCACCACAAGCAGGAGAGCATTCCTGATGCAGGGCCTGTCGTGGTCCACTGCAGGTGAGGGCGTGGGCTGGGCTCCTCCTGCCACTCCTCCTTTTGGCCTGGACAGCTGAGACCTTTAAAAAGGACAACTTTTCTGGAAATTGCTCAGAATTCCCTGTTTTCTGTCTGTACGATGTCACATTTTGGGTGGGTGGCACAGAGTCCCTTTGGGAAGGGATTTCAGAGTGTGAACCTTTGTATAAATTACAATTTCTGCTGTTGGATGAAAAGATGGGAACAATCCTGGCTGGAGCATTTCAAGTGCAGGATCACAGGAATTCTGGCATCTCATCCCACCTGGGAGAGCTCTGTCCTTTTTGGGTGCTCTCAGCTTGTAAAATGAGATGCTTTTTAGGCAAGGAAATGGGATTTTTTCTGGTTCAGGGGTGTTTATAAACACTGAGGGACAGAAGTGGTGATTTCTGTCCCTTCTCTGAGGTCTCTGGTTTGACTCTGGTGTAATTTGGAACCCCCTGGCTATAATTTGGAACCCTCCTGTCTCCTAATTACAGACTCTTCCTTTGGCTGGGATTTTGGTATTTATTCAGAAAAAACAAAACAATTAAAATCTCTTTTTTCCCCCTTCTTCCAGTGCTGGCATTGGGCGAACAGGAACTTTCATTGTCATTGACATCCTCATTGACATCATCAGAGAGAAAGGTACCTTTTCCCTTTGGATTTCCCTCCCTGCTCAGGAATCCACCCCAGCAATGCCGAGGGAGGATCCAGGTGAGCTCCACCCTCACTGTGGTTATTTTCCTGCTCTTCCCCTTGCTGGATGTCCCCAGGGGTGGACTGTGACATCGATGTCCCCAAGACCATCCAGATGGTGAGGTCCCAGCGCTCAGGGATGGTGCAGACAGAGGCCCAGTACAGGTTCATTTACATGGCAGTGCAGCACTACATCGAGACCCTCCAGCGCAGGATCGAGGAGGAGCAGGTGGGTCCATCCCAAATATCCAACAGGAACGTGGCAGGATTCCAGCAGGGAGCAGCACTGGTGGGGATTTGTGTTCTGGGCCTGAAAGTGTGAGCTGTCCTCCTGTAGTTCAGTTCATTATGCTTAAGAATTAATTAAATTGTTAGGTGGAATCCTCTCCTTAAATTAGGTGGAATCGTCTCCTTACGTTATTGGATGGGATCTTCTCTCTAAATTGTCAAGTGGAATCCTCTCCTTAAAAATTGAGTGGAATCATCTCCTTAGACATTGTGTGGAATCATGTCCTTAAAACATTGTGTGGAATCCTCTCCTTAAAAATTAAGTGGAATTCTCTATGTAAATTAGGAGGAATCCTCTACTTAAATTAAGTGGAATCTTCTCCTTACATTATTGAGTGGAATCCTCTCCTTACATTATTCAGTGGAATTTTCTCTTTAAAATATTAGGTGGAATCCTCAGCTTAATTTAAGTGGAATTTTCTCCCACCTCCCCTGTCCCCAGCCCTGCTCCCAGATCTCAAATTTCCTTCCTATTATCAAATTTCCTGTGGAGGAAGAATAAAAGATAAGAGTCTGTTAATTGAAGCAGAACCTCTCGTGATCTTTGTGTTTTAAAGAGATTTCAAAGCTGCTTCCCTGCATTCCTGAAAGGGGAAAATCAAATGCTGATCACTCCAATTCCAACTTTGAGAGTTTATTGGTAGGAAATCAATCTGTTGGAGTGGAAAGTGAAAGGGTGAGTGTGGTGATCCAGCAAAAGGCACTTCCAGGAGTGTGGTGGGATCAGAAATGTTGGGGAATAAGGTTTGGTGAGACCCACAAGACCTTCCCCTCCCCCTTCCTATTCAGGGAATTCCTTGCACTCCAGTTCTGGGGGGGTTTTACAGCAGTTTCCTGGTTTTGTGATAAAGAGCTGATGTTTTCTCCCTGTCCCTGCTGCTCCCTGCCCTGACCTCAGAGCAGCTGGGATTTGTACCTTTTGCTTTCTATGCTAATTAGTCCATATTTTTACTCTTTTTAGTATCTCTTTCCCTGCTGGGGACTTTCTAACGTGTACCGAGTTAGTTCTTTATTAGCTGATTCCTACAAAATGTCCTTGTGGTCCATTCCATGAATTCTGCATTCTGTGTGTCCACCAATCCATCTTTCACAGACTTTGTTCAATGAAGCAAATCCAGGTTTGCACAACAAAACTTCTCCCACAAACTGCTCAAAGGACAGCTTTGTTAAATGCTGGCTAGGAGTGATTCGAGAATCACCAGAAACACCAGAATGAGCTGAGCGAGTTTCAGGAGACCATCTTGGAAAAGCTTCAATCCCAGGAATGTTCTTAATGGGAATTCAGGAGCCAGAACTCCCCGGAGGCTCTGCCAGCCTCTGCTGTGACATTGGGTCAGGCCTCAGGACTTGTTGCAGCTTTAAAAAACCCCAAATAAACCCACAACCACCTCCCTAAACCCTAATTCCCTGCAAAACTTTTAATTTCTACCTTGTAGCTTTCAGTGTTTTCAGGCATTGTGAAACGCCTGGAAGAAGGAAAAATCCATCTCCCGTTTCTTTCCCGGAGTAGTTCCCTGGCAGGATCTGGAGCTGGGTGCCAGCACAATTGGCTGCAGCCTGGAGCATATGTGCAGGATCCAAATAACAGCTTGGCTGCTTTTTATATCAAACCTAATGGGCTCAGATATTGTTTTATTAGAGCCTCCTGCAAACAACGGTGTCGCTCCGTTGGCCCCAGCTCCGAGCTGGAAATAAGGTCAGTGGGAAGCCCACTGGCTGCTCAAGAATGAAATGGGGAATTTTCTGCCAAGGAGATGAGGATTGAGTACTTTCAGAGGGTTACTGTGTTGTGCTGGAGATGGTGGCATGGGGGAAAATGGGGATTTTCTGGTTTTGTCTCACCAATAGCTGGAGCCAAGCTTTAGGTGTGCTTGGTGATGTGTTCACTGCAGAACTGAGCTCTTTCTTCACAAAAAACCCTAAAAACACCCATGGTTATCTCCTCTTGGAATTGCTGCACTGTCCTAATGATTGTTTGCTGGGATTAACCCCGAACCTGGCTTTTTGTTGTGTGTTTTGCTTGACAGAAGAGCAAGAGGAAAGGTCACGAGTACACAAACATTAAATATTCGTTATCGGACCAGACGAGTGGGGATCAGAGCCCTCTCCCCCCCTGCACCCCAACCCCAACGTGTCCAGAGTAAGTTCAGTCCTGCTCTCACTTTTGAGCTGTTCTGTCTCATCTTCAGAGGCCTCAAACAAGGTAGATTTACCCCAGAACCTGCCCTGTTGTCCTGGGCTTTCCTCTGAAAATTAATCATGTAAAATAAATCAAATAAATTGTCCCTGAATTATGTGGTGTGTCTATAATAGGATTTTTTTTTTTTTTTGGTCTCAAATGAGATTCATGGGACTCTAAATCCTGATTTCATTTCAGAATGAGAGAAGATAGTGCTAGAGTATATGAAAATGTGGGGCTGATGCAACAGCAGAAGAGTTTCAGATGAGAAGATGTTCAGAGCCTTCCAGGCCAAGGCAGGTGTGTATGGCCAGAGGAGGGGCTGTGTCCAGCCTGGCTTGGGAGAAAATGTACCCAGGAATGCCCAAAGTGCTTGGAATTTATCCCCATGGGGTGTCTGAGTTCCAAAAGCTAATTTAAATTTAGTTTTAATGAGCTCTATACACAATCTCACCTTTTACTGCCAAAGCACCCACAGTTTCTAAGCCAGGGTGGGGACTTTGGGTTGAGTTTAAGCTTTATTGAGTCAAAACTGAGCACTTCTGTACAGTGCCTGATAAAGGAAAAAACTGCTGGGTTTTTTCCTCAATAATTCTTCAATTTTTTTTTTCCTTTTCCAGACATGAAAATGGTTTTTGAAAAGGTCAAGAAAGAGATGGAAGAAGCTTCACGTGAGCAGTGAACTCCGAGGGCTTGGTACCTTTTTATTTACGGTTTTAATCCTTCAGTAGACAAAACTTCAGAGCATCTAAAGATTGTTTTTATCTCTTCTCTCCAATTTCCAATTGCTCGTTTTCCAAATAAAAGGAAATCCTTTCTACAAGGTAGACAATTACTTTGTAGAGCCAGTTTCGAATCCTGCAAAAACTGTTGGACTGTCATCCATTTGTTTTTTTGAAATAGTATTTTGGTTTCACAGTATGGCTGTTAGTGGGGTTGGTTTTTTTTTTCCTCCTTATTTGAGCAGTTGTGGGGTTTTGGGGGGGAGGGACACTGGGTGGGGAGGTGGGTGGTGGGAGAGCAATGCCATGGATAAATCCGTGACATGAAATGTAAAATACTGATGGGAACAATGTGGATTGTTGGAAAACAGTGGATCACCAGCGTGAATAGAACCAAGTGCATGATCAAATTAGTCCTGATACATTTCAAACTCAGACTGAGCTTCCTGGGGTGAGCAGTTCTTGAGATGAAGGTGCTTTTTTGTGATAATTGGTGGCTTTGATTCAGATTTTGCTGTGTGGCTGGATGGGCTATTTTGGAGGAATTTATGCCAAGTTGCTTTTACATCAAACAAAGTTTCTTTTCCGTGGTCTCTGCCCAGAATAGGAATTCCCTGTGTCCTTCGGGAGACTCAGTGACCTGGGGGTGGTTTGTGAGGACACTCTGTGGTGACTTTGTGCTCAATTAAAGGAGACTGAAGCGGTAGAATTCAGATATTAATTAAGAAGTTGCAGGATGTTAAAGCCAGTGAAACCAATAACCCACTGCTGGTGTCAGGGAGCCTTCCTCTCCTTGTGCTGGAGAAGTGGAAGCTGTGGAGGAGCCTCCTGGATTTTTAGGGAAGGAGGGATCCCAGGATTCCTGGTGGGACAGGGAGCAGCGAGGCCACACTGGGGGCACTGTCCCACCCCAAAGTGCCTTTGGGACCTGCCTGGACCTTCCTGTCCCAATGCCATGGAAAATCGCCTTGTGATTGTCAGGGAGACAAAACCTCTTCCAGAGACTCCCCAAGGAAAACCTGGTGAGCTTCCATTTCATTCCTTGCCCTGGCTCTGTCCTGCAGCAGCAGCTCCCCTTGGAGCCATGGATGGCAGGACCAGACATGAGGAGTGGTGTCTCCCCCAGCACCTTGTCCCTGGTTTTGGGGACATCCTGTGACTTCAGTGGTGTTGAGGAATGACTCCCATCCTCACACAGGGTGTCACTGGAATGGGGTTATTGGCCTTCCTGGTGGAATTCTGCTGGAGCCCGGAATGTAATTAAATACAGCTTTGTGAGAGGTGAAGTGGGAGATTCCATCACCTGGTCTTCAGAGTGCTTTGCAAATTCCAAATGTTTGAGCAGTTTGTTTGAACTGAATGAAGGTGCTTCATTAATGTTAAGCAGAATTTTGTTCCTTGGCCTCTTGTCCTTTTTGTCTTTTGGGGCTTTGGGATTTGATTTTTTTTGGAACTCCTGTCACAGCCTTATGCTCTAGCCCTGAATCCTTGTGCCCTCCCTAGATTGGAATAGATGGTGAGGAGAGAGAAATGTGGTGATTCGGTAGTGAGATTCCTGTTCTCCATCCCCTGTCAGCCTGTCCCTATTCCAGCTCCCTCCTGCTGAACAGGGATCACTTGGAAGTGTTGACATTTGCATGGAGTAATGAAATATTTGCCTCAAACTCTGTGCACAGTCAAATTCTGCACTTCAGAGGTTGGAGCGAGGTGGGGACACACCAAGGTGGGGTTTGGAGCTGCTCTGCTCCAAACTGGGAAGTCAGAGGGGAAAAGTCAGGATAAAGGAGGGAAGGATCCTGAGGGAATCTCAACTCTACACTCAGTTCCTGTGAAGTGTCTTAAAAGCTGGACCTGTGTAAGCAGCAATCAGCACAAAACGTTGCCTCCTGACCTCATTCACAACCTGCCTCTGCAGGATTTTATTTGGAATTGTTCTCCTTGGAAGCAGGGAATTCTTGCTGCAGAATGTGTGTGAATCCTGGGGGAGCTCGTGGTGGGGGAATGTCGGTGAGGGGGGGAGCAGGAGCTGAAAGATTGTGACTAAAGGAGGAAATTCTCCTTTCTGAACCAGTGTGGGGTCCTGGTGGGCACCAGAGGGGAGCCCTGCACCCTAAAATCTGTCACTAGAGACAGGGAGGGTTCTTAAAGCATTTCCTGCTTTAATTCCAGCAAGTGACTTTGGGGTTCTGACAGATGAAGCAACAAAGAGAAACATCCTTTGGTTCAGGGGAGATCAGTGAATGTGGCATTCAGGGATTCCCAGTTTCAGGGAATTCAGTTGGAAGCAGTGCTGGCTGAGCTTGTTCTGGAGCAGGGATGGAAAAGGGATCCCAGGGTTCTCTTGGAGAAGCCTTTGTCCCACCAGGGGTATTTACCCCAAGGCACAATGATTGATGCCAGTGTGAATTTGCTGCAGACTTCATTTACTGAATGTTTTAGAGAAATACACTTTAATTTCAGCTAACTCCTATTAGGCCTGATTGGTTCTATTAATCCTGACCAAACTTTCCTTTTTTTTTTTTTTTTCCTCCTAAAAGATGTGTTTGAGACACGATTAACCAGGACACAGCTAACAAAGGTATCCAACCTGTTCCCTTTTTTCGTTGTAGGGCTGAGGAAATTTGCAGCTGGGACTAAGATGTGTTGTCAGGGTTTGATTTTCTACCCATAACTCCATTATTTCAAATTAATTGTTCATTTCTCCCTTTTCAATAGTGAAAGGTAATGAATAATTTCAAGCCTGTTTATTTATGACATTACTGTGATTTTTTTTTTTATTGCAGTACTAAAGACTAATGAAAAAAGGATCTTATTAGGTGGAATAGGCCTTGCATTTATTTTATTTTCCTGCAATGTATGAAGTATTGTACCAGAGTATTAAATGAAATGTAATATTTTATTGCAAAATTTCTATCCTTTAAAAGGAATACATTTAGGATGTCATCAATTTGATGTGAATCATGTAAATGTTGAGAAATGAGCTGTTTATTCTACATCTGGTGTTTCAAAAAGATTTCACCTCTTGCCTTTTGCCCACAGTCTGTAGCCCATTTACAGTTTTGTCAAAATGTGACATTAAATAATAGTTCCTGTATAGAAATAGTGGTGGTTGTCCATTGTTTTCTGGGCTGGTATTTATGGGGTTTAATTCAGTTGCAGTGGGTTTGGTTTTTTGTTTTTTTTAATTGCTGCCAAGCTGTGTTATCAGGAATAAACCATATCTGTAAACAGCAGAAATTCCATTAAAAAGAAAAAAAAGGGAAAAAAAAAGAAATTCAAAACATAAAAAAAAAAAAAAAAAGAAATAAAAATCATTTTCTTACCGTGGTTTGTCAGTTCCTGTGTTCTCCAGCTGCAGGCACCAGGGATGGGATATTGGGAAGGAATTATTCCCTGGGAGGCTGGGGAGGGGCTGGGATAGAATTCTCAGAGAAGCTGTGGCTGCCCCATCCCTGGAAGAGTCCAAGGCCAGGTTGGACGGGGCTTGGAGCAACCTGGGACAGTGGCAGGGGATGGAGCTGGATGGTCCTTAAGAGATCCTTCCCAACCCAAACCTTTCCAAAATTCTGTGCTCAAAGCTGGATGGGGCTTGGCCTCTCCTTTTGCTCTTTGTTTAGGATCAGTTGGAATTGGGAGGGAAAGAAGGATAATCCTGTTCTCTCTCCACATCCTTCTCTCCTGGGATGAGGGAGAGAAGCTGTTCCTGCTGCTCCTTCCTTCCATCTTGTACCTCATTCTCCATTTGTTTTTGGGGCTCTGCTGTTTCCGAGGCCCATCAATGCCAGCCCCGTGCAGGGACTCCAGGGAGGGATTGGTGCTCTGAGCAGGAGCTGGATTGTCCCAGGCTCCTCTGCCAGCTGCTCCTCCTGCCCCCCTTCCAAGGCTCTCAGCATTCCTGACTCCCTCACACTTGGAGCCAGACACTTCCCAAAATGTCAGACTCCCAAGGCCAGAGCAGAGGAGCAAATGCCTGCCCTGAGGTTTTCCATATCTTAGCTCCATCCATACTGATTTCTCTGATTTTTACTTCTCAAATCCATTGGGGATGTTCCCACTAGGCATGTCCTTGGTGGTGTTGATCCCAGAAATCAGCCTGCATGGAGGGGTTTGAATTCCAGGGAGCTCCCACCGAGTGTTGCCTCTCCCTTGATCCCCCTTTTGGGGCCGAGCGTTAAAAACAGAACTGGAACTTGCCAGGGAATAAATCAGCTCAGCCTGAGCAGTGCTGGTTGAACAGCAGCAGAATCTGGAGTAAAACAAGCTTTAATCTCACAGCAAAGGCACATCCCAGGGATAATCCAGTGAAATGGCAGGAAGGAGGCAGAGCCCCGGGCTCGGCAGCGGGATCCAAACGGGGCTGGAGCTCTGTGGAGCAGCAGCTTGGCTCTAAGGAGATTATCCCACAGGGGAAGATTGATTGATTTGTTTTTATGAACACATCCAACAGTTTGCATCCATCTCTGGGAGTTTTTATAATCCCTGCCAGGGCTGGGGAGGGAGAGAGGGAGGGGGGAAAAAAGGGAAGGAGAGGAGGGGAGAGACTGTTCCAATCTGACAACTTTGACGAAGATTGAAAGTGACGGTGCTGGGGTGACACTTGGGTGTCTGCTGGCTTTGACTCCTGCTTGTGGTGACACTTCCAGCCCTTTCTGCTTTGTGGTGACTCTTCCAGCCCTTCCTTCTTGTGGTGACACTTCCAGCCCCTCCTGCTGCTCCCAGCTCTCCGTGTCTCCCACGTAGGTGAGTGTCAATCCATTTATTCTCCCGGCGTTCTCGGTGTTTGTACAAACAGAGGTGATCAGATACTGCTCAAGGACAAGTCTCTTATCTCCCTAAACCCTTGAAACTTTGGCTGACTTTTCTCCAGGATGAATTCCTGCGCACTTTGGGTGGGGGAATTCTGAGTCACGATGGGGGCAGGAAAAGGGAAGGTGTCCTTCAATCCACGTCTTTGCTATGACCTAAGGAATTCTTTTTCCAGCCCAACCCTCTTGACAGAGCTGGTGCAAACCAGGTTCTGTTTTCAGGGTGGCAATTCCTGCTTCATGTGCCTCTGGAGCCTTCCCATGCCCACTTTTTCTCAGGATCACCCTGGAGCTCAGCTCGTGAGGCTCCTGTGCCTCAACTCCTGGAAATTTTCCTTTGCCTTTAACAGGGGCCCGAGGCTCGACCGTGTCTCTGTTTTTTTCCCTTTGGTAAATCTTGGGAAGGATACCTTCAAAGGATCCTTAATATGCTGCTCTCTTCCCCTCTTCCCCACGGAGCCAGGCAGCAGAACAATTCCAAGATCAAAACCATTTGATTTGAAAAAATCCCAGCTCTCCCAAGGAATGCCTCGAGTGTTGGGAGGGCCGTGACATTTTTAGCACATCTCATCTTGACAGCTCCCTGCTTTTACTGACTCTGTGCAGGTTTGCTTCTGATGAAGGAAAAAATCTTTGGATTTTTGGCGCTTTTCTCGCTCTCCTTTATCTGTGTCATTGGGAATGGGAGGGGGAGGAACTCCCTCGTCTCCCTTGTGCTGGAAATCAGGCTGGGAAATGCTGTGATTCCTTCTGCTCTTTTTATTTACCAGTGGAATTTTTGATTTGGGATGGCAGTCCCATGGATATTTCCAGTTGTGGATGACAGCTCAGGGATACAAAGTGCTGTATAAAACCCAGGACAGAGAAATATGGATGAGTGGTGGCTTTTCCAAACTCCTTGATCCCACTGCTCCTCGTGCATTTGACGTTTTGTATTTGTGGAGTGGCTGATGGGGTGGGTGTGGGATGTGCTCCCATCCTTCAGGCTCCTTCCCATCATGGATTTGGGATACTGTACCTCGATTCCCATCCCTTAAGGCTCCTGAGGTGAGGGAAGGCAGCACTTGGAGGATCCCTGCTGGATCTCTGCCATTCCCAGTGTCCTGCCTCAGCCTCCCCAGCTCTGCTGTTGTCCCTAATAAAGAGCTTGGACTAAACACTGCCTGCAATCAATCCCTAAGGATTCTCCCACGAGGATCTGCTGGAAGTTCACCTTATTGATCCACAGCAGCTCAGAATTGTCAAAATCAGCAGAGGCTGCAGGAATTCCTGTTCTCTTTGGTCCATTTCCCAGCCCGAGATCCACCCAGGAATGTCAGTCTGGGAAAACACTCCTGGAATTCAGCTGAGTTGCTCAAAGGGCCTTGAGTGGTGGCTTCCATCACAGGGATGATCCTTCAGAGAGAATTCCAGGCTGGTTTGGCTTGGAAGGGACCTTAAAGCTCATCCTGTTCCAACCCCTGCCAGTTCCACTGTCCCAGGCTGCTCCAAGCTGTCTCCAGCCTGGTCTTGGACACTTCCAGGGATCCAGGGGCAGCCACAGCTTCTCTGGGCACCCTGAGCCCAGGGGCTTCTCACCACCCTCACAGGGTGGGATATTCCCAACATCCCATCTAAAGCCTCTCTCTTTACCCCAGTGGACACCACAAGTGTCTCTGAGTGAGTGAGACATCCAAGTGCTGGATTGACAAATCCGCTCCCCTGGAAGCTCCAATTTTGGAACAGAGGAGATTATTCTGGGCTCTGGTGTTATCAGCCCCAAGCATCACCCACAGACTCTAGGAGAGCTTCCCAAACCATCCCAATGCCAGGATTTCCATTCCTTTGCAGGCCAGCCTCGCTCTTACAGGCCTTGATGTTAATTAGCTGTGCTTTAAATTTACAAAATTTGCTGTGGGTTCATGTTCTCTGTCTCTGTCTGCCCCTGCCTGCCTTCCCCGTGGCTGCAGGTTGTGTTCTCCCAGAGTTTTTCCTGGGATTTAGCAGCTCTGCACAGTCACAGAGCTCTTCAGGCCAGGGCTGATCCTTGCTGGAGCTGTTTTCTCTCTATTAATAGTGATTTCCTCACGGAGGATTTTTCTGCTTCCGTGCACTTTAGGGGAAGGTTGCTCTCAAATTCTCTCCCTATCGCTCCCGATAAACGGTGTGTCAGCTCCAGGATAAACAGGCAGGATGGGGGGGGAAAGGCGTCGCCATGGCAACGCAGGGATTTTATTTTTTATTTTTTTTCGGTGATCCGTATCCATGGCGATTGTTGCTAAATTCTGAGAGGTTTTAGAAACGCTTTTTTGAGGGGTTGGTGGGGTTTTTTTGAGAACAGAAGGGGCGCGGCTGCACACGCGCCGGCTCCGCTTCCCACAGGGAATTCTGCAGGGATGGGGAGTTTATTTTAAGGTCCTTTGGATGCTGTGTGATGTGGCATCACCAGCCCTGCGCAAGGGGATCCTTCCCTGCTCAGGATCCGAGCCCTTGGAAGGGATGGGAGAGTGTTTGGGAGGCTGGGAAGGACACCCCGAGCTGCCTCTGTGGGGTTGTGGTGATGGAAACGCCTCTGGATGGCCAAAAAGGTTGGGGAATGGTGGTAAAAGCTGCCATGGGGTGCCTGTCCCGGTGTGGAATGGGGTTTTCCCAGCCCAGCGTTTATCCCTGAGCTCTCAGAGCTTTTGGCTTCTCCTCAAGGAACGGCCCCACTGGAAGATGCCCTGTGAGGCAGGAGGTTGTTCCAGTGGGATGGAGCCGGGAATGGCAGCCTGATCCTCCACGGCTTTGGCACAGGGAACAAATGGGGAAAAAATCCCTTTGCCTGTGGGATCTGGGGCTGGGGGAGCTGGGGCTGGGGCTGCTCCTGTTGGAAGCAGAGCAGGAGCAGCTGCTGCTCTCCCCGTGGCCCATCCCAGCTCATCAGGGGCTGGAAAGCTCCTGGGGAAGCGCCAATGAAACACCTCTGCCAAACATCCCAGCTCGGCCAGGAATTGGGTTTGATGGGCAGGGATGGACAGAGTCAGAAACTCTTCCTCAGGGCCTTTGCTTTTGGTTCTCCAGGGTGCAAATATTTATTGACCCGGCTGGCCTGGGAAAGCTCCGTGTGACAGGAACGAGGCCAGGGGAGGGAGGGTGCCCCTGGCTCCATCTGCCCCAAACCTCCCTGTCCCAGCTCAGAGCAGTGTCCCGAGCACACCTTGGGAACAAAACCACCTCATTTTGGGAGGAGCACCTGGAGAGAGTGTCCGTGTCCCAGGGATGAGTTTGGTTTAATAAGTGTGAGAATCCTAAATCATCCAGTCCCATCCTAGTCCCAGGGACACCTTCCACCATCCCAGGTTGCTCCAAGCCCTGTCTAACTTGGCCTTGGACACTTCCAGGGATTCAGGGGCATCCACAGCTTCTCTGGCAAACCTGTCCAGGGGAGAATTCCTTCCCAATATCCCATCTAAACCCCATCTCTTTTGGTTTGAAGTGATGATATTCCCTCTCCATCTCCCTTGTACCCCCTTCAGATACCAGAAGGTACTGTGAGGTCTCCCCACAACCTTCCCTTCTCCAGAAAGGATCTCCAGAAAATCTGGAGATTTTCCTTTGCTTTTCAGCGTGGTTGTGCCAGGGATGAAAAATCCTGCCAACACTCGGGTTGGGGTTTGATGCCCTGACTCCCTCCCTGCTCCTTTGCTGCATTTTCCACCCCAAACCTCTGTCTGGGGGTATTTGGAGGGTGCCCTGTGCTGACCCCATGCCAGAGGCTGTGTGGGTTCCTGGGATCACTCCTGGCTCCATGTGAGGCTGATGAGACACCAGGGATGAATTCTGTGCCTGAGCCAAACCCACTGAGCCTGGCTGGGCCCTGTTAGTGCTGCCTTGGTGGCACCGCCGGTGTCACTCCGGGGGCAGCTGTCACCCCAGGCTGTGTCCCCCACCTTGTGGGGACATCCAATCCCTTTGTGTTCCCCGTGGAATCGTGACCTTGCCTTTCCACCCCGCTGCCCCAGAGCTGCCTCAGCTGTTCTGAGTCACAGCATCCATCCTGTTCCCAGGAAATCTCCCTGGCAGAGCAGCTTTTCCTTGGGAATCCATCAGTGAATCCATCAGCTCCAGCACATGCTGGGCATCACTGGGGGCTGACAAATGCAGAGTGTGCTGCTGATCGTGGCAGTGGGCTTGGGAAAGGAGCTCTGGAAGAGCTGATCCACACAATTCCCTTCCCGAGCTCCCAGCCATGATAAAACGCTGCTGTCTGGGCTGTCACGGGGATAATTGGTTGGCAATATGAATCAGGGAAGTGCCTTCTCCCCTGGAATTTTCTCCTGACACTTGATTTAATTCCTCCTGACATCCTGTCCGTTGCACTGCCTCACCCTCCTCAGCCTGATCTGCGTGCTGGGAGTAGGGACCGACAGGTTACTCAAGGAGTAAAGTGGCTGCCAGCGGGAAAAATCCCTCTTGGAGGAGCTAAAAGTTGGGAGGAAGCAGCTCAAATCTGTTGGGAGGAGGGGAGGTGGCTCTGGTATCCACGGGATGGGATGGATCATGAAGGAAAAGGGGTTGGGGGGTTGTTTTATCCAGCTGTTCTTGGTGTCCCAGAGATTTCACATTCCCAAAACAAGGCATGGAGCAGGCACGGCGCTCTCTGCATGCCACACATTCCCTGGGATCCTCCTGGCACACGGGGACACCCCTGGAATGGTCCTGGGGGTTTGTGCAGCCCCTGAGGCAGGGAGGGTGAAGATGGGGATGGGATCAGCTCCTCTCCTGGATTAAATCCTGGGTGACAGCACATCCAAGGGCTGGGAATGTGCCCTGATGCTGCCAGAAGAGGGTTTGGATTCCTAAAGTTTTAACAAGCTTTGTGGAAGGCCCTGAACACACTGGGGGCTCTGGGAGGCAGGAGAACCCCTGGAGCCCCCCCAGTCACTCCTGATGCTTCTATTTTGGCATGTTGGGATTTCCAGTAATATTCCCAGCTGGTGCTGGGATCTGCTGCTCCAGTGGGTCTCAGGCTCCCTCTTCCCCTCCCACAGATGTGTAATTAGTGCCAGTGTGGGATCCTATTAATTGCAGCCATTCTGGTGTTTGGATTTATGGGATAATTGCTGATATCTGGTGTGATGTTCTCCCCCCCGGGCAGTTCTGATCACAGGAATTAACCTCCCCCAGGGGGATCAGAGCTCATCCATCCCTGCATCCTCCAGGAGAGATCCTGCTGGGATCCTTCTCCATGGATGCTGCTGGGTGGGAATTCCCTGCAGTGTGTCCCCTCCACACATTTATCCAGCAAATCCTCGGGGAGAAAGCTCAGGCTGTGCTGCTTTGCCTTGGAACCAGCAAAGCCGCTGCCAGCGATCCGTGGTTTTGGGAAATGCTCGGATCCACGGATCACTGCTGCTGGATGTGCATCCTTGGGTGTCCTCCCGAGGGCCGAGTCACCTCTGGAGGTTCATCCAACCTTGTCACACCCCGGCTCTGGAGCCTCCGTGCCCCTGAGCACCAGACCTGCTGTGATCCATCCTTCGCGCTCCTTCTCTCCTGCTTTTTCCTGCAGGAGGGGCAGAGGGGGAGGACACGGGTGGCCACAGCCTGGAGATGAACCAGAAGATGCTGCCTGAGTGTAGAACTCTCCAGGGAAGTGTGATGGCAGCGTTTGGGCTCTGCCAGAGGCTGGCTGTGGTTTGGGAATGTGGTGGGAAGGAGATGTGTCCCTGAGCCAGCGGGAGACGCCGGCACTGAGGCGTCACTGATGGAATTGTGGATGGGCAGAAATCAATCCTGGCTTGGGGGGGGCGGTCTCTGGAGCAGGAATTGGAGCCTGGGCAGGAGGACAGGAGAGGGATGGATCGCTGTGGGAATGCTGGAGCGCCCCTGTGCTCACACCCCTCCGTGGAGCTCCCAGGATGAATTCCCTGTCCTGTTACAGCTCCAGGAGACGGGAATGCTGCGGTGACATTGCAGCAGGGCCCGGCTCGGGCTGTCCTGTCCTCCTGTCCTGTCCTGTCCTGTCCAGTCCTGTCCTGTCCTGTCCTGTCCCCTGATCCTGCCAGAGGAGCAGCAGCCCGGGCTGGATGCAGTGGGAAGGAGGGATTTTTCCACTCGCCCTGCAGAGACGTGAGGGGTTTGCAGAGCAGAAGGAGCCGCTGCCTTTCCTCCCTGTGCTGCTCTCCCCATTCCCCTGTAAGGAATCCTGGCTCTGGGATCCTCCTTGCACTTGATCCCCGTTTCCCAGGGGGTGCCACTGGCAGCATCTCTGCCCCTGTGTCAGTGTCACCCTCACTCCCAGCCTGGATCCATCCCAATTCCCAGCTCTTCCCTTCTCACTTTGTCCTAATAAATGATTTTTTTTCCTTTTTTTTTCTTTTCCAATTTTCCTTTTTGGCTGCCTGTTGCAGAGCTCGCTGCTGATTTCCCAGGAGAGGAATAAAAGCCAGAGCACATACCCAGCCTGGAAAATCACCACCAGCGGGCAGATCCAGGGGTGGAGCCCGGATTGGAGCCACAGGGATCACCAGTATCCCAAACTGGAGCCTTGTGTCCACCCAGACAGGGTGCAAGGAGAAGGAACCTCCAGCTCTGATTCCCCAGAATTAAGGAATTTTTCACCCTAAGCTTTGGTGCTGCCCAAAATCTGCTTTGATTATCAGCTCTCATTGTTCCAGGAGCTGTAATTCCAGGATGCTGCTCCCATCCATTGCTCCCTTCCCTGGTGTTTGGGAAGCAGCTGCTTGGAGCTCTAACAGCTTTTTCCTGGTGGTTTTTAGGCTGTTCCAGCTCCCCCATCCAAATATCACCCGCAGTCAAACCAAACGCCCCAAACTCACTTGGGAACCTCAGGGAAAGCTGGGATAATGAAATCTGCCTTTCCAAAATGTGTCCTGATTGGCACTAATTAAATCCCTCCCCTTCATTAAGCGAGGCCTGTTTCAGAGCTTGCCTTGCTTTTGCCTGGCTTCAGTGTCAGCCCGACCACTTGGATTGTTTAAATCCACCAGGAAATAAATAACTCCACTGGAATTCAAAGTGAACTTTTAAAAAGACCTTAAAAAGCAGGGGAAAAAAATTCCAAAATAATATCTAGAAATAACTCCTTGGCCAGCGTTTTCAAACCACTTCAACTGAATTGCTCCAGATCTTGCTGATTTTTGAGAAGTTTGGCGTTAATAATCTCCCATTTATTGGTTTATTTTGGTTTGTTTTGCAACACAAAACATCTCATCAGGCTTTGGCACGAAGGCATCATCTCAGCCTTTATCTCCTGTATTAAATAACCCAAATTTCTCTGCATTATCAGCAGCATTTCCAGCACCTGATGGCTCCAGAGCTGGACAGGAACCCTGGATTTCTTCCAAGCACCTCTTGCTCTCATTCCTTCTGCTCCCTTTTGAATTAGCAACTATTTCGTCCTCTATATTCTATATTTTTTACAATCAATCTTTTTAAGCCTGATTACAGCTGCCTCCTCAGCGGGGCTTTTATGAATTTGTCTCTGCAGCTCTCACAATAATTAAATTGTCCCTGAGCAGTGCCCTGCTCTCCCTGTTTCCCATTCAGTCCTTTCTCCAAGCTGGCACCTCTCAGTTTTTTGTGTCTCAGCCCTTTCACAGCGGAGAGAGGAGAGGCTTTGTTGGATCTGCCTTTGTTGTGACCGAGTACAAATCAACCAAGTGATTCCAAAGGCAGAGTCCTTTGGGATCCCTGCAGGGAAGCTTTTGGGTCTGCTTCTCTCTTGGCCTTGGGAGAGAGGAGGGACCTGAGGGATCCTGAGTGTCGTGGTTTGAAAGCAAAACGAGTGAGAGGCTCCAAGTCAGAAATACAATTTAATAAGAAAAGAGGTAAAAATAAAATAAATGCAATAACACAAAGGAGCACTGACAGAGTCAGAACACACCCTGAGCAGGGTGGTGGGAGCAGTCCAGGTGAGGGGCTCTTCCTGAAGCAGTGATCCCACAGAAAGGTCTGGTAGCTCTGGGAATCCAGTGGGTCAGGGCTGCTTGTCCTGTCCCAAATCCCAGATTCTCTCCAGGTGGGAATGCTTGGCTCCTCCCCCTGGGCGGAGCATTGCACAATGGGACGAGGAGTCGTGCAGTGGGTCCTTGATGGCCCATTAAACAGAGAGAGCTCCTGGAGGGAGTTACCTGTGAGTCCTGGGCAAGGCATTGATGGGCCATGAGCAGAAGAGCCCAAAGGAGGGGCCTGGGAAAACACTGCCCCACCTGGTTCCAACAGCTCATGGGGATGGGGATGGAATAAATACTTTGTGTACATCCTACACCACAACCCAGGACACTGAGCTTAACTTAAAATACAACTCAGGGCTTGGAGGAACCTGGGGCAGTGGGAGCTGTTCCTGACCATGGGATGAACTTTGAGGTCCTTCCCAACCCAAATCATCCTGGGGTTCTTGGATTCCTTATTTCCCTCTTGGTTTCCTTGGATTAAATCGACTTTTTGGAGCTGTTTTGATTCCCAGTTTGTGAGGAGCAGCCCTGGGAAAGGCTGGGCATTGGGCTGGACCTTGACATCCTTTTGGACTTCCCAGAAAGCTGAAGGTTGTGCAGATTTTGGGATGGGGAACAGTACAGGGAATCCAACCTGGTGTCCAGACGATTCTGGGGGGAGCAGCTGCATCCCCATCCCAGATTCCCTGAGCAATTCCAGCTCAGGGCAGGCTGTGGGCACAGCGGGGGAGCTGCCAACAAACACATCCCATAAATTCTGCCTCTGGCGAGACTTTTTATGCCTTTAGAGTCTCCCATCTCCTTTGAGAGGCTCCATTCCCGGATTTGCTCTCAAATATTCACTTGGTTTTATTCCCCCGCTTATTTTTCTTTTCTTTTGGAGTGGAAAAAAAGCAGGAAGAGGAGGGAGAAATGTCTCAGCCTTGAGGGGGGTGAAGATGCACAATCCGTGATTGTCCTTGAGGATTTTAACATCCTTTGAATTTTCCTTCCCGTCCTTTCTCTTGAAGCCTCCAGTTCTTGGCTCTGTGGGGTGGAATGTTCCTGGATTTTCGGGAGGCAGGTGGGGTAAGAGAGGGAAAAAGAGGATGGAAAAGAGGAAGAGAAGAAGAAATGGGGAAAAAAAGAAGACAGCAAAGAAAAAAGAAGAAAGGGGGAAAAGAAGAAAGGGGGAAAAGAAGAAAGGGGGAAAAGAAGAAAGGGGGAAAAGAAGAAAGGGGGAAAAGAAGAAAGGGGGAAAAGAAGAAAGGGGGAAAAGAAGAAAGAGGAAAAAAGAAGAAAAGGAAGAAAGAAAAAAAAAGAAAAAGAGGAAAAAAATAAGAAAGGGGAGCAAATTTCAATCCTATGATCTTAGAGAGGCCTTTTCCAATCTTAGAGATTCTATGGAAAAGAACAAAGAGAAGAAAAAGGTGGGGGTGTAAAGGGAAAGAAAAGGGAAAATAGAAGAAGAAAGAGAATATAAAAGAAAAATGGAAGGAAAAAAAGAAGAAATTAAGAAAAAGAAGTATCAGGCAGCAGAAGAACTCGATTTGCTTTCTCCTCTTGCTCCTCGTCACGTCTTTCTTGATTCTGGAGTATTTCCCAGCTTGACCTGGAATGTGGTTTGGGGCTCAGTGGGAATTAGAGAAAAAAGAGAGGAAAATTCTCAGGATCTCTCCTTCCTCCAGGGATGCTGTGCAGCTCAGGGGATGCCCACTCCCTTTGAATCAGCAAGCCAGGGACAAATCCTGCTGATCCCACCCTGCCTGCCCCAAATTCCTGACAAAAATCCCCTGGGAAGGGATTTATTTCCTCAATGGATCAGGAAGGATCAACATGGAAAGGAAAGGAAAGGAAAGGAAAGGAAAGGAAAGGAAAGGAAAGGAAAGGAAAGGAAAGG
>VWZU01008057.1:33430-45941 GCA_013397095.1 Sterrhoptilus dennistouni | reverse complement strand
AAAAAAAAATAATAATAATAACACAAGGCTTCCAAACGCGGCCAGTTGGCTCCAGGGATGCAGAGATGAGAACAGATGAACCATTTGCTTTAATTACTGCTATCAAAAGCTCCATGCTGCAGCTTAGCCTGAAAATAAATATCGTTAATGTTGTGACACCGGGCTCTATTTGATGATGCATCATTCATCCGGGAGGGATTTGAGCGAGCTGAGAGCTGCTGCTGGAGGGGCTGACTCAGATCTCTGCCTCGGGCGTTCCGTGGGGAGGGATCAGCCCGTGGGGCTGGGAATGATCGTCGGGAATTGCTGGGAATTGCTGCCGCATCCCGTGGGCAGGAGGGGAGCGCTGGGTGGGCGCTGCAGCCTCGGTGGCATCGCCGGGGGAGGCGGTGGGAGCAGATCCCTGCCACCTGCAGGGTGGGAATCCAGAGAATCCCGGCCCCACCAGCCCTGCTCAGAGCCTGGCTGCAAACCCCCGTCCCCTGCTCCTTCCCAGCCTTCCCTTTGCGCTGCCCTGCCTGTGGGAAAAGCGGATTTTTGGTGCCCAGCGAGGCTGAACAGCCCCGAGCTCACTGCGGGGTGGGGTGAAACATTCCCGGCCCCGGCAAAACTGCTCAGGGGGCTCAGCCTCGCTTTGTGTGCGAGTTTGGAGGGACTTTTCCGTGGGGAGGTGACAGTGAGCCGGGTCCCGGGGCTGTGGTGGCAGTGGTGGCTGTGGTGACCCGCAGCCCGGTGACGCTGTCACTGCAGTCACCGCCAATTAGCGCTGGTGCTAATGAACAGCTCCAGGTGGTCCCGGCCGAGCGCTCAGGGGGCGGGAAGGGAGGAAGGAAGGAAGGAAGGAAGGGAGGGAGGGAAGGGGTTCTGCTTCCCAAGGCCAGGAATTGATGAATTCCCCCGCCTTCCTTAGGCCGAGGAGTGGCTGGAGGAGGGTCGGGCCGTGCTGGTTTATAAAGGTTCCCTTGGTGGGGGCAGCAATTCCAGCCTTGGGAGGTTTGGTCCAGCTCTGTGCTTTGGGTCTGGGGTGATGGGGACACGTCTGGCTCTGTGAAATCAGGTATTGAGGGGGCTGTGGGGAGGAACTGGGGAAACTGGGAGCCCAGGTGGTGCAGACCCTGAGCCGTGTGCTCCTCTCTGCCTGTGGCCCTCGGGGACAGTCACACTGCAGTGCTCTGGTGTCCCCCACCAGTGGGACCTGTCCCCACAGGCCTGGCCCTGAGTGGCTCCTCTGCCCCATCCTGGTGATGCCACCCCACTGTTGCTCCTGTGAGGTGACACCGTGGCCCTCACCCATCCCTGGGGCACCTTGTGGCGACTGTCACCCTCCCCTGGCATCCAGCAGGACCTGCCACCTCTGAGCTCACCCTGCTGGTGCATCCCATTGCAGTCGCTGCCTGAGGGGCCCAGAGCTGGATCCCAGCGGGGATTCTGGTGGCTCTGGCCACGCTCCCTGTCCCTGGCATGGAGGGTGAGATGCTGGAGCAGTGCAGGGATCTTTCTGTTGCTAAGCAGCTCCTGGGAAGCGATGGCAGCACCGGGTGGGCTCGGACTGTGCCCAGACCTCACCTGAATCTGCCCCTCTGGCGGCCCTTGGTGGGTTGGATACACCCACGAGTGGGTTGTTTATTTTATATTTTTTTATTTTTGCCGTTTTGCCTTTCCTGTAATTAAGCAAGGGGAGTAAATCCGTGTGGTAGCATCCTAACAGTGTTCGGTTTAGGAGGGAGGCTGCTGGAGGAAATGTCAACGTGCTGCTTAAATAAAATTGACTGAGCTGCTGCTCAGCTGCCTTGGGATGCAGCTTTGTCTGGAGGATGACAGGAAGCTGGGGATTCAGGGGGAGTGGAATAAAGGCAGTGCTCAGCACCTTGTGGGAATTGAGAGGCAGCAGTGGCATTAGCCAAGCCAAAAGGGATTGATGTTCCCAAAGACTCCCGGCGCTGTGCTGTGGATTTAACTGGAGGGCAGTGGAGGCGTGGCTTTGCTTTTCCTCTCTCTGCTCTGTCACTGTCACCTGTGGACTGTGGCTGTCACATTGAGCTTTAATTAACTAATTAGTACCACACCGACCTGGTGAGTTGTGGGGCTGGTGTTCCCTGCAGGGGGACTGAAGGATGAGGTGACCCCAGGGCTGGCTTTCCCAAAAGCTGCATTCCCAGGACCCCTCAGCTGCCGTGGGGCACTCAAGGGTCTGATCCCTCCCCGTGGCTGCTGGAGGATGTGGGAGCACACAGGATGTGCTGCCAAGGCTGTGTCACCTCTGGGATTGTCCTGTCCCTTGTCCAGGTGCCCGGGAGGAGCTCCAGCCCCAGCAGCTTCCTGCCAGCTGAGCTCTGCCTCCCTCCTGCCTGCTTTCAAAGGGAAGCCTGGCCCGTGGGCTGTTCCCTGAGCTCCATCCATCGGGCAGCTTGCCCAATTTTGCCCAATTTTGCCCAATTTTGCCCGAACTTCCTGAAACCATTTGCACGTGGGATGAGACAAATGACGGAATTTTGGGATTTGAGGGAGTTTGGGACCCCACAGGGCTGGGCTGCCCCTCCCTGAGAACCCCTGATCATCTTGCAGGGTTACACAGCTGCTCCTGCAGATATTTTGGGGGATATTTTCCCTTTTTCTCCACCTCTGTGGGTAAATCCAGCAGTACCAAATCCTGCCTGGAGCCAGAGGACAGTGAGGACCTGCAGCCTGCCCCTATAGCCATGCACAACTTCCATGGTGCAGGATGTGCAGTGGGGAAACTCCTTTGCCTGGGGAAGGATGAGCCTGGATGTTGGGAGATGCTCAGGGCACAGCTGGATGTGGGATGTGGTGTCTGTGCCAGGTGTCTGGACAGGATTTGGAATTCCCTGTGGTTTGCAGCTCTTCCTGGGTGCCAGGCATGGAGCAGGGCAGGATCTGGTCCTGATGGATTTGGGAGATGGCTGGAAATGTCCCCCTCCAGGAGCTGGGAGAGGTTTCCAGCCAAACTTGGTGTTTTGGGATGCGTGCCCTGAGGAGACAATTCCATCCCAGCTTTGGCATTTGCTCCTCACTCTGCTCATCCTGGGGGGGTCTCAGTGGGTCCCTGTCACCTCAAAATAACCCCTATCAGGCAAACCCCATCCTCATCCTTTATTTTTCCATCCCTGGCTCCAGCTGTGGAGCACAAACCTGCTCCAGTGCCACCGTGCAAACCCCACCATCCCAACAGAGCATCACTTTGGATCCATTCAACTTCCAAACCTCCTGCTTTTGGTGAGAACACCCAATAATCTCTCACTTGGCACCAGAGCAGCAGCGTGGGTTGGTTGGTTGGTTGGTTGGTTGGTTGGGGTCTGGCTGCTGCTGCTGCTGCTCCGTGCTCCAGGTGAGTGGATGATCCCCAAAATCTGCCTTTTTCCACCCGGATTAATCGCATCAGGCTTTGTCAATGGAAAAATTACCTCATCATTGGCACTGGCAGGTGGTGAGAGCAGCAGACTTATTCAATATTTAAGAAAGCTGCATTGCAGAGCTCAGGAGGCTGGAGGGAGAAATAGGTTGCCTGTGTCAGTGTCTGCTGCTGGAGACAATCTCTGCAGGCATCGCCTGGCAAGTGTGGAGCTCACTGGAAAAACCTCACCCTTGCCCTGGGAGCTTGGGAAAAGATGGAATTTTCTCTCTTCTCCCCTGGTTTGGAATTTCCAGCTGGCTCTAGAGGTGCCTTGGGGCAGCCCTTTGTGCTGGGCTCTCTGCAGGTGTCCACTTGTGGGTGACTCTGCAGTGAGCCGGGGCGGGATGGGCTCATCCCATGGGGATCCCGCTGCCTTTCCATCCCTCCCACAGCTGCTGGAGGGCGAATGGCACCTGCCAGCTCCTGGCACTGCACCTGCCAGATTTTGGGTGCTGGAGGTGGGGCCGGCGAGTCGACAGCTCCAGGAGAGAGAGGAATCCACAGGAGACGTTCAATCCCTTTATTAAAGCATGACCAAACGCACGGGCTCTGTCGCACAGAAGTAATGGAGCGGCGTGATCACAGTCATGTGGCCCTTCCTTAAGGCCAGAAATGAAGACCTCACTGCTATTCCTGGCTCTGCCCAGGACGTGCCACGTCGGCGCCGGCGGGAGCTGCCGGAATCCGTCGGAAAAACTCAGGATGAGACGTCTCCTCACATCCCCACCGACACCAGGACAGCAAATCCGGGACCCTCCGGGGGTCAGCCAAACCCTGGAAGGTCTTGGCATCCTCGTAGGTTGGGATATTTCCATTTCATTAAGGAAATGCTGCTGCATCCCATCGATCCCCACTGGGGTGGCCACATCCTGGTGCTCGGGAGCCAGGATTTGGCAGAAGTGGGGGGGAAAAGCCACCCTGAGCTGTTATTTTGTTCTTTGCCATGTGCTAAAAATGCTGGAGGAAGCATTAGGGCAAAGCGAGGGTAGTTGCTGGAAGTAATGCGAAGTAGATTTTCCAAATCTATTATTTATAGGAGGAGAAAGGGATTGTGTATTCCTTCAGGAACTGGCCCCGGGCTCCTCAACAAAGCAGAACACTCGTGGCCTGGCTATTATCAGCAGAAAGTTCTAGTTGAGGAAAAGAGTTTTCCTTCCTGATCCCTCCTCGCTAGGAAAAAACAGAGATTTACCCCTCTTTTCCCCAAGTTGTAGGGTAGGGGTGGACATTCCTGCCCGGTGTGACCTTGGGAGAATCCCTTATCCACCTGCATCTCCCAAAAAATGAGTGATGGCATCGTGGTGCTGCCCTTGCTCCCTGTTCAATCCGTGCTCACCCCGGGACCCCCAGGCTGTGCCGGGACTCTTCATTCCCAACGGGAATTCGCTGCTGCACTGCGGATTGTGGAGGTGGCGGGGGGGACTTAAATGAACAATTTGCTTCGTTAAGTGACCTTGTTAATCGGAGCCTTCTGGTTTGGCACGGGAACAGGCGCTGTGTGAACCAGCAGAGCACTAATTACCCGCGTGCTTCACTTCTCCTGCTTTTCCAAAAATACTTCTTTTACATTCCCCAAGTTTTCCCTGGAGCCAAGGTGAGCCTCGAGCCTCCACTGACTCCTCAGGGAGTGATGAGAAACCCCTGCAATACTGCAGAGCATTTTTCTCCCCTCTTTTTTTTGGGTGTTTTTTCCTGGCTTGGAGCTGGTGATTTCAGTGGGGCAGTTTTGCAAACTCCCGTTTTCCATCATTTCCTCGGTATAATCTCCCCAATTTCTCTGCTGGAGTTTTGCTGGAGTTGCTTTGTGCCCCACAAAGGTGCATTTATCAGTCTGGGCAGAGCTCTGCTCCTGTTGGGATGCTGGTTTTGGGACCTGGTGGGATGAGGGGAACTGAGAGGTCCCTTCCAGGCAGGGAGGAACTCAAGGCAGCGTCATCCCAGGGCAGCAGGATGGGAAGGTGAATGATCCATGGGCTGGAAGCAGCCTCGTTGTCCATGTCTGGGCTCTGCAGAGGGCTTTTTTTTTGAGGAATTTTTTAGCTCTGCTGCAGGCAAATTCATCAAATCCCTGGTTTTCCCTCAGAAGAGGTGACGGATGAATGGATCCATCCATCCCCATCCTCCTGCAGTGAGTAGGAGCAGTGGGTGGAGGGGCAAAACCCCTCCAAAAAATGGGAATAAAGCAACAATCAGGCTGTGGATTTGGCATCCATTTGTATTTTAAGGAGGAGGGTTTGAAGAACCCTCTGTGGATGAACTTTTGGAGGAGTGGACAGACCCTTCTGTTTGAGTCCTGGTGCTGTGTTTTCCCTCCTGGATCCACTTGGCAAAAAACGTCAGTAAACCAAAATGAAAAAGGAGGAGTTTTTTTTTTTTTTTTCCAGGAGGGAATTTGGTTTGGGAAAGGACAGCAGGATATGCTGGAATTTGGGGAGAAAGTTTCCTTGTTTGTAGCTGTTTCTCTGGAATGGACCCCCCTCTTCTCTCCTGACCCCAAAGCCTCATAATTAATGTGAGGCTGGGGATTCATTAATTACATCCAAGCTGTGCTGCCCTCCTGGGAAGGAAGAGACTGGAAGCTCCTGCATCTCAACATCCAGTCACTAAAGTGACATCCCTGCTCCAAACCCTCTTAATCCCACAAACAAAACCTTTTCCCGGCGTGATTTTCAGGGATTTCTCTCTCATTTTTCCCCTAGAGCCTGGCTGGAAACTCCACTTCTTCACTGGCTTTGGCAGCAAAGTGACTGAAGTCCCTGCTGTGCTGGGTTGGTGACAGCCAGCGGGGTCTGGTGTCCCCAAACCCGTGCCAGGGTGGCCGGCGATGACCGACGCGGTGCTGGGCGGCTCCTCTGACCGGTGGATGTGCCCCAGTGACAGGACCATGTCCCTCCGAGCCAGGTGACAGCAGGGCACGGGGACAGCCCCCAAACTGGGTGGTGACACGAGTTCTTCCCGTGGGGGACACCAGGAATTGGTTCAGTGCTGTTGGGTGGGGAGGTTTGGCTGTGTTTGCTCCTAAACCCCCTGAGAGAGGTGGTGGGGACAGAGCTGGGCTGTGCAGGGAGCTGGGGCTGTCCCTCTGTAAGGTGTTGCCACATCCACTCTGGGGCACCTCTCTAGCCTGGTTTGGTGCCTGGAGGTTTGGAGTTGCTTTTTTGGGAGCTGTGGGGCTCCAAGGGAAGTTGGGGACTGTCACCCTGAGCAGGGAGGTGTCACTGGCTGTGCCAGGCTGGGCTCTCCTCATCCCTGCTCTCACCTAATCCTCATTCCCTCTCTTTCCCCTGTGCTTCCCAGCGGTGAGAAGGAGCAGTAAGTATCTCCCTTGCTTTTATTTTTCACTTCTTCCTCTTTACCTGCTGCTTTGATGGTCTGAGAACAGGAATAAAACTGTTTTGGGTGCAAAAAAGAATTAAGTTTGGGAAGTATTGCACAAGGTTTTAATGAACTTAAGGCTCAAGACCATGTGGGTCTGTTCAATCTAGAGGGGAAAAGAGCCAGGAAAGGTCTTTGGATGAGCAGGAAGGTGAGGAATGTTTGCACCCCTGAGTGTCAGACGTTACCCTGTCACCAGGCTGGGAGAGAGGATCTTTGGGAATGATGTTAGAGGCAGAAACACTCCCATGGCTTGGGAGAAATGTTCCCAAAAAAAAAAATAAAGCCACCCACTCCTGCGCCATCACCCCGGTACCGCGGCTGCCAGGCAAACCTGATGCTCCAGGGTGCCAAAGGAAAGGTGGAAATGATGGGAATATTTCTGAAAAGGAGCTTTCCCTCTGCATGAAACCAATAAGAAACCCCCTAAAGAGCTCCCAGCCATGGGTAGCGGGGGGCTCACTGCAGGCTGGGATGGGGATCTGGAGGATGGGGAGGCCTTTGGGGTTTGGGAATCTGCCCCTTTGCTGGGAATGGACCCGTGGCTGGATCCCTGTCCCCGCTGTCCCCGCAGGCCCCCGGTGGGATGGGCAGCACAGCCCGACCGGCAGCGCAAGGGCGAGGAGCTGACGGACGAGGAGAAGGAAATCATCAACAGGGTGATCGCCCGCGCAGAGAAGATGGAGGAGATGGAGCAGGAGCGCATCGGGTAAGGCGGTGACACCCTGGGGACACACCGAGAGACAGAGACAGGGACAGAGGGACCCCGAGCCCGCCGGGAGGAGGCTCTGCTTGGCTGCTTTCCTGGGCAGCAGCCTCTGCACTGCGGTGCTTCTCCTGAAAGGAGCCTGCGGGGGATCTTTGGGCCCCGGCCAGGAGGAGTTCTGCTCTCTCATCCCGGTGTCTTTTCAGTGGAAAAAGGATCACTGGTAGCAGCTCACTGCTGGTCCAGTGCTGAGCCAGAGCACGGAGGAGTTTGGTCCTGTGCTGGGGATGCTTTGGAGGTGGTTAATCCTGCTCTGGAAGGAGCTGTGTGTGAGGGTCAGGGATGCTGGGGCCTCATTTTTCACCAGGGGCATTCCCGGTGCCTGTGCAGAGGGTGGGAAGTTCCCAATGTTTCCTTTCCTGCCAGGTGAAAAGAGCTAATGCTGAGGAATCCATCCCCTTGCTGTGCTGGGAATGGTTTTCCAGAGGGATCTCCACAGATCTTCCTGACAGAGAAGTTTCTTTTTGCCCAGTTTAAGCATCCACCGATCCTTTCTGTTTCTTCCTAGCAGGGAAAACACTCAGGCCCAGGCACATAACTCCCTTTGAGGAGTGCCAAATTCCCTCTCACAGCTCAGGGACAGTTTGCTGTCCCTGAAATACCGAGCTGCAATGCAGCCACGGGCTGCTCCAGCTGCAGAGAATTTATTTCCTTGGTTTTTTGAGAAATCTTTGCGTAGGAAGGCCCGTGAACATCCTGGGAAGGTTTTTCCTCTCCAGGGGCTGCTCTCCCTGCCTGGGCTCGGCTCCTGCCCCATGGATGTGCTGCTCCTTCAAGCTGGAGGTGCCTCCGGGGTTTGGCATCTCATTCCAACAATTTTTGGCATCAGCCAGGTGAAAGCAGCTCTGAGTGCTGCTGATTGACCCCCAAGAAAGTGTTCACAAATTCCCCTTTTTCATCCCGGGTAAGAATTCCTTCCCAAGCCGCTCTCCAAACCATCTCGCGTTAGAGATTTATTTCACGCAGCTGTTTGTTTTGTTTTTTTTTTTTCCAGCTCTTCTTTTTTCTCCCCTCCTTTGCCGAGAGCCGGAGGAGGTTTGCTCATCCCCATTCATGAAAAGCCTTGTGGAGGGGATGGGAGCCGGGAATTCTGGCGGATGTGCAGCCGCAGCTGATTCCCCCTCCTTGAGTGGAGGCGTAGCGGGAGCCGTGCCAGCCCCTTTGTGTTTGTTGGCTTGTACAACAAGAGCTGTAGGATGTTCAGCCCCGGGAATGTGGGACGGCGGCTGGATCAGCCTCTGGACGGAATCGGGAGAGGCTCGGATGTTATCCAGGATAGCTCCTTCTATTACAAAATAATCCACGTTTGCCAGGCTGGCCTTTGGCAGGGAGGCAGTGGATGGCCCTCGGTTGGCCAGGCTGCTTTAGGGAGCTGCTCCTGGAAAGCCGGATTTTTCTGGGATTTTTATAGGATTTTTCTGGGATTTTTCTGGGATTTTTCTGGGATTTTTCTGGGATTTTTCTAGGATTTTTCTGGGATTTTTATAGGATTTTTCTGGGATTTTTCTAGGATTTTTCTAGGATTTTTCTGGGATTTTTCTATTCCCTGCGAAGGGAAAAATAAATCTGTTAAATCTCACCTGGAGGAGCTGTGGCTGCCCCATCCCTGGAAGTGTCAAGGCTGTGTTGGAGCAGCCTGGGATAGTGGAAGTGTCTCTGCTCATGGCAGGGGGTGGAATGGGATGAGCTGTAAGGTCCTTTCCAACCCAAACCATTCTATTATTCCATGAAAACAATGCTTTTGGTTAAAATAAGGAACAGCTCACACAAAGTGAGATTCCAGAGTGGGAATATGTGGTGAATACTGGGAGTTGCCTCAATAAGTGGAGGTATTTGAGGGATTCATTTGAGCTTCACACCCAATCCTTGAAGAATCCTGGTGTGGATCAACCTCCTCATGCCTCAAACCCGTCCCAATTTTTTTGCCCTCCACCTCCTGTATCCTCCGTCCCACCGGCCCCTTGTCTTGGGAACAAATCGATGCCTCTTGTTGAGCCGTTGTTTGTGGGATTGGACTTGGTGTCAAAGCCAGCTCAAATTAATCCCGTGAAGGAGTATTTTTAGCTCTGAGGGTGGAAGGATCCTGCGGGATACGTGAGCTGGATGCTGATGAGGGCTGGAGGACGGGGACGTTTTGTGTGGGGGGGATTTTTTTTTTTTTTGTCTCGTGGCGCAGAGAAGGACGAGAGGAGCTGGAATCATCTTGAACATGACACAGCAGGAGCGCTGGAGCTGCTGGGCTTCAGAGCTGCTGGATGATCGGGATCATCCTTTGGGATGAGGGACACAGGGCTGGAAGTTTTAGGGGAAAAGGATTATCCATGTGGGCAGGGATGGAGCCATTCTTGTCCTGTCTCGGGGGTCTCTGTGCTGGCTCTGGTAACCCTCTGGTGACAGTGATGCTCTTCCAGCTGCAATCCACGAGGATCCTGTTTTCCAGCTGCCACAGGAGCACCTGCAGGCACTAATTGACTCCGTTCTGCATCTCTAATTGGGGGCCATCAATAACCCAGCCAGGCTGCTCTGCTGCCTAATGAGTTCCAGCACGCTCCTGGCATTGAGGGGAAGATCTGAAACCATCCCGGGGTAGAAATGGATATTTGTGGAGAGCACGGAGCCAGCTCTCCCAGAGGGGAGGTGACAGCTGGCTCCTGGCTCTGGCTGTGTCCCCGTGGGTCCCACCTTTGCTCTGAGAGGAGCAGCTCTGCAGAGGGGTTTGGGTTTTAATTCGCCTGCTCATGGCTGGGATGACACAGGGATAATAATGCAGGAGCAGATGGGAGTCCCTGGGGATTAAGTCATTAACCTCAGTGGCAGGGAAGCTGTCTGGGGACCACAGCCTGGGATCTTCATCCCAGCACAGCAATAAAATTCGGGCTCCAGGCAGGGCAGGGAGGTTGCTGGAGACAGCTGGAAGTGTCTCCTGGGATGCAAATTTCTGGAGGAGATGAGGTTCAGTCGTGACCAGGGGACAGCTTGTGCTGCTTGAGATTTTGTGGGGGTTTGGCTGAGCTTTCCCCTCCAAAAAAAAGGCCCTTCTCTCTGCAAAAATTACCACCCTGCTGTGGCACAGTCTGCAAGTGGAATGGGATACTTGGAAAAACTCCTTGGGAGTCTTCCCTCCGTGGGTGAGGGCTCAGCCTGGAAAAGCCCCAGTGGTGCTTTGCCTTTAGCTCCCTGCCCACTTGGAGGGGAGGAAAATTGGTTCTCATTTCTCATCCCAATTTAAATTATGCAATTTCCCTTAATCTGGAGCTTGGCTGCTTTTCTTGTCCCTTTTTCCACCAGGAAAATGAGCCTTAATTTCATATTCAGCCCTTTAAGGCACACATTTTTCCCACGGAGATGAGTCCAGGCTTCATTCTGGAGGCTCTTGGTGACCTCCTTTGTGTTTCACTGGAATATTTTCCCCATGGATGTGATGGCTGAGCCCATCCCTGCAGCTTCCTGCACGGCACATGGATCACAGTGGCCTGGATCAGGTCCTTCCTCGTGGATCAGGTCCTTCCTCGTGGATCAGGTCCTTCTCCCACCCTTTTTGCTGCATTAAAATCCTCCCTGCCACAATTTAAAGCCCATTAAGGACATCTTGGCCATTCCTTTCTGCAGTGCTGATGAGTATTTAAGCACAGCAGATTCCTGCTCCGTTGTTAAGTCTCTTTTCCTGGGATCATCAGCACTTCATTCCGGTCACTCTGTCCCTCTTTCCATCCCTCTCCTCCCGCTGCAATGCTGAGAGTTCCGTGTCAGAGTCATTTAGGTTGGAAAAGGCTTCTGAAGTCGTGGAGTCCAACCCTAAACCCAGCTCTGCCAAAGCCACCACGGGTTCTGTCCCATCCAGGATTGAACCCAGCCTAAGGTGATCCCTCATCCCTGTGGGATCCTTTTCCTGCCCTAAATTATGGAAAATGTTTGGATGTGAACCCCTGAGCCCTTCCCTGCCTGCTCCAGGGCTCTGGCATGGGGCAGGAACACCCAGGGATGTCCCTCACTGCCCTGGGGCCCCTCTCCTTCCCCCTTCCAAACCTAATTCCAGGCATTGGGCTGATTCCCATCACTGCTGTTATCTCAGGTGCACTGGAACAGTTCAGATAAAGCTGCTCCTATCTCTCTCCCATCAGTGCCTGATCCCTGTAATCCCTGTTTCCCTGGCAGGTCAGGGATGCTCTCCCCACCCCCGGGGCTGTCCCTGAGGGCTGGGCTGTGCCAGCTCCCTGCCACCTGCTCCAAATTCTCCACTCCTGGATTTTCCCCCTTGTTTTAACAATTGGAAGGGCATTTCCTGCTCTTTGGAGTCAGAGGCCAGAGGGATGGGCAGTTGAGGGACGGGTGATGGGGAGGAAGATGCTGCTGGAGCCTTGGAAGGGAGGGAAATGAGGTGGAGAGCTGGTTATGTGCAATAAAAGTGAGGAGAAAACTATATCCTATGGAGAAAAAAGCTTTTGGGAAGGCAGAAATCTCATTCCTGGTGAAGGCAGGGCTCCCCTTGGTTATTAATGGGAGGATGGGATGGATTTGGATCTCTGGAGATGCTGGATGGAGCTGGAAACAAACCTGGGCTTTTTTTTCTCCCAGTTATTGCCTTTATCAGGAGCTTCCCAGCCCAGTAGTCTGGGCACAACCCCCCCTTTCCCAGGGCTCTTCCTGCCAGGTTCACACCAGGACTTTAAATTGAACTTTTCCTACAGTTCTCTCCCAGCAGCGTCTGAGTCATGGGGATTAGGAAAAAAAAAAAAAAAAGCCAAAAAAAAAAGAGCCAAATTTCTCCCTCTTGAATGGATGTTTTAATTAGGAAAATGTACTTGGCTTGCAAGTCGTGCCACAGGTGTGTCCTGGCTGCTGAGCTCTTCCAGTGGTTCAAAAAATCCCACTTAAGGAGCAGCTCCTGGTAAATGAGAGCCTGGGAGAGATTTTTTGCAGCTAAATAATGAACCTCTTGAAATGCAAAGGCTGTTTCC
>VWZU01008057.1:1839-12979 GCA_013397095.1 Sterrhoptilus dennistouni | reverse complement strand
GGATCTCCAGCACATGGGAATTGCCTCAATCCCAGACTCAGCTGGCATAATTTGTGCTCATGCCCACACTGCCCAATGTAGAAAGTGGTATTTCATTACAAACAAGCACAAAAATCCAACTTTTTCCATCCTTCTCCAATCATCCTGCGGCTTTGCTTCCATGGCTTTGCTGATTTCCAGCCAGCACCACTCCATCCCGGCCTGGCTGGGGTGCTGAGCTCACCTCAGCTCCTCCCTGGGGCCTGCATTTCCAAGAGCAGCATTGTCCAGGACACGGGGAATGGGTTTAAACTGGCAGAGAGTGGGTTTAGATGGGATGTTATGGGGTGGGAAGGGGATCATTCCCTCCCCCAGTCCCTGCCGTGTGGATCCAGCTCTATCCATCCCACTGCTGCACCAAGAGCTGAAAAACTGCATTTTCCTGGCATCCAGGTGGGGTTGGTACCAGCTGGAAGTGGAATATGGGCCTGGCAGAGCAGGATGGGAGCTGGTGCTGCATCCTCAGTGTGGGGGACACGGACACGGCTCCTTTGGGGACATTTTGGGAATGCTGGGCAATTAATGCAAGCCCCCCCACCCAAAGATCACAGGCGGGTTGGGAAGATCAGGCAGTGGGATGTTGGAACCTGCTGGATGGAGCAGCTGGAATCAGGCTGGAAAACCGCAGTTTTCTGCTTTCAGACATCTGAGCGTTTCCCTGAATCCATTAGGGCTGCAGAGATAACGGATTTCTCAGGTTTGCTGGAGAAAAAAATAAAAAATCCCAACAAACTCCTTTCAAAAGCTCTCCAAACAAAAAGGCTCCCCGGGAAAACCGGGGAATAAAAGCTGTGGCAGACAAAAAGGAGAGGAAAAAAAAAATTAGGTTGGGTCAAGGGGAATTGCCACTGAGAAGCCTTGGGGATGTTTGTAAATAGGATGAATTTGAGAGGGAAGGAGCCTGAGAAATTCGCGGGTGTCTCTGTCACTCCTCTTTGTCCCCTGGTGAGGGTCAGCGTCGTTAATTAAGGGCAGAGCTGAGGAGCTGATCGGTATCTCCCTGATAAGAGCCTTGTCATGGAAACCCTGAGTGCCACAGCCAAGATCTCCAGGGCCTCGGCAAATCAGGGCTTTATTCAGCCGCGAACAAAGAGTATTTTCCTTTTAAAACCCAAGTTATTCAGCTCCGTGCGACTCCTGCTCCATTGTAAAGGCAGGTGAGACTTCCAGAGGGGGAATTCAGGCTCTGCCTTATCTCCAACACACTCCCAAAGGATGAGTTTCCACCTTGCTGGAGCTCACACCTTTCATCCCCAGCTACTCTCGGGGTGTTTTAAATGTCTTGGCCTTGCAAATTGGCTGTGATCGAGCGGCTGGAAAGTTTTCAGGGGGGAAAAGGCTTTGGAGACTGGCAGGAAAAGCGGGAAAGCTGGTCTGCCAGGTGTAATCAAGGTAGGATATATCCCTGAAAAATGGACTCCTTCCATCCCTGGAAGGGCTCAAGGTGAGGTTGGATGGGGCTTGGAGCAACCTGGGATAGTAGAAAATAACAGGGATGAATTTTAAATTCCCTTCCAACCCCAATTTTTTCTGGGATTCGCGGAGGAAGCAGAAAGAATGAAGCAAAGCCCATTAACCAGCTGCTGAATTAAAAACTCCAGGAAAAGGGTAAATAAAACCCAGCAGGTCCCTGGGAAGGGCTGACAGGAGCTGTGGGGCTCTGGTGCACCAGGATAACCCCGAGCCGGAGCTGCTTTCCTGGGCTGGGAATCTTATCGATCCTCTTTGTTTTACAAGCGGCGCTGACGTGATGATATTTGGCAGCGGCGTTAGCACTGAAATATGAGCTGCGCTCGGGCCTCTTTATCTTTAATTGTTTGAAAAATGACACGGGGATGGCGTTGGTGCCCTGGAAATCATCCCGGGGCTGCGGGGGAGGTGCTGATCCACAGGTTGGGAACCTGTTCTTGTGACACGGGGACAGGCGTGGGTCACTCCAACTGGTCCCAACCCCTGGAATCTCATGGTCTTGAAGGTTGAAGGTGCTGGAAAAGTCTCCTGTGCTCATGGAAGTGGCCACTGGCTGCTGTCCCCAGGGCAGGTGATGGGGACAACAGGGCCACCAATCCACGGGACAGCTGCTGGTGGTGGCAGAACAATATCCATCCATCCATCCATCCATCCCTCCATCCACCCATCCATCCACCCATCCACCCATCCATCCATCCATCCATCCATCCATCCACCCATCCATCCATCCATCCTGGGTTATTTTCCATGTCTTTTTTCCCTAATCCACTTGAAACCCTTGTCATCATCCCATGCAGGAGCTGGGGGGAAAGGCAGAGGGAGGTGGGGTGCACTGATATTTGATTCAGATGAGGATTTAAGGGTTTATAGTGAAATGTAGTTAAAAAATTCCTGTCCCAGTGCCAACCAGCTGCAGCCAAGAGCTTGAGACAGCCACGGCCAGGGAATACTGGTCTGTCCCTGGGATGGGGAGGATTCACACCCCAGATATTCCTGCTTTTGGGAAGGGGTCTGGCACCTCTTTAGGCTGCCACGGGCAGCTGGGGCAGATCCCTCCCTCCACAATTAGTTTTCCCCAGCTGGGGGATGATGGGGTGGGAATTCATCCCTTTTCTTCAGCTCCTGCAAAATCAGTCCCTGTCTGATGGGGAATGTGCTGACCCAAATCTGCACCCCCTAAATTCCTTAAACCCCGATGAATTCGTGGAAGGGCCACAGATGCACTGGGAGGAAATCTTAAGCATAAGTGTGGAAAGGAGCCTTTTAAACATCCCCATTCATTTATTGATGGCTTTGTGCCTCAGCATGGAAATGAAACACAACAATTTATTGACTGATTTTTCCCCCAGTTTTTTATTCAGATATTTTCGACAGATACTCCTCAGGGCAGGTGTGACCAGCGCCGCGGATCTATCACTGCTGAGCTCACGGACAAATCCCGATCCCTGGATCTGCTGGGATGCTCGGGATGTGAACCAGCCCCGGGATGCAGGGAGGGCCCTGCCGCAGGACCCGGCTCCAGGTGCAGCTTCCCCGAGTCCTCTCTTGCTCCAGCAGCCAACGGTCCCTCCTGGAGATGAATAATTGAGGCTCTGCAGCGCTGCCACTCCCGCCGGGAATGGCAATGAGCCGGCACTGCGGAGCGATGAGCATCGCCTGCTCAGGCTCGGCCAGCTGGGAATTACTCCTTTCCCCCTTCCAGGCTGTGCCATCCCGACCCTCGGGGCGTGTCCCCTTCCCAGGAGGGCCAAATTGAGCGTCGGAGCCCTGGAGCCAGGGTGGATGGGCCGGGATGCGGCGCTGGCACGGGAAACGCGCTCCTGGCACGGCTTTGAGATGAGAGTGGTGTCGTGGCCTTGGGGACAGGAGTGAGGACACGAGGTGGCTTCAGGACAAGGAGCAGCCAGGGAGCTGCTGCAGGCAAATAAACCTCATCCCCAGGTCCTTGTCACTGTGGTCCAGATGTCCCCAGGGCTGGAGCAGAGCCCAGACACCCTGGGCTGTCCTTGCAGCATCCCTGTCCCTTTCCTCCTGTCCCTGCCTGTCGCATGTCCCGGGATTCCTCTCAGCTGTGGCTTTTCCAGGGGGTGCTCCCAGCTTTGCGTGGTGGAGGGACAGGTGGCAAATCCCTATGGAGAGCAGGAGGGTTTGTCACTGAACTGGGAAGGAGCTTGGGGGCTGCCGCTTTGTGTCCTCTGTGTGTCCAATGGGATGGATGGATGGATGGAACGGGCGGATGGATGGATGGATGGATGGACACATGGGATGAAGGGATGGGATGGGATGGGATAGGATAGGATGGGATGGATGGATGATGGATGGCTGGCTGGCTGCCAGGCTGGGATGGAGGGAGTCCCAAACCATCTCTGCTCCTCGGTGGATCTGTTCCTGCACCAGCAGAGCTGGGATCAGGGTCTTGAGCAGCACCTGGATCGTTGCATGTAGTGGGATATCCAAGGGGGGATAATGGACTGAGTATCCTGTGGTTCTGGTGTCCATCTCTCCTGATGGAGCTGCCAGCATCCCCCCTCCATTTTCGAGATGAGCTGGGCTGTGGATAAAATAATTTGTTGAGAATCATTAACCTAATGATGGAGGCTTTGGATAAACAGCTTAGCCTGGCCTGGGGGAAAATGGGCTTAATTGTGGCTCTGGAAACAGGCAGGGAAAAGAGATTGGGATGAGCACTGGGGGGTTCAGGGGTATCAAGGCTGGGGTCTCCTCCCACAGCACCCCCCCAATCCCAGGGACTTTCAGCCCCACCCCACCCCTCTCCATCCCAGAGATGGAAAGGAGCAGGAATGGGATGGGAGCACCACAATCCTGCCTAGCCATGGGATTTATGGATAAAACCCCAGGACCACATCCCAGCCCTGCTGCAAGGTCAAAGGGGAAACTGAAAAGCAGCTTAGGGACCTGAAGCTTTTCCTATTTTTGGAAATATTTGAGATGATGGGAAGTGGAACTGGGCAGGAGGAAGCTTGGAGCGAATATTCCCATTTATCCCTGAATTGTGACAGACAAGCAGGTTCTCCAGGAAGGGAAATGTCACTTTGCAGTTCTTCTATTTATATCAGAATTACCTTTGCAGCTGGGTGAGCTCTAAATGCCAATAATTAAACCCAAACCGCCCCAGGATCGGGTGCCACCCTCTGTCCCTGATGGGGCCCTGGCCCTATTATTTGAAATTGATGCAATTAATTCTTCTGGCAGAGTAATAAATTTCTGTTCTGTGGTGCCCAGCGGACCCTAAAGCAGAACAAATGCTTTAATAAACCCGGGCTGGGCCTTCCTGGAAGCCAGAATGTTGGGTTATTAAGGAGAGGAGCAGGTTTGGGAATGTTTAATAAATGATGGCCTGATATTTCTCGCTTGCAACTTACCTCTCTGATTAGTAAATGTTTTCTGCTCACTGATTAACTTTGTTTATTTCTTAATTAGGTTCAGTGCCGGCTGTCTCGCGGTTCCCAAATAATTGTTTGATTAATGGGCCTGGATTTACATTTTCATTAAGCCCCCCCAGCCCAATTAGCAGTGCCAGAACAGGCAGATCTGGGCCCTCAGAATGACAATTTTAGCCCATTAAGTAATAACTGTTGTATTGATCGGGGATAATGGAGCACAGGCAGTAAATCCACGGCTGAGTCACAGAATTCCCGGGGGGAATGTTGGGAGCCAACCCCAGCAGCACCTGCTGCTCCAGCTCCCTTTGCCTCCACTCGGTGATTAACGGGGTTTTAATTGATTCCAGTTTGGGCATCGGTTGGTGAGGGGGGGTTTGTAGACAGGGAGTGGAATCACCACTTCCCTGGATGGGATGGCAATGGGGAATGGTGAAACAGGAATGGGATGGGGGTTAGGATGGGATTGGGATGGGATGAGGATTAGGACGGGGGTGATAAATGAGGCTGGGATGGGGTTGAATGGGGAATGAGGGGTCGGAATGGGGTGGGGACAGAAATAGGAATAGGGGCAGGAACAGGGATTGGGGGACAGGAAGGGACACGAGGACACTGCCAAGGAGAACTTGGCTGCCCATCCCAAGGGAAAGGAGAAGAGTCCCTGCTTGTGTCAGCCTGAAATTCATCTGGAGATGCTTCCCCAGTGGGGAGGAGGAGACTCTGGGGGACAAACAAACCCTTTCCCATATTCCCAGGGGACATGCCAGGCTGTGGGGATGTCACCCTGCCAGGGCTTTGTCACTCGTAGCGCTCCAGACGAGCCCGTTGCTATATTTGCTCTCACCACAACCACAGCTTTTTCTTTTCTTTGTTTCTTTTTTTTCCCCCCCCTCCACTGGATTCTGCTCTCCAAAAGTAGGACACAGCCATTCCACGTGTCTGCTCCAAAGCTCCATAATCTCCTGCCGTTGGCCAGGCTCAGGAATCATTGTGCTGGGAGTCCTCTGACCAAGAGCAGCTTTGCTGGGTGCTCCAGGGCTCCCTGGGCTCTGGATCCAGCCAGGAGAGGTTGAGGACACCCCCAGGAACCCCTGGGATCTCCTCCTGTTTTGTGGGAGTGATGTCACCCCTGCCTGAGGACCATCACACAGTGACAGCCTTGTGGCTCTTTTTCTTTCCCACCATCCCACTGCCCTCACCCCAGCCCTGGGATCTCTTCATCCTCACCAGCACAGCAAATCCCCCAGCCAGGAGCTGCCAAGGGAAAATGGCAAAATGGGGCAAAAATGGGGATTTTGAAAGGTTTTCCTGAGTTTCCCCATTGCACATTGGAAGAAATCTGAATTTGCCTCACTGTTCTCCAGCAAACCTGCCCCAGGGAGGGCGAGGAGCAGCTCACAGCTCATTTATCAGCCAGAGCTGAGGGAAGAGCCAAAATCCTGTGGCAAAGGCATGGGAAGCAGCTTTGTCTCTGTATTCTCAGCTCCATGGAAATATCAGGAAGATCCCTGAGCACACAGATGGTTCCTCTGCTCCCCCTCAGCCAAACACCTGCGCTGCCACCGGGATTTGGGGACCTGCTCCAGCTGGGAATGTCCTGATCCAGACCAAAAGCCCCACCAAGGCCATGGCTGGGAGCAGCCACAGCCTCAGGCTGAGCCCCAAACACCAAGAGTTCACTGGGAGATTTCCAGCTCTGCCTTGTCCTGCCCATCCGTGATTGAGGATTTACAGATCTGCTGTTTGCCCAGGTCAGGGGCAGATCATCCTCCCTGCCTCTGCTCCAGCCCTTCCCCACATCCATCACTGTTATCCCGGGGGTTGAATCATGGACCACCCATCCCCGAGGCTCCCAGGAATCCCTGCAGAATTTATTTCCCTTCATCCCAATGCTGCATCCAGGACACAGCTGGGGAACTCCTCGCTGATCCAAACCTCTCACCCCTCCAAAGAGCCCAAAAAAATCCCCCCTTTAAACATTTTTCCTCCAAAAGCCCCAAGTTTTCAGGGCAGGAAGGAATTCCAGGAGCTATTTGGTGATGCCATCCGTGGATTCTCCAGGCAGGACATGGCACAGTCACATCCCAGTGCCTGCTGTTCTCCAAGGGCAGCTCCCAAACTCCAACATGCAAAAGACAAACCCAGATCCACGAATTAGTGGGAAGAAATGGAAATTCGAGCCCTTTTTTGAAGTTCAAAGGGAAGGTGCTGCTCGTGAGAGAGGCTGGGGAATGGGAGCTGCCGCTGGGATGTGCCTCAACATCCTCATGGAGAACCAGGAATACTCAGGACATCCCTGACAGGAACCTTCATCACCTTTTGGACTTCACCAGCTCTGGAAAACAAAGCCCTGAACCCAAAATCAGCTGGAAGCAGCTGCATGGATTGCAAAATGCCCATTGCTTGGGAATTCCTGCCTGACTTGAAGAATGTTTTGTGTCTGGGGAGAAAATTGTTCTGGCTGAGGACAAGGAGGGTGGTTTTCAAATAAAAAAGGAGAGATTTTGATTGGATTTCAGGAAGAAATCCTTCCCTGGGAGGATGGATGGGGAGGGCCTGGCACAGAGTGTCCAGAGAAGCTGCCCCTGGATCCCTGGAAGTGTTCAAGGCCAGGCTGGATGGATCATCACCTCTTTCCCTGAGCCATCCCCTCCTCCCCAAACCATCCCCTCCTGCCCTAAATCTTTCTTTCCTGACCAAAAATGCTCCCCCCCTGCCCTGTGCCAGCAGCACAATTCCAAAGTGTTGGTTTTTATAATTTATTAGCGGGACAATCTGATTTAGGCCCTGCTGACAAATGAGATGTTGTATTCCAGGAGTTTATCCCTGGGGAAAAAATAAACAAACACAGTGCTGGAAACCTCATAATTTTTTTAAAGAGCTTATCAAAACCTTTTTTTTCCCCTTTTCCCACAGGCAGGGTGGCTGAAAGGAGAAACATCCCCTCCATCTGCATTCCCAGCACTTCTTTTCCCTTCAATCCCTTAATCCTCTTCTTTCCAGCTTTAATCC
The DNA here is from genome assembly GCA_013397095.1 of Sterrhoptilus dennistouni. Lineage (NCBI taxonomy): Eukaryota > Metazoa > Chordata > Aves > Passeriformes > Zosteropidae > Sterrhoptilus > Sterrhoptilus dennistouni. The sequence goes on along the minus strand of VWZU01008057.1, from coordinate 5,057 downwards.
ACACGGTTGCCTCTTTCTTGTTTGGTTTTTTTATTAATTCCCCCCACTCCAAATAATCACAACACCAAGACTCCAGATCTCCGTGTCCAAACTCCCAGCTCTGTGAGCATCCACAAAACCCTGAGCATTGCATCATCTCAATTATTTTTTTTTTTTTTTTTACCCTAGGATGACCTCGGATTTACAGCCCCCGGGGCGTTTCTTGGGATTGCAGGCAGCAGGAATTGGACATCCATCACTGCCTGCACCGGGAGAGCAGCTCCCCCCTGGAGCCATCCCTGTCACTGCCGTCCTAATGAGTTAATTAAGGAAAAACAGGGCAGGAGAGGTGCGGCTCCTCCGGGAATTCTTCCTGGGAGAGGCTCATGGAATTCCCAGGGAACCGTGGCTGCTTCCCTGGGGAGAAGGGAAGCGCCAGAACTGAGGAAAATCCTCCAGGGGGATCAGAGGGTGTTGGATTCCCATTCCAAAGAGAAGTTTCCCAATATTCCCCCACAGCTGCCAGGGGCTGGTCTGTCCTTTTCAGCACCGGGAGTGACTCCCATGGATCTTCTGCCTCCAACCCCTCCAGATCCCAAAATTCATCCCTAAAAGCAATTCAAACCCATCAGGAAAACTGCTTTTCAGTGATTCCAGCTTGTTCCTGCCCAAGCTGTACCCCTAAAAAAACAAATGTGGAAAAGAAGAGAAGGAAGGGCCACTAGGAGCTCATTATTCCACAACTTTCTTTATTCCTGGGTGTTATTCCCTTTCCTGCCCCACACTCAGGTGGAGCAAGGACACTGAGAGTGCAAAATTTCCTAATTATTGACTTTTAATCAGCTGCTTCCTGATAACTCTGTCCCAATCTGGGAAAACCAGGATAACAGGGATTGCAGGGACATTTTCCACCCACAGAGGAACACCCTGGGAGGTCAGCAAGGATATAAATATGTCAATAAATGAAATAATGATCCTTATCCTGCCCTTCCCTGGATGTCACCTCCCTAATAACCCAGGCCTGGAAGTACAAGCACAGCTTCATCCTTAGGAAGAAGGCAAAACCTCTGGGAAATCTCTGGGATGCTGCTCCAGCATCTTCCTTGGGAATATCAGAGACCAGAATATCAGAGACCAGCAGGAGAGAAACTCCCTTTCAGCTGCACCCTGCACCACTCCAGGCAAAAAATGATCTCCCAAAAAGTTGAATTTCCAATCCCAAAAGGCCCCAAATGTGACTTCAACCCCAAATTTGTTTTCCCACATCCTGGCCTGTTATGGAGCACAGCAAAACAGCACCGGGCATATTTTCAGTGTCTCCATTTAAATTGGAGATTCTGACCTTTCTGCTGAGGATCTTTCCAGCCATCCTGTTTCCAGCTTTTTTTTTTTTTTGTGTATGTGTGTGCTGGCACTTCCTAATCCTCCAAATGAGATTGGATGCAGCTTTTTCAATATTATAATGCACTGCATCCTCTTTTTTTCCCAAGCCCTCCCGAGGCCTGGGGTAATTAGAAGGTTTTTAAATGCCCATAAACCAGGGCTGCAGTGGTGGGGAGGAGGGGACAGCCACTCCAGTGTCCCCACCGGGGTGAGGACACAGAATTTGCCCTTTTTCCAGTGAAAGCCACCCCAGTGCCAGGCACTGGGAGCCACTGGCTCAGTTTCCCTGGATAAGGCTGGAGCCAGGAACCTGCACAATCACTTCTGGCTCAAAGCAATGTCCCTGACGTGGGGATTTATCTGGGGACACTTCAGGTCAAGGTCAAAAGTCCCTTGTCAATAACCTCGATGTGTTTGGGGTGAAAACAACCCTCAAACCCCTGCGGAATTGGGTCCTTGTGGTGCAGCATCACTGGGAGCAGGGATCGGGAATCGCTTCCATCACACCAAGGTCCATAAGGAAAATAGATTTGATGTCCCAGGAGGACCCTGGGAAGCCAAACTTTATTCCAACAGATGGTGCTCCCAGGGGAAGGCACCGTGCATCCATCCCACCAGGAGGGCTGGAACTGCAAACACCCCTCTGGGGCCGTGCAGAGGGAGAGGATATCCCTGTTTTTATAGGATACAAGGAAGAATCGCTGGGTTTGGGGGGAATATGGGAGAGTCACTGGCCCAGCCCTTTGCAGATCTCATCTCCCCCCATCCTGCAATTCCCAGAGTTTGGCCGGAGGGAGGGAGCACCAAATCCAAGGAACAAAATCCCAGGAGGATTAAAATAGTACAAAACAACTCCTCAGCTCCCAGCCTGGAACTGAGGCAGCATTCCCAGCCTGGTTTCCTATGGAAACGAGCGCCGTGGTCCAGCCTGCGCCTGCCTGGGCTGGTGTCGGGCGGCTCCTGGCACATGGATATTCCCAAATCCCACATGGATTGGGCCGAGGCTGCACTTTCCCTCGGCAGGATCCATCCCCACCACGGGCTCCAGGAATGAATGAATCCCTGGGGATGTGTTGGACCACCTTGGCACCCGAAAATTCCATTCTCCGAGCCGGTATCCCTGGATGCGGCTTTGGCAGCGGAGATTCCCCAAGATTTGGGAGAAGGTGCTGCCTTAATCAGGAGCTTCCTCTGGAGCTTTTTGGAATTCTCTCCTCACCTGGAGGGAGTCATTGTCTGCCACAGCAGGGAATGCTGAAGGAGTGAGACCAGAACCGGGAATGTTGAGGGATTGGGACAACAACCAGGAATTCGGAGGGATTGGGATCACAGCAGAGTCAGCACCGAGTCCCAGCTGCCACCAGCATCCCCTAAAAATCTCCCCCAGTGCTTAAAGTTGGCAATAAAAGGGGTGGGAAAAAAAATCCCGCTCACTTTAATCCCTTCAGGGTTGCATTTTTTTCTTATTCCCAGGCTCAGGAAGTTTTGGAATTAATTTTTGATTGACCTGACAGCACCAAAAAAAACCCCTCCAAAAATACCCACATATGCAAAAATAGCCATAGATCTATCCCTTGATATATTTTAATCTATATATATTATATAGATAGATATAGATATAGAAATATTATATATCTATATATAATATAGATATAGATATAGATATATTATATAGATATATATAGATATATTATATAGATATATTATATAGAGATATATATAACACGTCTATTAATTTTGATGTATTTAACAGTGATATATTTATTTAGAACGCTTATTTAGATAATTTATATGCATTTCCATCTATCTCTGTAGCTATATATTGAGCGTACTCCCTTACCTATGTATCTATATTT
>VWZU01008056.1:13595-25514 GCA_013397095.1 Sterrhoptilus dennistouni | reverse complement strand
AACCCCTCACTTTTAAAACCAAAATAAAACAAATTCCAGTTTTACTTGTCTTGACCTGTTTCCTCCACAGCAGGAACTGCATCACTAATAAGCTTGTAGGGGTAATGGTCAATGAGATGCTGCTTCACTTAGATCTGAGGAGATTTTAGGGAGAAGGCAGAAAATTTGATGTATTCTACACAGTTACTGACCCCAAGGTCAATGGAACAAATACCAGGTAGCAAAGAAAAACAGAAAGAATAGTTAAAATCTTACAAACCACAATGCAGAGGGTGAATCACACTAAACTTTGGTTGAAGTTCATGTGGCAAAGAGGATCTTTGTCTTCTAGGAACCACAGCTTCTACTGTTTGTCCTCCATGCTGCTCCAAGATATAATCACTTCCCTGACTTTACTCGGTCACCAAGAGGGCTGTAATTTGGACCAAGGCTTCAACACTACGCCAAGCATGTTTTACATGTGACCTGGGGATGCCAGCTGCTCTCCCTGCTGTTTTTGCTCAGCTGAGAAAAAAACATGGTTTTGCTCAGATGAAGCACAGGGTGGAGGTGGATTTTCCCTTCCATGGCTGTAGGTCTGCAGGGCACCCAACACAATATAAATGTCTGGATTCAGACAACAGACATTTGACACAGTTCAAAAGTGGGATGTGTGCAGATCTTGCCTTCCCTGAGAGTTCAGCACAAGGTAAGACTGTAGGCTTTTGCCTCCAGCCCTGGTGAGCTCTTGTTTTGTCTCCTATTTGGGCCTTTGCTTCACTTCCCTTCAAGCACTTGGCACTAGGAATTGTGCATCTCGTCTTTCACTTTGAAACTCTCTGTTCCTACTGGCTACTGAGTCACCTGGGAATTGCAGATCCTAAGAGTTTGGAAGCTGCAAGATACTAAAAAAATAAAGCCTTAAAAAACTGTATTGTCTTAATTCCTGGAGGAGGCAGATTGTAACTCATGTCCTTGAATACTCTGCTTAGGTGCTCAGCCCATTTATCTTGTAAACTAAAATTTTGCTTATTTTGTCATATGAAACATTTGCCCAAGAACTTCCTTCTATCCCCAGGTTAGTAGTAACACCTGTGGTAAAAGACTGACTTCTTAAAAATCTATCAAATCTGGGTTAAGGACACAGACAAGCAGCCTGGTGTGGGGTGTTTTGGATGAATTATTACAAGATCTCACACTGTACTCATTCGATTCAGGCATGAACTTTCCTGAAGCAGGGAATTTTGGGTTCTGGATTCAGCTGTGAGAGCGGAATATCACTTTCCAAATGGGCATGCACACTTCTTGAAGAAAAATCCCAGTTCAGTCTCGGCCATCAAGGCACTGGATATTTTCCTTGATGTTGTTCCAGAGCTCCAAAAGGGCTCTGTGTCCCAGAGAGGTTGTGACTTGTCTGTGGGCTGTTGGTCAGACCTGTCTGCAGAGGCCACTGGACCTGAGAACATTGAGGGGCACATCAGGGCCTCATGAGTGCTGCAGATTTTATCTTTTTTTATTCCCTTTAATTTTGCTGTAGTGCACGGCCATACTTCAGGACTTCCAGGGGCTGCTTCTCTAATCTCTCCAGCAGGATTACTGCCACTGGAAATCATGAGGGCTTGGACTAGCTATCAACTTTATCAGGAAAGCTTCTTTCTGGCCAAGCCAGTAAGAGCTTTGCTAAGCGGGAATCTTGGGTTGAAGCTGCCCTTCTCATATTTCACAGATGACCTCAATGAATGATTTACTAGGAGAGTAAAAGATTAGCCAGATTTCTCCAACTGCATCTCAGGTCATACAAAGCACTTGGTCTTGTGGGAGCGTGGGCAATTCCTATTTCTTCAGCCTCATTAGACTGTTTTACAGTGACTAATTGCCCTGCGCTCCCTTTCCCTGGGAATCTGGTGTCTCCTTGGGGGGAATCCACGTTCCTCACACGAGCCTCACCCGTGCCCTGGAACAGCTGTGCCAGTGCAGGCTGCTCCACTTGGGCAGGTACCCAACAGCCTTGAGTTTTGCTGTCTCCAGCTGGATTTTGCTGCAGAGGTTCGTGTCCTTCTGGGAGAGAGATGGTAAGGGGAATACTTAAAATATGCAGTGAGGTGTTCCCATAAAATTATTAACAGCTTTTCTGAGTCTTCCTGTGGAGAAAACAATCACTGCAGAGTTCAAGTGAACAGAGGTTTGGGAAGGGCAAAACCTCTGGCTTTAATATTTTAACTAGTCTCCAAGGCTTCTGGAGGAAGGGAGATTACCCTGTGTTTGCCTGTTGCAGAGTTTCTCACATTATTCTCCTTTACACTTGGCAACCAGACCTCTGTATCTGTCTCTCTGTGGCAATTTTACAGAATATGGCTGTTTTAACAGGCTGCACTACTGATTTAAACATACAAATTGGAAAAGCAGGGTTTCAAGTGGACCAACTTTTTCCTTTAGAGCGCAACTTGTTAAAGATATTTGTTAAATTATTTACAAGGGGTCTCACAAGATGGACAGATCTTTGCAAGTAATAATTTGTATTACTTCTGTTGTGCTTTTCTCCCCTGCCCACTAAATCAAAACACAACAATGAGATCACTAAAGGGCTTGCAGGGAGGGATGGCCCGTTGCTATCAATATATGAAGTGTACAATGCCATAAAGCCTAAAGCAGTATTGGCATGTGCTGATCTCCTGTGAACAGTCTTTGATTTACAGCTGTCAGAGATGAGAGCTCTGGGGCTCGCTGGGGGAATCAACCCCTGGCAGAAATGCTTAAAATACTTGGAGTTTAGCCAAGAGGCTAAGAAAAGAGGGGTTTGTATCTTCCTTTCTCTCTGCTGTGATCTCCTCTTACACAACACTTAAAGCTGGGCAAGACACAGGGATGAGAGGAAACAGCCTGGACAGCTTTGTCCTCAAGACATGGAAAGTCTTTGAAGACCCACAGTCTGCCCCAGAAGTACAAGCATAACAAAATTTGCTACTTTTCTGATTTTTGCATCACTATTTGGACAGAAAAATTGGGGCTGAACCTACACCCTGGCAGCTCCTCTTGGTTGAACCTGTGGCATAAAGGAGTCCTCTTGATAAAAGCTCCCCCACTGCAGTTCTTCAGGGCTAAAATTTTGCCGCAAGTTATAGCAGGGTGAGGGAAGAGTTATAAAAAGTATAGGAACACAAAATCCTGTCTTCTTCTCAGTGAAGATAGAAATAAAACATTTGTGCACATTTCCAGGACAGAACATTATCTGCCACCAGTTGTGTCTCATATAAATGAGTTGTGCATTGGCATTTGTTGCACAGTTTTTCAAGCCTATCAGTCAGCAGAGCAGACCTTTATTTTGAGATGACTGTGTCCTCTCCACGATCCAACTGGCCTGTAGGAGCAGAATATTAACACCAAACATCACATTAAAAGCAAATGGCATCCTTTGATGTTTAAATATAAAAAAGGACAGCCTGTGTTTACGAGGGCAGCACCAAATCTCAGGGGATTACTCACCATGGCAATTTTTTGCGGATATTAAGTCACTCACACAGNGTGAGGGAAGAGTTATAAAAAGTATAGGAACACAAAATCCTGTCTTCTTCTCAGTGAAGATAGAAATAAAACATTTGTGCACATTTCCAGGACAGAACATTATCTGCCACCGGTTGTGTCTCATATAAATGAGTTGTGCATTGGCATTTGTTGCACAGTTTTTCAAGCCTATCAGTCAGCAGAGCAGACCTTTATTTTGAGATGACTGTGTCCTCTCCACGATCCAACTGGCCTGTAGGAGCAGAATATTAACACCAAACATCACATTAAAAGCAAATGGCATCCTTTGATGTTTAAATATAAAAAAGGACAGCCTGTGTTTACGAGGGCAGCACCAAATCTCAGGGGATTACTCACCATGGCAATTTTTTGCGGATATTAAGTCACTCACACAGATTTTATCCATAGGCTGCCAGACCAGGAGGATCCCTGGGGTTGTCTGAATGTGATCTCCCACCAGTGACCATGGAAGGCCTTGGAGCCCTACAAGCCCTCATCAAAGACTGAGACTCCCCTTCTCACTGCCAAGCAGATGGGGCTGTTGATTGTGGTTTGAAAAGGCACTGTCAGAAGATGGACAAATTAACAGGAAGAATACAAAGTTGTGAGAAAAGACTGTGAAATGGTGATTTTCTTTAATTTTTGAATATCTCTCTCAGTATTTTCATATGCAAGATTGTTGTGCCAAATGTATCAAATGGACACCTGGGACCCTGATGTTACACTCAGAAAAGGTGCTGGGTTGTGATTCCAGGATTCCAGCCTTTTCCTGTGAATCCCACCACGTGTGCATGTCTGGAAGGTGGGACCTTCCCTGTATATGTCAGCAATGGTGGGACAGCTCTGCAATATACAGCTAGAAAACTTTCCTCTTCCAATGCTGTCTTGCTCTTTATACTATTCCTCCCGTTATTCTATTCCTCCTGTCACTGCCAATGCAGCAGTGGATGTGCTCCTACAAGAGAGGTTGTTCTCTGCTCTTGTCCACACACAGATTTAAGACACCCCTTTTCAAAGGCAAACAGGAATTGGAAAAAGCAGTAAGCTAAAAACTGAAATAAAAATGTATTTATGAGATTACCTAAAGTGCATGTTTCTTACTATTTTGTGAGGATTCTGCCTGACACCAGCATGAGGGTGATTGCCTGGGAGCAGAGACAGGCAGGGATGAGAAAGGAAACAGCTGTGGTCCCTTTTTGGAGTGTTTGCTCTTATTCATCCCCTTAGATATATCCCAATGTAAATAACCTTTCAGATCACTTTACAAAGTGATTGCTAAGTAGGACTGAGGAGAAGGAATTCTGTAATGCAATAATTTCTGTCTTTTCTCCTCATTTTCCTGCTTGGTCATAGAGAGGAAATGTGGCTGGTTGTTAATTTGAAAGCATTTGTAGTGGTGAAGGCATAATAGATATGAAAGTTCACAGGACTCTGACAACTGCCGATGTATTGAGGCTTGCAGATGAAAAAATGAAAACTGCCTGTAAAGGATTCCCATTTGTCATGGAAACCCCACAAAACCCCAGGACAGCTGTTTGCCTGGTATCTGTACCTCATATGTAAGGAACCAGAACAGACATGTACTCTATTGCACAAAAAGTACAACCCCCCACAGACAGGTAAATCATACTTTACAAGGGAAAAACATCATCTAGAATTAATGTTTTCTGTAAAGATGATTTTCAGGGTTTGCTTGCTATCCACCATAATCAAAAATATGGCTTAAAGTACATCGATTACAGTCTTTTATATTCTAATGCCCTAGTACCTCCTCTGGAGATGGATTTGGTGGTGCTGCAAGTGTGACTGGAGAGTTGGTGGGGTCTGGTTTGGCAAAGAGCAAAACAGTGAAACAGGTGGCAAAAGCTTCCTGGGAGATGCTGGATCTGGAGTCTTTCCTCTCCTCAACCCACTCTGAGTTTTACCTTGTTCCCCACACCAAATAATTTGGTGAGGTTTCCTTTGAAAATTAGAAAGAAAAAAAAAATCAAACAGTCCAAGGCTGAGGCTTCACCAAGCAGCTGGAAATTAGGAAAGGCTAAGCTGTGATGCAAAGGTAACACAAATTGCATGCAAGGGATGAACTCGGGAAAATCTCCCTCTGGTTGTTTTAAGATATGTTTATTTTTCATGGGGCATCTTTGCCCCAAGTCTGTTGCTTCACGTATCTGTCTCTCAGGCCAGCCCAGTGTTCGGCTGGACCGCCCTGTTAGCCCTGATACGCCTCAACAGGACCTGTGTGTGGGCCTTGGCTCCGCAGCACCTTTGCCTTCACTGTCACGGCCGTGGTTCGAAAGAGGGGACACTCTTAAGGCTCAGGGAGAAAGGTTTTATTCGGGGATCACAGGGGCAGTCCCTGGTCCCAGGCCTGTGCCTCTGGAGAGTGACCCAGGGCCTGGTCTGTAAGGAGTTTTTGTTCACCAGAAATCTCAGGGGTGGGTACAAGTTGCAAAACCAATGAAACAAAGCAAGGTGGCTAATGCCAAATGCAATACACAACATCAACAAATCAGGTAAATTGGGGTGGGGTCCTGGGAGATCAACCAACCACTGTCCGACACCTCTCAGAAGGACTCGGGCCTAGAAGATTGATGGACGGGGGGGAGATGCATTGGGATGAGGGAAAAAGACAATGGGATGACCAAACTCCAGGCAGAGGATTAGGTTGTCTTGGAAACTCTTATCAACTTCTGATAAGAACATTCCAGGACAGAAGCTTTACCTGGCTAGGGTTAAAGTCCAAATCACATCAAACTTATAACTAAAAACCTAAAAACAATTCCAGCACCCCCACACAAGTCCATCCTTGGACTTCAGTGTGACCAGGTTGCTTGGGAGGCTGCTACAAACGGCCCCTCAAAAAAACCAGGGGTATTGCTGCGAAGTTCAGGGAGGAGAAATAATCCCTCTCAAGCTCCCTAAGACCCTCCTTTTTGGTACATTTTTAGCAATGTCTCCTTTTAGTCCAGTCTGTGTCAGGAAATTCTGTACTGAGCTTCCCCCTGTGCCACACTGTGCTGGCAATGTCACAAGGGTGAAGCACCTCAGTGTGTAGAAGAGTTTATCTAATATTGATTTCCTTAACTTCAGCAGATCCAAAGATTTCCTCCCATCCTTTTTTCTTCTTTCCACTTTTTGGTTACTGCTTCAAATAACCAAACCGAAGAAGACAGCACATCTTGTAGAACAGGGGTGATGAAATTATGAAAATATAATGGCAAGACTAAGTCAGTTGCGGGCTTAGTGTGCACAGACATAGGAAAGTGAAAGAATACTGAAGGAAGCATTCAAAACTTTGTTTCTCTGCCAGAGCTCAATCTCCAGACACTAATTTAGCTGTGCTAGTAATGCATTTAAATGTGTTCCTCTGTTAAGCAATATATTCCCTGTGGAGCAGCTCTGGAGCAGCTGTTAGCTACAGGCGTTCTGCAGGCTGAGGTCTCTGGGTCAGGAACACTCATCTGCCACCAGCACAGCCCCCTGCACTGCTCCACACATCTGTGATGTGTCTTCAGGCAAGGTGAGTTCCAGGTTTCAAAGTGCTGTAGCTCAGCTGCTGACAGAGGCTGAGGGCAGTGGGAGTGCGTGCTGCTCTGCCAGGGGGAGATGAGGTGTCTGGAGCCCCAGCACTGTCCCGTGTCACAGCTTCTCTGAAAACAGCACTGGCTTTACCATGAGGAGCAGTGCCTGGCTGCTGCACAACTCACTGCAAGCCACATAGCCTGCTGCTCCCGTGCATTCAAACACAGACACTTCACTTCCTTTGAGCTGGTCTTCCTTTTCCAGTGCCTTCAGGCTCACAGGGTGCCCACGGCCAGCTGAGACACCAGGGGCTGAGGGAGAACAACCTTGACTTCATTGTTGTTAAACTGAGGGATTATATTTAATGTAAAAGTTATTGTCTTGGGCAACCTTCATCTCACCAATGCACAATTCCAGAATGCTTTAAATAACGTCTGGAGGCTAGAAGTGTGTTAGTCATTGCCCATACATCTTGGGGGAAGCAGGGCTCTCTAAGGTTATTGTTAGCATTAGGCATCTGGTTTATGTTTATAATGATTTATTCAGCGATGGGAGACAGGTAAAGAACTATTGTGAAAGACAAACTAGAAAAGATTGGGTTTTTCAAAGCTCTGAAGCCATTGTTAAATCAAAGTTGTCTGACTTCAAAAGGAATATATAACTTCATTAGATTCTTTAAACAATGTACAATGCTCACAAAGTTGGCAGCTATTATTAGAGGCAAAGTTGGTAGCACAGCCTGCTCTGGAGGTTCATGTCCCTCCTAAGTACAAGATCCTGTTCTTATGTCATGACTCTGCCTTTTGAGGGTTTTTTTTAGAAAAAAAATTTCAGCCAATACTTCAATGGCCTGCAAGAGCCAAGGAAGAATACATTCTTTTTTTCAGTGTTAGAATAATTCAGGAAATCCTTTCTTTGGAAAGATCTAATGCTTCCATACTTTGAAAGGGAGACTTGAAATCCAATGTGGGAAGATAGGCTTTGTGCTAAAGTGGGCATGTTGCCATTGCCATAAGGCTCTGGCCACAGTTTTTTCAGTTTTATGAGACTCTGAAGAAGTCTAGTTTGTGTCTGTGCAGTGGGGCTTTGCAAAGGCTTAGCTGAGATTAGAGAAGAGTCTCTGCTCGTGTCTCCTGGTGCCTGGCCTGTGCCATGGTGGAATTGGTTTTTCCCAGCACCAGCTCCTGTGCAGCAGGACTTGGGGAGGGACAAGGGGAAGCCCATCCACTGCAGTGCTGACATGCTGGAGCAGAAATAGGGGCTGTGCCTGGGAGAAGGAGCCATTGGGACAGGGCAGGCTGGAAAGGACAGGCTGAGAGGTTCTGGTTCCTTGCCTGTTTGATCCCCTCTCCCAGCCTGATGGGTATTCCCTTCCTCTCATGCCAGAAAAGACACTCACAAGCAATAACCCTCATTCTCTCCAGATGTGGATCAGGCAGAGAACATATCACTGGCTGCAGCTGCCCCAGGTTGTGGAGCTCCCACCTCAAGGGCAGGAGGGCAGCCTAGGCCCTCCTGGGATGTAGGTAAAAGCTGCATCTGGAGATCCTCTGGTTGTTCACCTCACCCACTTTTTGGATAAAAGATGCTGTTCTGGCTTGCAGCTGATGCACTCAGCAGGTTCAATATCCACAGTGGCAATCCCAAGCTGCTGGACAGAGGCTTCTCAGTTTTCTGACACAGAATGGAAAAATCCTTGTCATCACTCTGCTCTCTGCCTTGTTCCAGACTAACCTTCCTTCCTGCTGAAGAGCCATGGTGAAGGTACACACAGGGCTGGGCAACCAGAGGTGCCAGCTGCCAGAGCAGGCTGGAGATTTCCAGTGCCTACTGTTTGCCTGCAGGATGAGAAACAGGTCTATGCAACTATAAACTGCATGCAGGCATTGGATTTACTTACCTGGTTTTTTTCCCATTCTCCAAAACACTCCTTGACTCAAGGGATGACTCCACCTTGGGTTTGCCATCTGCTGAGGAAAAATTCAATAAAATGTTGTGGATTTGGGAGGAAAACACTGCTCATGGAGAATTTACCAGGGCTCTGCTACAAACTCAGCACTCCTGTGTCACCAGGTTCAGCCAGTTCTGGACAGAGTCACCTGTCAGACCTGCAGCCATCCCACAATGGAAATAAACAACCCATGTTTTGCATGGTTGCCCTTCACCTGAGGTGAACCCTACATGCACCACCCATCCCATTGATCCTGGTCCTGGCCAAGGCACCACCCCACAGATGTGCCTGGGCTGGGGAAGGGCACAGCACACCCTGAATGTCTCTGAGTGACATCCTGCTGTGTGACACACATGGGTGAGCACCAAAGCAAGACTTGGAGTGGGGAGGTCGTGGAGCTGCTGGAAGAAAGTCAACATCCCACTCCTGCTCAAGTCAGAAAAATGTCCCAGCACTGGATCCACCCAGATCAGCTAGAGCAGGGCTGCTTGGCCAGACGACAGGCCTGGCTCTCTCTCCAAAGTGGATGAATGCCAAAGAGGATTTTTCATTTCCAGATGCTTTTAAAATAAAAATAAAGCCTCTGCTGTAAACTGGCTTTGAAGGGACGCCTCCCCTCCAGCCAAATAGCTGACTGATATGGGCAAGCTGACTGGGCAATAAAACCTTTCTCTGCAATCTGGTGCATGGTGAGCACAGGCCAGCCCTGTGCTGAGGTCTGTAGCTGAATGGAGCTCCATACAGAGCTGGGGGTCCCACAGAGCCAGCCCTTCCCATGGAGCCAGCCCTTCCCAGGGAGCCAATCCTCCCTACAGAGCCAGACCTCCCCCTGGAGCCAGCCCTCCCCATGGAGCCAGCCCTCCCCACCACCAGGCAGGCAGACACGCTCCCAGAGACCTCTGGCTCCAGATAAAAATCTTTATGCACTCTTGATTTCTGTTTTGTTCTTTTGAGGGGAGGGGAAAATGCTTTGTGAGAAGAAAGTTGGCAATAGTGGAAGGGGAATGAAAAGGTTGTGGGTGAGTCTTGTCCTGAACGTTCAAGAGGCGTGTGGATGTGTCACTTGGGGACATGGTTCAGCAGTGAACACTGGGTTAATGTGGGGCTGGGTTAATGGTTGGACTTGAGGATCCTAGAAGGCTTTTCCATCCTCAGCCACCCTGTGATTCTATCCTGGGGAGCAGGAGTGGTGACAGGGTGACATTGCAGTATGTGGCACACCTTGCTGGGGGTCAGGACACGGTTGTTTCTAAGCCAGCCCTGGGTGAATCCCTCCACAAACAACTTAAACCTGGTAGTAGCTGCCAATCAGCATAACCAGACTGGTGAATGAATTTCCAGTGTCCCTGGGCAGCCACCCAGCTGTGCTCCAGGGCCCTGGGAGCTGGGGCAATTCCTCCACAGCCCCCACAACCCAATTTTACCTGCCCTCTAGAGATTTGGGCATGCCCAGCCTGCATGGAGATGGCTGTTTCATGTGATCTTATTTCTCCAGGGTAGACGGGGGATGCTTTTTTGAACCCAGCCCAAGACATGTGCTATGGCTATCAAAATGTGGAGGAGATGGCTCCCACATCTGTGTCAATGCCAGTCAGGAAGGGCCATGGCAGGGAGAGGGACACCTGGGGCTCTGCATCCCCCATCACCTGCCCACTCACCTCCTCTGCCCATCATAGAGGGTTTCAGAGACACCTTTCCACTCGTGGGTGGAGGCAGGGGTTGAGCAGGAACACACGTGGGGTGCTCTCCTCTCCTGGCTGAGGGTGATCTCTGCCCTCCTCCAGGCATTGTGTGACCCACACGGGGAGGGGGGGACGTGTCTAATCCTTGTTCTTGTTTCAAATGTCACTCGATTCCCTGTGGCACCTCACAAAAGACTGAATGGACAGCTAGCATAAAGGCAAAATAATCCTTACGCTGGGAATGCCTTTGAACAGCCCTGGCTGCCTCCACAGCCATGGCTGGCATGGGGGACGCCACGTGGATCTTGTGTGGCTGAAGTTTTGGAGGTGGGAGACAGGATCCTGACTACAATATTTGCATCTGGATTAGAATTTCAAATGACAGAACACGCATCTGTGTTGCACCGTGTTAGTAATTTCTTCCTGACTTGATGTGCCTGGTCATTGAGTAAGAGCCACAACAAATTTGCTTTTTTACCCTGCTTTTGTTTGGCTTATTAATGACATCTCCTGTGACACTGCACTCTGGCCTCGACAGATTCGTTTGTGATTCTCCTGTGATATGCATACTGCAGCAGCAGATAGCAGCACACCATCGTTTAACATATGAATGGTGTCAGAGAGTTTAATCAAACCCAAAATTGCTGCCTTTGTGCCTCGAACTAACTCATTGTGGCTGCACACAGTGAGCCCAGCTCCCCAGCACAAAGAGCAATCGCAGCCTGCCTCTTTGTCTACTCTCTTTGTATAATTTCCTGAACCCTGCCCTGTTCCACCTGCTCAGTGGTGTCAAGTTTATTTATGGATAATTTATATGCAGCCCATTCCACGAATACACAAAATGCATGGGTTTGGGTTTGTTGTTGCTTTTTTTTTTTTAAGAGGAGCTGTGGGAACGAGCCTCTCACCACGCATGTTCCCCTCCAGTCTGTATGTCCCGAAATCCAAATGCTTCATCACCACTTTCTGAGCCTTCCCTGAAACAACAGTTGTTGGGGAAGATGAATCAGGGAAACCTTATAAACATGATTGCTTAGCAAAAGATTCTGAAAATGTGAAACCTATAATCGAAATAGAAATGGAAGCTTACTTTGAATTGTAGGAGTCTTAGTTACTATATAACCTAAAGACAATAGCCTAGCCAGCTGAAGGAGAATCCCTTTGGATTGAACAATTCCTTTCTGCTGGCTGAGGGATCCAAAGGTCAATGTAGCAAAACAGAAAAGTCTAAAGACTAGTTTTTAGAGTTTAAAATATAACACA
>VWZU01008056.1:0-12854 GCA_013397095.1 Sterrhoptilus dennistouni | reverse complement strand
AAAAAAGCTAAGAGAGCTAAGAGAGGTAAGAAAGTGCAGGCGTCAGAGCGGTAAGAAAGGTAAGAGAGAGCGAGGACCTTGTTACAACACATTATATCTCCTTTTGTGTTGAATATTCTAATTTGCAGTGACCAACCACCGCGAGATACAAAACCTACGAACTTTGCATGCAGCCTATGAGAACTGCTATATTACCATATCATTTTATATTCTAAACTCCAAAGACAACTTTTCTTATCTACTTTTTCCCTGATGCCTTGGGAGGGTGGAGAGAGGCTACAGCCTTGGGTCCTTTTGTTTCCTATCCCTCAACCTACCTCCAGCTAATCACCATCATCCTGCCTGCCATGATCACATCTCAAAGCTGGCCTTCATTTCTATTTCACTCACAGGTTTTACATCTGCAGTATCTCTCACCAGGCAATCATATCTGTAAGCCCTCCCTGTCCCATCTTTCCCAACAGAGCGTGTGCCCTGGCTGAGCCTTCCCGGGCACACCCTCACACATCCCGCAACTGCTCCCTGCCTGAGCCCACCCTGTGTGCCTGAAGGTGCCCAGTGCTCCCAAAGGCTCCTCTGAAAGGACAACAGGCAGGGCTTTGCTGCTGGAGGCTCTCAGGTATGATCCCAGTGCAGCATTCAGAGCAGTGCTGTTTCTCTCACAAACTCTCTCCAGGTCCATCACACCTTGAAATGTGAATGCAACCTCAGGGCCAGCCAGGCTGATGCTGGCTGTGTTTTAGGAAAGCTCTGCCCCTTTTCTTCCCTTGAACTTACTCTTTAAGGTACCTATCACCCTCCTCCTGGTCCCCCGGGCATCCCTGTGACCACCCCTGGGACTTCAACACAGTCCTGCACCAGCTCTGCCAATGCTGCACCTCCTGGGATGTTCACTGGGATGTTCACTCCAGACAGGCAGAGCCAAAAAAACCACAAAAAAACCAAAACCAAACAAAAACAAACAAACAAACAAGCACAAAAAAAAAAAAAAAAAAAAAAAAAAAAAAAAAGTCAGCCTGTCTGCTGAGCAAAATGTCCGGGAGGAGGAAAAATAAACACAGGAAAAGCCACAACATTCAAGAACTGGACATATCACATATCACTGGATACTTAAATTATGACAAGGTCCCTAAGAGCTGTGTTTGCAGAAATGCTTCAGAAATGGCATAAATTTTACATGAAGTAAAATAATAGCAAGACAACAGTGTCACAGATAGCTTCTGTGTCTGGCACTCAAAAGAGCTGATGTGGTGACCTCCAGCCTGACAGAGCTGCCAGGCTCTCAAAGAGCACACTGATTCAAAGAGCACACTGATACACATTGAGAGAGGGGGAAACTGAGGCACGAGTGTATGCCTCAGCTTTTGCCACCAAACTGGCAGCAGGACAAAACTGCCCCTGGGCGCTGGCCTGGCTCCCCTCTGTGCCCACTCCTACCTCAACCTCATCCCCATCCCAACTCATCCCAGCCCGCTCAATCTCATATCATTTCGTGAGATTGAAATGACATCTCATCTCCTCCCACCCTATCCCAACCTATCCTATGACTCTCCTAGTCCTGGTGAGAAAGCACAACTCACCATGCTGGGGACCATCAGTGACATCCTGCTCCAAGGGAAGGACCCACAGCAGCTTTTTTGTGCTGAGGAGTTCTGCAGGGAAAGCTTGGATTTGACCCTCTGCCACCCAGCTCTTGTTAAATGTGTATCCAAAATTTCTGTTTTCCAATGAAAAAATTTGTTGTTTTTGTTTTGTTTTGGGTTGGGTTTTGGTTTGGTTTGGGTTTGGTTTTTTTTGTGGGGGCTTTTGTTTTGTTTGGTTTGGTTTGGGTTGTTTGGTTTTGTTTTGTTTTTTGGGAGTTTTTTTGGGGTTTTTTTTTGGTGGTTTTTTTTTTTTTTGTTTGTTTGTTTGTTTTTTGGTTTTGTTTTTTTTTGTGTGTGTTGTGTGTGTGTGTAGGACACGAATGAGAGTATGGGAGAACTGGTATTGACTCCTATTCCCAGGAGTTGCTGGCCTGACGTGGACAAATGGCTCCTTAAATATTGCAAAGACTATGAAAACTATTGCTGATAAAAGGCAAGAAGCTGGGAAAACAGACTAGACTGGACTATTTTTAGAAGCAGTGGCATCTGGACAGCATGAGAAATGCTTTGTATAAATTTAGTGCAACCGATGTTTGAACAAGCAGTTTGCTGGTGAAGCTGAATTCCCCCAGCACATGCACCGTGACCAGCACAAACCAGCAGCTCCAATGCCCAGCCAGGAACCTGACCCGTGGCCAGGTGTCACTCAGGGCCACCTACAGCAGGGACATGAAGCTTCTACCAAGCAGCCAGCACTTGAAGGGGGGGCTCTGGACAAGGATTTGCTGTGGTGCTGTGTCCCTGTGCAGATGTGTCACACTATGGGGCCACCACAGCAGTGTCTGTGCCAGTGGCCAGCTAGCCCGCTTCAGGTGGAGCTGGAGGCTGGGAAAAGTGTGTGGTCAAACAAACTGATGCCTTGGAAAGGCTGACCTGAAACAGAGACTGCACAGAGCTAGAGAAAAAAGTAGATATTTATTGAAAAGCCTTTAGGGTACACCTCAGGCAGGACAGGAGCCTGACCAGGGCTACACCTGGTGGTTTTGTGACCATTCTAGGTGGACTTAGAATGGTCACAAAATGGCTAACTGGCCACAAGGTCTCACACTTTTATATGTTTTGGTCTCTTTGCATATTGGGGTTTAATTGTCCAATTACAGCTCCAGGTTGTGAGGTCCCATCCTTCTTGTTTTCTCTCTTCAGCCCACCCTTGTTTGTGCTTTTGGGCCTGAAAGTTGTCCTTGGTGTGCAGCAGGAAAAGGATTTGTTTTGTCTACCTGCTCTGTGAAGAGACCACACTAGCACTTAATATGAGGCTCAGAACTGCACCCATAGGCAGCACAGAATCTGAAAAACATGAAAGCTAAAATTTAAGGCATCAAAACCAAGAAACACTGTCAGCATTTAAAACAGCCAAACTATTTAAAAACTAAGTGCTGGTGATTCCTGACCCAAGACAGTTTTGCCTGCCTGTATGTCTGCAGCAGCTGGGCTTGAGAGAGGGAGAAGCCCTGCAAGTGCAGAGCAGTGGTCCCTAGTAAGGGGACATATTCATCTTACATCCAGAGAGCCATTTAAATTGCTGATAGAAAACAGACATGGCCTGGGATGTATTTTCTCTCCATCCATGCAAGGAATTAATCTCTCTCATGTTGTTACTGATACATCTCTCCTGGTTTTATCTAACAATGATTCAGATTTGGAATCAAGGTCCAGCTGACTCCCAGTGTGACTGAGGGGACATTGGCCTGGACCAGTGAGGTTTGAAGAGTGGGTGGCACAGCTCCCCTTTGCAGACTTGTCCTGCACAGGATGAGGATTTTGGGGGATCCAGCCAGGCATGGCTGAGGGGTAGGCAGCTCCAGGAACTGCAGCTCCCCAGTTTGCAGGACAATGGGATGGCCAGTGCAGTTTTTCCCTGAAGTGAGTTGGACCAGACACTGTGGGTGCTGCACAAGGCCCAGGACCCTTTGCTGCCCACCCTAAGCCCAGATATCAGCCTGGAGTGGGGGTTTTGTGAAATCTGGCAGCAAAGTCCTCCAATACACCTGTGTAGCCAATGCTGATGCCAGGGGTTTGGGAAATGGCAGATTTGCTACCGTGATCTAGTCCCAGATGCTAGGTCCTGGACTGATGCATCCTCATCCCCACCAGCTCCACCACCTCCCTGCATCCCTCCCTGCCTGACCTACCTCCTTCCTCATCCCCACAGGACACTGCAGATTGGACCCCCTGCCCTCCCCTTGTCTTTGAACACAGCACATCTTCCCCACTGCTCCTAGTGTGGCTGCATGCACAGAGACTGGTTCCAGACCTGGCAGGGTGAATCAGGTCTGCCCCCAGATCCCAGCAAGGGCACAGGGTGCCACTGAGCTGGGAGTGAGAGGGAGCCCAGCCCTTCAGCTACAGCAAAGGCAGCAGAGACACTCCTGATGTGTCATGATAGAAGTAATGAAAAAGTGCCCGAGTTAAACCCTGGCCATCTGTCTCTGTATTGCTAACCTGCTTCTCTGGTTGGAGCCGGTAGCTTGACACTGAGCTGGCTATGGACCTTTTCCAAAGGTTATTGGATGGAGTGTGAACAATCTTGAAAAGGCCTCAGGTCCCCAGACCAATTTTTTCATGGAAAAAGCTCTGGGTGAGTTCTAGACACAGCACTTGGGCACAGATAGGGCAGCTGTGTGTGGCTGGGAGCCCCTCAGAGCAGCACACCCAGATTTGCAGCCCACCAGCAGCAGAAGAGGCAAGACACAGGGAGAGGGAACCAGGAACTGGGGAGGGGGTCTGGGCACAAAACCTCCTTTGTGAGGCCCAGACACACAGAGGCTGCAGCACCCCTGAGAGACCTGACAAGTCCCTGTCCCCTTCCCCAGTGACACAGCAAAGCTGTCACTCCCCCACACTGTTAGCTGTGGTTGCTCATTGTTTGTATTCGGACATTCACTGGATACTGGTGAGAGCACTGAGAGCCCAGACTCACAGACTTTCATATATTTCAACACCAGTGATTATTCATCCAGTAATCTCCGACTGGAGTGTGGTTTTTATTATTTGCTACTCTTCAGTGTCCTGTTTAAAATGTTTCCAGTCCAGGCACAGGAAGAGCTGCCCTGTGCCCAACCAGACACACACACACATGCAGCAGAGCTCACTGGCACAAAACACTTCCCAAACATCTTGGTGAGCACACAGCATGTAGAAACAACCCAGCTCAGCAACCCTCATCTTTCCCCAAAGGAGACTCTGATTGCTATGGTGATGACCTCTGTTTCCATAACCAATCATAAAAACAGAGTATTTGTTCCCTATCTTCTTCTGTTTCTCCTGGAGGATACAGTCTTGTCCCAGGGTCAGCAGTCCAGTAATTCCTGTCCCTGCACACTGTGATCCCATGAGCAGGAGAGACGTTGTCCCAAGGAATTGTCTCCAGCTGATGGGGAAAGCTCCTGAGGAAGGCAAGGGATACTGGGCTGGATAGGAGCCAAGAACAGAGCTGCTCTTCCGAGCAGGAGGTCAAAGTATTTCCCAGAGCTTCCCTGCCTGCAGGTAGGGGAAGAACCTGAAAAGAGTTGATGCAGCTCAATGGTGCGTTGGCTTTAGATCTCGTATTTTCCTGTATATCCTTTGCAATGCCTCAGGTGCCACAAGGCAGGTGTGACATGAGCTGACAGCATGGAGAGATGCACCTGAGGGCAGCCAAACCTCTGTGTCATTCACAGCCCTCTGGCAACTCTGTGCACACCCTGCTCTGCAGACCCATCTGGTTCCGCAGGTCCAGTGCAAAGAACTCACAGCTCAGGATTTTAACAGAGCTGAGCAGAGGAACAAGGGCAGCAGATGCCTGTCCTGCGCTGTGAGTTATCAGCCCAGATCTCAGCAGAGGAGGCCCTGAAGAGCCCTTTGCAGGTAAGGCTGTTGGATCTGCCACCTGCCCTGATTTTGGGTCCTTACAGCTGCCCAGCATGCAGGGAAGAACTGTGCTGCCCTCCTGCCTCAGGCCACTCACAATAGCCAGTGCCTGAGAGAACATTTGGGCTCTGAGCAGAGAGAACAGCAAGCCAGTTGAAATGCTGCACTAAAAATAGCCCCATGTCTGAGTGGAAGCATGCTGTGGTTGGCTGGGGTTTCACATCCCTGAGGAAGCCTGAGCTGAGCAGGGACTCTTCACTCCCATTATTGTCCACCTTCCCCCTCTCCCTCCAGAGACACCCTGGGGACTAATTAGCAAATAAATGTCTTTCCACAGGACAACAATGGCTCCTGTGATCAATCTTCATGAGATGTGGTTTGGTAGCTTTGCAAGAATCAAGCCAGTATGGCCTGGAATAAATGAGAGGCTGAAACAGGACTGTGGGGATGGAGAGACAAAATGCTGGAGCCAAGGAACACAGCCCAGGCCACCTCAGGAACACTGCAGAGATGGGACTCCCTGGCAGGGAGCTGGGGATGGGTGACCCTGGGGAGTTGCAGTGCCGCCCTGCTTTGTGGATGCTGCAGAGGGAAGAAAATAAAGACAAGTTTAGGAAAGATCTGATGAGAGAAGCACATCTCAGGGCATTTAATTTTAGCAGAGCCAGGCTACCAAGGATGTGGGTGTTTGTTCATTTGACTGGGCTGGTTTGGGTTTTCATGAAGTGCCTCCTAGAGCCACAAAAGCCAAACTCCAGATTAACCCAAATTTGCTGCCACAGTCATGTTACAGCCCTCAGGACTGCAACTGCAGTCTGCACCAGACCACATCCATGTGGCTTCTCCACACAGAACTACTTGGCTTTTCACTATCCAAAGGGAAAAGATAGACCAAGGTGTATGCTGGGTACCACAGCTCAGCCAGCCTCTGCCTCTGTACCCACTAGCCCATACCTGAGATCCATCGTGTCCTTCCAGTGACTGGTGTTGAACCAGCCCCATCCCTCTGTCCCTCCTGACACCCCAACCAGCATTCCTGCAAAGCCCTCATTACTGAGGCTGATGCAACGAAACATGAAGGAGGTGGATTAAAATTTCGGTGGCAATTCAGCTGTTTTTCAAGTTTCCAGCATCTGTCTTGGACATCCAACCCAGTGCAAAGGAGCGGTTTCTGTGTGCCACCAAATGCTGGGCACTTATCCAACAGTGTGCTTGCAGTTTGAGTATCTGTTGGGTCAGAGACTACTGGGATCCTAGGGATGGTGCCTCACTGTCACAAAATATTATTGCTGATAGAAAAAGAAGTTTGTTGCTCACTCAAGAAAAATAAATCCTTGACCCTTTACGAGACCTGTGCAGTAGTGGCGCCGCTGACTCCTTGTGAAAGTGTGTGGGTGGGAAAATAATCTGTGCTGACTTTTCTGCTGGCTCTGTGAGCTGTGTCAGATGTACACCCTCTCAATAGATGCCTGATAATGCTCAGCTACTCCTCTGCTCACAGCCTGCAAGCCCCTACAGAAACACTGACTGCGAGCCTGGAATTAAAGTCTCCCACTCATTATTTGAGAAGGACGTGCCTTTCACAGCCAAGTGGCCTCTATTTGCTTGGGGGGAAACATGTGCTTATCTCTTATTTATGTGATTTATTTCTTGAGATTAATGCATCAAATTGGCTTGCTCCCAAGCACTCAGTAAAGCCTTGGTTTTTGAGGGATTGTCCTGAACCACACAGTTTCAGTGCCTGTTTTCTGAGACTGAGAGGAGGATTTTTATCTTGATCATAAAGCAGAAATTGGGGGTTTTTCAAATGTAAGGCAGTCAGCATTGTTTTGATCTGCAGGCAAATGATAGCCTTCTCTGAGTTCAAGGAGGGCTATTAAATCAGCCCTGTGGAGATAGAGCAAACAAAACCAGGCAGAGCTGAAGGAGAGAGGGGGAATGTTCCTATTCGCATAGGCACGAAAGCAGGGGAGGCAAGTTAATGATCAGCTCATCTGGGGTGTTTACTTTTGCATGCCACTGGGGTAAACAGAGCCATGTCATCCCTCCAGCCTGCTCTTGTTTATAAATATACAATAACATTTACAGCTGAGCTAGCTGGACTGCCCTGGGTCCTGGCTGGAGAAGCTGGAGGGGTCTCTGCTCCCACTCCTGCATGGGACAAGCCCTACTTTTAGGGCTCTGCTGCTGCAAATCCACCTTCCAGCTCTGTGTTTGTATCTCTTTTGCTGGGAAGGCACAAGCTCACCTCTCAGTGCAGTCCCTTGGAGATGCCTCTCTGGAGATCCACCAAAATCTTTCTCACCTGATTCCTGTGGATCCTTGGATCCTTGGTATTTGTTGGGTTCAGAGCAGCAGCAGGTCCCAGAGCCCCTGTTGGTGCTTTACAACAACCTGAGCACAAACAGAGACCAACAGGCTCATCTTCCTGTTAGCCAACCCACCACAATGGCAAAGTGAGGATTTGAAGTCATTGGTTTTATTGACTGCAGCTCCCCCTTATCCTTCAAAGAAATCACATTTCACCTAAAACATTAGATGAATAAAGTTCTTACAAATCCTATAAAGTTCCTGTGGATTCTACTATTCAGTGAGCCCCGGTGGAGGAAGCAGAACAGCGAATACCAGGTGATTAATTCACTGCAGCTGATGACTTAGTGCAAAATTTTTGTCCTGGATTCATTGATCACCACAGAAAAAACTAATCATCTCTCATTTTTTTAAAGTTCCTGCTCTAGCTCTTGGTGCTGACCTGTCAGCACTAAAAGTACAGTGTGCCATGAGTTTGGAATGTGCCTCCACGAGGATGAGGACATGTCAGGCAGGGTTTGTCTGCATGCAGATTTGCACCAGCTAAAAGACACTGATGCAACTTCCTGTACAGACAGGACCGGTGGTTTAAAGCAAAATTCTTTGTGGCTTAT
The DNA here is from genome assembly GCA_013397095.1 of Sterrhoptilus dennistouni. Lineage (NCBI taxonomy): Eukaryota > Metazoa > Chordata > Aves > Passeriformes > Zosteropidae > Sterrhoptilus > Sterrhoptilus dennistouni. The sequence continues at coordinate 4,438 of VWZU01008056.1, read as the reverse complement.
TTAAAACCCACTTTCAAACAATTAAAGTTGGACATATTCTGACTTAAGACTAAGACATAGTGGTGGTCACATAGGTTTTTCCCACCTTAAGTGTTGCATCTGTAGTTTAGTCAGTGCAATTCCATGTGTGTCCTTATATCCATATCACATGTAAAAGTATGCACTGACTGTACATTTTATTTCTATGAATAATGACTGATACTTACTAATATTTTGTTAAGTAATTCTGCTGACACATTTCTGCCAGAAATTGCATTGAAGGCAAGAAATTCTGCTTCTGTCAATTGTCAGTGTAGTTATCAGGGACTGTTCATCCTCATTTTTATTACTAAAACCATAATCCCATAATGATAGAAAAGAAAGCTGAATAAACTGCAGAATCAATTGGGAATAAACTGGTTTACATGGAAATACATGTTTACAGAAAGTTTTTGTTCACATTGACAAATGCGTCTCCCCATTTGCATCAGTCTCCCCAAAGGGACTTGCAGAGCCCTTAATCAAATTAAAAATAGCCAAATGAGCATCAGTGGGTTGTATGTCTCTGAGGGAGAAGCAGTTCTGGGTTGCTTGGTGCCCCTGACAGAAAGCAAGTAAGGCCCAAGCTGGCATGGATCTTTGCATGGATGTTGGCATGGGTGCTGTGTCTTGTCATTGCACTGCTGGCATTTCAGGCTAATACTAAGATCAGCACAGGATAAAAACTGGTAAAAATGTAATCACCAATTATTATGTAATGAATGTGAAAATGCCAAACTTTGCACAGAGCCTTATTCACAACAGATTATTCAACCAGTTTTAATCAAGGTCATTTCATTCTGAAAGCATTTTCTATTGAAATCCACAACAATATTCAGGCCCAGCATTCAGTGTTCATTGCCCAACAGCAAGAAAACCACAACTGCTCTTTGGATGCCCCAGGGTGGTGGAACCAGGCCCCAGGAGGATGCACCCACCAGAGCCCGGTCACCCACCAAGGAAGCCAGCACAGCCTCTTTTCTGGGAATGTCAGAGTCAAGCATGCCTCACACATTTCCAAAACTGCCATTCCCCTCCTCTGGGGTTTGCTTGGTGCCTTTCCTCCGTGGTGGCTTCAGAGGGATTTGCTCTTTGCTCTGCAGCTTGAGCCCTTGTGTCCTGAGGTGACTTTATGAACATCACGAGTGGCGGCACCTGTGCCCACAGCACAGGGACCACTCCCTGGAGTTTGGAGCTGGGCATCAGTGCTGGAACAAGCCAGAACTGTCTCTGCTCTGCTGGAGCTCAGCTGGTCCCTGTGAAATTCGGCTGCGGCTCAAGCTTTTGTGACAGAAGTTTATCCACACCGCTGCCTAAGCTGGAGAGAGCAGCTGAGTTTCCAGAGGGACAGCCTGCAGCAAGAACAGGGAAGCTGCTGACAAAGGGTCATGAGTAGAGAGGGGGATGCTCTGAAATGCTTTGCCTGGCGCATGGAGCACTGTGCAAGATGGTTTTGTAGTTAAAGCTCAGGCCAAGGCCCCCAGAGACTTGAGCTCAGAGCCTCCAAGCAGAGCTCTGCATCCTTGTGCTCGCATTTCCCATCCACACAATGGGACAATGACCCTCCCCTGGCGCCTGGATGCCAGCAGAACAGTCCTCACGGCAGCTGCGACACGGACACACTGCTCTGCTAGGAAAGACACACAAAGATGTAAAAAATTCTGCCTATGCTTTCCTAAAAAAATGCTAGACAAGGTGTAAGGGTTCTCTCTGCGGCAGCAGCAGAAGTAACAGTGTAAACTGCCTGGTGCAATTTAATTCCTTTTCTGGAGTGACTAACACCTCTATTATTCCCATCTGGCCTCTGCAGACATCCTGCCACACAATTGTGTTACACTCTGTGGCGAGAAAGATAACCAGGCCTAAAATTAAATAATCCAGCACGTTTTTAATATTAGCACAAGCGAGGAGTGAATTCCTCCTGGGTGAAATTCACCTCTTCTTGGCAAAGCCAGCCCTTGATACCTCACCACCAGCAGTGATGTAGTGTGAATTATTTGTCTTTTTAGTTTGTGATCCCCTGGCTGGATAGAGCCTATTCAGTGCAGGGACCTGCCCTGCTGCCACTGCCCTTCACAGGGTGCTGAAGGAGGTTCCAGATGGATCACTGAATTGCTCATACAGCTGGAGTTTTATTCACTGAGGACAAACAGGCTGTGGACACCAAATGCGTGGTCAGATATCCCCATGTGAATAACCTGGTTATAACCAGAGTCTCATGGCATTTTTGCCTCTGGGAAAAAAGACAGCAAGAAAGGCAGCACTGAGCTGCAGCAGGGATATCACAGACCCCTTTGGCTGCAACAGGATGGCTGCTCTGTTTTCTTTCAAATATTGTTTTCTGCCAAAAATCACCCTTTGGGGTTTGTCACGGTGTCTTTTTCACAGTGAACTCCAAAAGCAAGTAGGGCTTGGAGGTGCTGAAAGCTCCTTTGCAGGGCCTGGCAGGCAGCCTGGCACTTTGGGGCACTGCTCACACTCTCTGTCCTGCCCTCCAGGCCCAGCCAGGGGTTTGCTCACTCCAGCAGCATGAGGAGAAGGACTCTGTTTCAGTGGATGGATAAATGTGAAATGAAATGTGACCCGATGAGCCCACAAAGGCACTGCAGAACTCCAACCATGCAGAGGGATGTGCACTGTCCTCGCAGGCTGTGTCCTGACTGCAGTCAGCATCTCTCACTGCATAAAGCGGCTCGGGAGCTGCTTGTGGACAGCCAGGACAATGAAAGGACACCCGGACCTTTCCCCACTGGTCCCTGCGGGAATCCCTGCGGCTCTGGGATGGGGCAGAGCAGGGCAGAGCAGCCGTGGGGCGCACACTGCCGCAGCGCACACCAGCGCAGCCAGAGCCTCGTCCCCCCGGTTTCCCGATGGGATTTTGGCACTCTTGTGCTCCCTCTGCTGGTCCTCAGCCCGGCGCCGTTCCCGCACCTCTCCCGCACAGATCCCGCCGCTCGGGCACTCCGAGCCCTTATGTTTCCCCCAGGAGCAGCGGCACCCCAAGCGTGTGGCCGAGCCAGCCTGCAGAGAAGGAGAGGACGCAATTCCAGCCGGACAGACGGTGCTGGCGGGACTGCTCCAAGCAGGGCACGCCAGCATCCTGACGGGATCCGCACGTCCCAAATAAAAAACTTTAAAACATGCTCTAGGGAGTGATACACGGCTATGAAGAAGATGGCAAAGACTGGGCTGGGGCTGCAGCGATCACAGTTAAATTAGAGTTGCACAAAGAGGACACTGGATTTATCAGCCCAGTTTTGTACCAACACACTGGGTAGGTTTTTGCACCAACACCTCCACAGCTTGCACTGGTGGTGTCACCACTGTCAGAGGTGATGTGCCCTGCTCTGACATTGCACAGGTACAGCTGGACACCAACTTGCCAGCAGCAGGGATGGAGGATACCAGCACGGAGCAAGGGCTGCAGCTCGGCCCAGTGGCCACCAGACACCAGCCTGAAGTGGACAAGAACACACCAAGAACGTGCCAAATCAGGCCAGGACATCGTGCTGCAAGGTCTGGTTTGCAGGCTGTGCTCCAGGACTACATGGGGTTCTCCTGTGCTTTCCGTCTCAGCATAACTTGCCAGCTTTATTAGAAAGCTGGTTGTTGTTCTAAGGCTGCTTTGTAGCGGTTATTGCCAACGAGGGTCAGAGGTGGGGGAGCTACTCTCTGCACGGAGCAAGTGGCAGCTGCCAAGACACCTTCTCCAAGGCCCCATAATAACTCGGTTATGGCTCAGGCTGCCTCCTCTCAGACACACACCTCAGAGAGTGACCCAGCACAGGAGGCTGCTGCACAGCCAGCCCTCCCAGGTCAAAGTGCTGTGTCCCCATTCCTGTCCATGCAGTGATGTCCAGCTGCCGCACTCACTGCCATGGTGTGGTTCCTGATGTCCCATGTTCTTGGGACTCAGACAGGAGTTACTGCTTAGCAAAGGAGGAAGTAGCTGCCCCAAGCAAGCTAAAACTCACAGTGCCCCAGGAGCAGCCTGGCATGAAAGGGAGCTCCAAAGCAAGGGGGAAGGAAGAGGATGTAAATTGAACAACAAAAAGAATGGTGTTACCCTTCTCACACAGCCTTCTCCTGCCCAGCACTGCCACTGCACTCTGGAAGCCACAGTGATCCACTGTACATCACTGACTGAGGAGGCTGTGCTGGGCACATACTTTATTCTGGCCTCTGTCACCACCACCCCCAAACTACAGGCAACTTGATCCAGTGTCTGAGTCCAGCCCTCTCTGCTGGAAACACGCAGCTCCCAACAGTGTGTGTTGCTGTTCAGGGGTGCAGACTTGGTATTTGAGAGCTGCTTTCCAGAGCAAACAATAAATCTTTAATAAGTGTGGGGTTCTCTGNAATAAGTGTGGGGTTCTCTGAAAGTCGCCGAATTCAATGGCTGAGCCCTGCAACAAAGGCT
>VWZU01008051.1:241127-254334 GCA_013397095.1 Sterrhoptilus dennistouni | reverse complement strand
TTTTTGGGTTTCAAGCATTGGAGGTTCTGGGTTTAGGGCGTTGGAGGTTCTGGGTTTCAGACACTGGAGGTTCTGGGTTTAGGACATGGAAGGATTTTGGGTTTCAGACATTGGAGGTTCTGGGTTTTGGACATGGGAGGTTCTGGACGTCAGCCACGGGAGGTTCTGGGTTTAGGTCACTGGAGGTTTTGGGTTTAGGACATCAAAGGGTGCTGGGTTTAAGACATTAGAGGTTCTGGGTTTCAGATACTGGAGGTTCTGGGTTTAGGACATGGAAGGATTTTGGGTTTCAAGCATTGGAAGTTCTGGGTTTAGGACATTGAAGGTTCTGGGTTTCAGACACTGGAGATTCTGGGCTTAGGATATGGAAGGGTTCTGGGTTTCAGACATTGGAGGTTCTGGGTTTAGGACATTGGCGGTTCTGGATTTCAGCCATGGGAGGGTTTTGCATTTTGGCCACAGAAGGGTTCTGAGTTTTGGCTCTGGGAGGGTTCTGGGATTGAGCCATGGGAGGTTCTGGGTTTAGGACATGGGAGGTTCTGGGATTCAGCCGTTGGACGGTTTGGGGTTTTGGCTCCAGGAGGGTTCCGGGTCTCAGCTATGGGAGATTCTGGGGTATGGCCACAGGAGTGTTCTGGGGTTTGGCTGTAGGAGGGTCCTGGGCTTTGGCCAAAGGAAGGTTCTGGATTTCAGCTGTGGGAGGTTCTGGATTTCAGCTCTGAGAGGTCTTGGATTTTGGTTGTGGGAGGTTTTGGATTTTGGCCAAAGGAAGGTTCTGGATTTCAGCCATGAGAGGGGTTTGTGTTTTGGCCACATCAGAGTTCTGGGGTTTGGCCCCAGGAGGGTTTTGGGATTGGGCCACGGGATGGTTTTGGGATTGAGCCATAGGAGGGTTCTGGGTTTGGAGGGTCCCATTTTCTGTCTGTGGTGACACAGCCCACGCTGCCTTGTTGACAAAATCCTCCCAAGAGCCACAGGGTGGGTCATGCTTTCATTTATTCACTTCATATAAAAATCTCTTAAGAATGCGTCTGAACACAATATAGAATACTATAACATACATAGTGTGAAACTTTGGGGAACAATAAAATAACCACCTGGAACAATGCAGTGTTCAACAGACAAACAAACCCATTGATCATGCACAACTGTGCTATTGTCATGAACTAATTAGTCACGAGTTGGACCAAAAAGCTTGAAACATATTTTACAAACTGAGATTGACACCGCTCACGATGCCGGACAAGCTTTGTCAGAGGAAGTTTCACAGCACAATTATTACATCAGTTCACATTATTTATTTATTTTTTTTCTGGTTTTTGTCATAGAAATTCACATTGGGTTGTTCAGAAATTGGAACATTGTGACATTGAAAAGCCGGCCCGGGCGTGGGGAGGTCTTTGTTCGGTTCCCCCTCTCTGCATTTCCTGGCAAATTTCCCAAATTTGCTGCCCTGGGACGTGGTGTCCCCTCCCCACGGGCGGCTGCCACCCGAATGCCCTTCCTGGGTTGTGTCTGTCTCTTCAGCTATGTTCAGGTTCTTGGACTTTATGCAATACAAAAGGTTACAAGAAAAAAAGGCAACTCTTATTCCGAGTTTTCTACCCCATTAACATCGCCGCCGACAGGCGATGCTAATTCATATAAATTAATAACTTACAAAAACATTACAGTATGTACAGTCGGTAATAAATACACTGTTATAAACAGTAATGGAGGTGGTAGAGCTCGAGGCAGTGCAGGAGGAGGATGGTGGACCTAAACCTAGGGAAAACGTGGACGAGAGGCCAGAGAAACACAAATATCCGAGCGTGCAAATTCCAGGGAGCTGCCGAGGGGGAAGGCGTGTCACACGCTGCTGCCTTGCCACGCTTACTCAGGGAAGGGACTGAGCTGTGCCAGGGGGGAAAAAAAAAACAACAAAAAACAAAACAAACAAAAAAAAAACCTGCCCTCTGTCCTGCTCACCACAAACCCAAACCCCGGGGAGGAAGAAAATTCCGCTGCTCCCAGCGAGGGAACGGCGCGCGACGGCACCGAGCGACTCCCGGCGGGTCAGCGGGGGGGATTAAGAACACATTGAAGGTGCAGTAATGCAAAGCAGAGGGTTTCCCCTTCTGTTTAGTCTGTCAAAGTGATTAACTGCAATAAAGTGACAGGTATTGCCCATGGAAAAAAACAAAAAAAGGAAGACTGCTTCTCGGTAACAGGAAGAATCCAAAAAAGTCGCCGTCAATTCCGAAAACACCTCGTGTCGCTTTTGAACTACCAAGCTCCGTGTGTTGGATTAAGAGACTCTCGAAAAGACATGAAAGTGTTTACAAAGAAGGCACACAGGTCTGCAGACAGGTGGTCGGGTGGACAGGTCGGATATGAGTTATTGATCAGTAGTTTTCTATCAGTCTAACTGGTATAAACTCCAAAACTAACAGTATAAAATCTCTCAGTTGTGTGTCAGCGCCGCCGCGGGCCCGACCCAAGCCAGCTCCGGGAGCAGGCGGTGCTCTGGGCTGACGAGGCTCAAACCACAACGCAAATCACCCGTGCATTTCCTGAGCAATCGTTCCCTACCCCATCTGTAACCCTGACTCCAATCTCAAGCAGCTGGAGGATCTGTCCCCCCCGTGGCAGAGGCCTCAGCCCCGGCTGCAGAGGCTGTCGGAGGCTCCGCAAGTGTTTAAAAGCCACTCCTGCAGGGCCGGGCCATTATGTGTCCACAGGGGAGGTGTCTTCTGTCACAATCTCGATGGTGGCCTCTCTCTGGGGCTCCTCCTCCCCCTGCTGGGCCACGCAGAGCGTCTCTGTATTGCTGAAGTAGCCGAGGCTCTCGGTGTCCTTCTCGGGCCCGTCCGAATCCTCCTCCTCCAGCGTCAGTTCGAACTGGAATTTCTCCATCAGGCCCTGGCAGTCCTGGCCCCGCTCCTCCAGAGGAGGGGATGGGCTCTGAGGTATCATGCTCTGGTACCAGTTCCTGTTGTCCTCCAGAGTGTCCAGGATGTCCTGGGCGTCGGGCTGCACCAGGTCAGCCCACGTCTCCCAGAGGGGATGGACGATGTAGTCGATGAATCCCACCTGGAAAGCAAAGGGACAAACACACTCAGGGCAAGGGAATAACAGGGAGAGGTGGATGTCTGAAAAGTTCAAATTATAGTAGTTTTATGAGCAAAATACCCAAACCAGCAGAGTCTAATTGCAGACACAATTATCTGATATCCAAAGCTGCACCTGCACACAATGTTGGCTTGGGCTGGTGCCTTGTCCAAAATCAAACCTTGCAGGAAATTTTACTAAAAGCAGGAAATTCAGGGGACAGAGCCCTGGGCTGATGCCCCAGTGTGGGCAGCAGGAAAGGAGAGGGGGAATTCTCCTCCCCTGCCCTTGCTCAGGTGAAGCTCCACCTGCAGAGCTGCCCCAGCCCTGGAGCACAGGGAGGACCTGGAGCTGCTGGAGAGATTCCAGAGGAATCCACAGAACTGCTGCAGGGCTGGAGCCCCTCTGGAGCCAGGCTGGGAGAGCTGGGGGTGCTCACCTGGAGAGGAGAAGCTCCAGGGAGAGCTCAGAGCCCCTGGCAGGGCCTGAAGGGGCTCCAGGAGAGCTGGAGAGGGACTGGGGACAAGGGATGGAGGGACAGCACAAGGAAAAATGGCTGGATGGATACTGGGATGGAATTGTCCCCTGTGAAGGTGCAGAATAGAATTCCCAGAGAAGCTGTGGATGCTTCTGGATCCCCGGAAGTGTCCCAGGCCAGGCTGGATGGGTTTTGAGCACCCTGGGATAGTGGAAGTTGTCCCTCCCATAGAGCTGGACTGGATGGGGCTCTCAGCACTGACGGATTCTGCTCCTCTCAGACAGAATTCCCTGGTGCCTGGGCACAAGGCTGCTGCATTTGTGGCCTTATCCCAGAGCTCCTGACAGCTGGGAACACCAAGGGGAGATCAGCCTTTATGGCCTGAACCTCCAACTTTGGGTACATTTTCCTGTGGGCTGCAGTTTCCAAGCTATTCCACAACTCCCATTTTCCTCCTGCCCCGTGCCAAAGCCACCCCAGATGAGCTTCCCTAGGGACGAGGCCCCGCTGATCCCGGGAATGCTGCCTGGAGTGACGTCCCAGGCGTGGAAAGAGTGAGGGCTGAGCTGCCCCGTCAGCCCTTCCGCTGAGCTCAGCCCCGCTCTGATCCTACTGCTGCCGTGACTCAGGGAGGAACCGCGTCCAGGATGGAGCCGGGGCACGGAGGGATTGGAATTCTTCCCTCTTGGCAGGGCCTGTCCTTGCACCACAGGCTTTGTGTGCAGCGGGGAAATGGCTCTCCCAGGCGCTGGGCTCGACCTGCTCGAGGTGTTTGCTTTGGAAATGGCTCCTGGTTCCCTCAGACACAACAGGATGTCAATAGCACCACGAATTGGAAGGGGGTGAGGAGGCGGCTCCCAGTAAAAAGAAAAAAAGGTGGTGAAAAGTTCCTGCCGCACGAGGGGGGAAATAAAAGAGTTTGAGAGGGTTGGAAGCCTGCACCGATGGGTGAAAATCAGTACTGGTTAATCACTGTTGGTTTAAAACCTTTGTTTCAGGTCATTGTTCCTTTAAAAACATCCCAAATCGTGGGATAATTGGCCACAAGGCTCAGCGCTGATCCTGAAATATTGAGAGGGCATCTAAAGCTTTGAAATATTTGCATCTTATTTTCCAATCCACTCCTTGTTTCCCTCCATGGACACACCACCTCCCTTTCTCCTTTGCCATCCACGATGGACATTTTGTGCAATTCCTGTTTTTTTTGCACACCAAAAATATCATTTGGGAACCTTGAGCCTGGATACCCCACTTCCCTTTCTCCTTTGCCATCCACGATGGACATTTTGTGCAATTCCTGTGTTTTTTGCATGGCAAAAAAAGCCATTTGGAAGCTTCTGGGAAGTGCAGATGTGAAGCAAAGGATGAATTGGAGCTCACACGTGGAGCACATGGGCCAGCCTGGCTGAAGGATTCATTTCTTGTTGGGTTAAGAAATCCGACAGATTTTTCCAAGCAAATCACCACGCGGTTGAGTGAATAATTTTGAAAGCACTTGGCTGAGCCCAAGAGGACATTTGGAAATAATTATCATCAATTTTGTTACTTATTCAAGCTGAAAAACCTCAGTGATGACTTGCTGGAGTCATTCAAAAACAACAACCAAGACAGCATTATATAAAGGCTGGAATCTGTTTGGACAAACATAAATTCCTGGTTTCATTCCAGATTATCCAGGCGAAATTTTATGGCCTGTGCTACACAGGTCAGAACAAAATCTGACCTTGAAACCATTTTATGAATCAGAACTAGGGATGAGCGAGTTCATTCCAAAGAAAAGAGGCAAATCCAGCTCCTTTTTAAGTTTTGCAGGGACAGAAATGAACATTTCTGGGATTCACCCTGCACAGGGCAGCTCCTAAAGCCTCTAATTCAGCTGGACTCGTGCACTGCAGGATTGTCCTGGATAATGAGGGACATCCAGAGTTCTGCAGGGTGCTGAGGTGGATCCCAGCCCTGCAGATCAGTGGGGCACAACATCAGTGGGGTCAGGAGGGGCTGAGGGAGCAGAATTGCCCTTCTCAGCCTGGACAACAAAGGGACCCAACTCCCTCTGGAAACTGGGACACGAGCAGGGAGTGAGGAGATGCCCAGGGGGATGGAGAGGAGCTGGAGGAGGCTCTGCAGCCTGTGAGAGCCCCAGGCACAGCTGGATGTCAGGCTGGATCAGAACCCACGCTCTGAACCGCTGGCTCCTCTCCTAATTGCTCTGCAGAAGCAGCTGAATTTCGTCTCAAGCTCGGGCAGGAGAAGCTGCAGCTCGGGGCCACAATTACCTGGGATTTCTCCACAGAGGCCGTGTGTTTGTCACACATGGGGCTGATCTCCATGCCTCTCTCCCTCTCCTTGTCTCCCTGCTGGAAGAACTCCTCCATGATCCTGTCCGTCCACTGCCGGTACAGCTCCAGGGACTTGGTGGGGTTGCTCAGGTCTGCACAATGCACCATGTTCCGGAGAACCTGCAATTACAGCCCACAGGAAACTCAGAAAAATCACCTGGGAAAAGAGGAGGGTTTCCAGCTGGGTCTGCAGAACGTTGAACTAAAAGATTCCCTGATTATGAAACAGACCATAAAAACATCAGGAACGTTGTACTGGGGCAGGTTAAAGCAGTGGAGCTGCTGGAGGGATTCCAGAGGAATCCATGGAGCTGCTGCAGGGCTGGAGCCTCTCTGGAGCCAGGCTGGGAGAGCTGGGAATGCCCAGCCTGGAGAGGAGAAGCTCCAGGGAGAGCTCAGAGCCCCTGGCAGGGCCTAAAGAGGCTCCAGGAGAGCTGGAGAGGGACTGGGGACAAGGCCTGGAGGGACAGGACACAGGAAATGGCTTTAAGCTGAAAGTGGGTAGATTTACATGGGATATTGGATATTGGGAAGGAATTCCTGGCTGGGAGGGTGGGGAATCCCTGGAATAGAATTCCCAGATTTGCTGTGGCTGCCCCTGGATCCCTGACAGAGCCCAAGGCCAGGTTGGACACTGGAGCTGGGACAGTTGGGGTGGGATGGAATGAATTTAAAGTCCCTCTCAACCCAAAGCAGTCTGGAATTCTGCGATTCCATCCCTGGGGATGAGCTCAGCTGCCCCAGCCCCAAAGCCAGACGTCCTCTCTGGTGCTCACACAGCTCCAGCCTCACACCTGGTGCAGCTGTGGAAGTGTCCATGACATCACACAGGTTTGTTTGGGGATCCAGCTGCTTCCCACCATTCAAAATCCACTTCCAAGCTCTCGGGGAAAGAGGTGAAATGCTCCCACTTTATGGAATGAGTAATATCCCTTCCACACACGCACAAAACCAGCCTGACTAAGTGGCCACAAGGATTTAGGCAGCGCCAGAGTGTTGGAAATAAAAATTTATAGAGTTTTCCCAGGAGCCTGTTCTTAAGGAGTTGGTCATCAAAGTGGAGAGCAGAGCAGGATGTATCTTGTCCTGCCCACTGCACAGCCCTGTTCCAACATCTCCTGGTCACTTCTGGAAATGAAGAATTGAATTATTGAGGGAACAGTCTGTTCAGTAATTCCAGCTCACTCTGAGCTGCTTTAGATACGAAGTTCCAAATGAAATTTTGGTTCCAATTTTGAATTTTTGAAAGCGTTGCAACAGGAGAAATAAATGGGGGAAAGCGGCGAGGAAATTTAGGAGCCCTCAAAAATTAACCTCAGAATGGGCCATGTTTGTAGTTCCAAGTGTTAGGAAAAAAAACCACAACACCGAATTCTGGTCACCTAAAAACTGTGGGACCACCTTGGGCTTCCTTTTAGTGCAGGAGAAAATGACTGCTGAGAATTCAGCTTCTCTAGATGATGAAAGCTACAGTAAAAATGGGACTGTGGCTGCTTCCTCCTGACCAGAACACCCCAAATCCAGGGAATTTGAGAGAGTGTGGCTTCTTCATCCTGACCAAAATCCAGGGAATCCACCCCAAATCCAGGGAATCTGGGGGAGTGTGGCTGCTTCATCCTGACCAAAATCCAGGGAATCCACCCCAAACGCAGGGAATTTGGCTGCCTCACCTGTATTCTGTCCGTGTAGTTGTCCAGAAGGAGAACTCCTGAACTGGTCACCTTCTTAGTTTCCACCATAGTCTTCAGATCAGCCAACAGACTCATGTGCTTGGACATATCAGTGGCCAACACCTTTCCAGAAAGGGGAAAAAAAACCAGGATTTCAGGAGGGGAAGCCACAAAAAAACCACCCATTTTTGGTTAATTAGAGGAGGAGGGAGTGGCCATACCATGTCAATGACCATCTTCCTGAGGGTCTGGCGCTGCTTCTTGGTCAGGTTCTGGAAGATGTCACAGTGCTCCTCCTGGAGCAATTTGAAGCCCACAGCCAGGTGATGGTTCTCCAGCACAGATTCATCGTTGTACATCAGGGCCAGCTCAGAATCTGGGCAAAGAACACCAAGTGTGGGATTTCCAAAAGCCAACAGGAGCTGGTGCTGGGCACTGAAGTGTTTTAATGGGGGGAAAGTTTCCTTGCCCCAGCCCTGGATGGGGTTTGGAGTAGTCTGGTCTGGGGGAAGGTGACCCTGCCCACAGGACACTGGATGATTTTAGGATTTCTGGGGTTGTTTTTAGCTCCAGGAGTGCCAGCCCCCAGCACTCAGCCTTTGCTCAGTCCCAGTGACAAAATAATTCTCAGTTGACTCAGTTAAAAATCGTTGGCAACAGAATCCTGCAAAAACCCTTCCCAAAAGACAACAAGCCCCAGATTTTGGAACCCAGATCCATGCTTGGCCTGTGGCAGAACACAACACAAAGCCCAATATTAGGCTTTCAATAGCAATAGGATTGTTTATCTTATCTTAATGGTGAAGTTTGCACTCAGGGCTGGCAGAATTATTGTGTGTTAGCAAGTGGTAAATATTGACTTTACAAATTGTGCTACAATGGTTCCCTTTGTCATTTTAATTCCTGATTGATTCCAAAACGTCTCACTCCTTTCCTGCACACTATTTTGACAGGACAGCACAGCCTGCAAGTTGTGGCATGGAAAAAGCATTCCCATTGGATGGAATAGTGAGAGATTCAGAACAAAAACTCACTTGTGTTGATGAGGAACTGATTGGAGACCCCGGGGTGATCCACGTCGTGGATTGCAGCTGCAAAAATGGCAGCGAGGATTTCCAGATCCGTGAAGACAGCCTAGGATGGAGCAACAGGAACCTGTCAGGGGGGGTTCTACCTCCCAGCACCTGGGGGAAGCTGACTGAGGGGAACAAATTGTGCTTTTTCTGGGACAAAGCACTGCCTCAGAAGAAAGGTGAAGCAGAGATTCCACAAGCTGAGATTTCCTAACGCTGGCGTGAAGGGAAGAGCCACCAGTGCCCACCCCAGGTGCAAAACCAAGGCAGGCAGGGCACTCACATCCAGGGCAGGGGTGGAGAGCAGCACATGGGTGGACTGGGCCACGTCAGCAGCGTGCAGGCTGTTGTGGTAGGCCACATCTGAGTGGTAGTGGTCCTCCAGGGTCATCATGTACGTCACAAACGTGTCCGACGAGATCTTGAAGGTTTTCAGCAGATCTCGCTCCTAAAGGGGGATCAGAGCACAAACAACCAGGCTGAGTGTGGGATCAGGCTGGGCCAGGCAGAGCAGAGCAGAGCAGAGAGGAGTCAGACATTAAATCATGGATTAAATCAGGCTGGGGTTCTGCATTCCTGGAATACACACCTGGAATATGGCGTACATGATGCAGGTCAGCGGGCGGTTGTGGGAGTACCTGGCCACGTTGAAGATGTTCAGGCCCCACTTGTTCAGGTCTTCCAGTTCCTTTTTGGAGAGCACAAACAAAAGAGAAGGGTTTGAAGGGTTTTCCCAAGCAATTCTGCATTTCCCAAATGCTCACAAATATGCAAATTTAATGGTTCTTTGTAATTAGGTAAGTGCTGAACGTGTGAGCTTAATGAACACAGAGTAACTGTGAAGGGCTGATTTTGTGTTTCATAATTGCTCTCCTCAGCCTTCCTCACCTTTTTTCTTTTCATTTTAGAGCTATTTTCACATATTTTTAAATATGAAATATGCTCATTAATTACAGCATTCCTAATGGCCCTATCATTTCAGGGATACTAATTCCAAAGGGGGGAACAATCCATTCCCAGTTTCCAGATTCTCCCAGGAGAGCAGGAATCTCCCCTACCTTGGCCAGGTGATCTTCCTTTTCTGTCTTCACCCCAAACCGTGAGATGCTGGTGTTGTTTAAGCTGGAGCTGTGCATTAATTTCTTCACCCCGCTGATCTGTGTCATGAGCTGCTGTTTTTTCTTCTTCTCCCTGTCCTTCTGGGTGGGAGAAGGGATCTCCACGTCGTTCTGCTTGTCTGGAACAGAGCAGGGGGAAATGAGTCAGCACAACCTGAGCTCCCAGCACATCCCCCAGAATCAGCCCTGGAGCTGCTGCCTCCTCTGCCCACCTCAAACCCTGGGGGTTCTGCCAGGGGTCTGTTCGTTCTGGGATGCAAAAATATTTTAAAAACCCAGTTGCAAAAGCTCTGGTTGCTCCCTTGCAGCCACTGTGTGGTTTGGGGACACTGGACATGTCCAGGGATGTTTCTCTGTGCATGGATGTGGCACCTGGGGATGTGGATTGCTGCTGGGAATGGTTGGACCCCATGATGTCCAACCTAAGTGATTCTGTGATTTTCCATGGCTGAAAGGTTCTCCTTAGGGATAAATCCCAATTCATTTCATTCCCTCTTTTCAGGAAAATGCTCCAACAACACATTTTTCTCTGAATAAGGTAAAACCACATCTATTTTCTCTGCTCTTAAACACTCAACACCCCCTGCTCTTAAAACCAGTAACAAATGGGTGTCACTGATTTATTAAAGATTTTGCCTTTACAAATATATATGGAATAACATCCAAAGCACAGGCTAAATTCCCATTGCCATTCTCAGGGACAATCACAGTTTTAGTGCACACGAAGAGGGCCCAAACTTGGCTGTGGGGATGTGTTTAGCAAATAAATAAATCTTAAACCCCTGTGTTATTTACTGCCCTAACACTGATTTATTAAAGCACAGATCCACTGGCTTATTACTTCCATCCAAACCATTTTTCATGGACTTTCCCACAACCTCTGCACACCTTGAGCACCTCCAGCGGGATGAGGCTTCCAGGCAGGAATTACTTTAAGCCTGGGCTTAATTAAACCCCTCTGAAATCCCAAGCAGCAATTAGGAGAGGAGTCATTATTCACAGCACGGCCTGGCTGACATCAGTGGGTGTTCCCTGGATTTTGCTGAACCACTGAAGGACTTCCCTTGCCATAATCTCCTTAGCAGTGACTAAGGCAGCATCAAATGGCCATCCTGGAGCAGAAATCCCTGGTTTGTTACATCAGTGTCCCCACGGGGGTGGCAGTGGCAGGGCCCAGCCCTCGGGGCTTGTGTGACCCCCTGTGACGTGGGGAGAAACCACCGCTGCTCATCTCCCACCTTCCCACGCCAGCTCCCTGCTGGGAATGCAGGGCTGGACCCTCTGCTGCTTCTTGGAGCCTTCCCAGCTCCTTTAGTCACGGAGTTACAGAAGAAGTTGGGATGGGAGGGAGTTTAGAGATGATTTGGTTCCATTCCCAGCCATGGCAGGGATGATTTCCACCATCCCAGGGTGCTCCAAGCTGGCCCTGGACACTGCCAGGGGTGTTGGGCAGCCTGTGCCAGGCCCTCCCAGGGAACAATTCCTTCCCAATCTCCCATCCAGCCCTGCCCTCTGGCAGTGGGAAGCCATTCCCTGTGTCCTGTCTCTCCTTGCCCTGATGAAATCAAAAGGCTGACTGAGGTAATATGATCTGGGTTTAATATCTCTGAGTTATCCCCAGCTTGGGAGATAAATGAGTGTCCTGCCCACACATTTCTTTTTGTTTGTTGGTTTGTTCAACCTCCTCACTTGCACACTCCTGTTACTTTGGACATTCATTTAATTTAATTAAATTTTAGGGGAGGAAGGAACTAATTCATAAAACCTGTACCAGCATGGCTTCCTGAAACAACTGATGATCTTTTTAAAAGCTTCCCTAATTATTGTTTTTCTTTTTTTTAAAGATGAGCAATCAGGCTGCAATCTGGCCCAATCTGGAGAGCCTGGCCCCCCTCAGCAGTGCCAGGCCCTGGGTGGCCTCACACAGGGATGTCCCTGTCACTGTCACCAGGCACGAGAGGAGCAGCAGGATGGGAATGAACTGAGCATTGTCCAGCCCTGCCCAGGGAAATGGGGAACAGCAGGAATCCAGACATGGAGCTGCTGGAATGAGTCCATGGAGCTGCTGCAAGGCTGGAGCCCCTCTAGAGCCAGGCTGGGAGAGCTGGGGGCGCTCACCTGGAGAGGAGAAGCTCCAGGGAGAGCTCAGAGCCCCTGGCAGGGCCTAAAGAGGCTCCAGGAGAGCTGGAGAGGGACTGGGGACAAGGGATGGAGGGACAGGACACAGGGAATGGCTTTAAGCTGAAAGTGGGTAGATTTAGATGGGATATTGGGAAGGAATTCCTGGCTGGGAGGGTGGGGAGGGGCTGGGCTGGAATTCCCAGATTTGCTGTGGCTGCCCCTGGATCCCTGGCAGTGCCCAAGGCCAGGCTGGACAGGGCTTGGAGCAGCCTGGGACAGTGGGAGGTGTCCCTGCCATGGCAGGGGTGGCACTGGATGATCCTTGTGGTCCCTCCCAACCCAAGCCAGTCTGGAATTCTGTGAATAAAACAACCCCAGCAGCAGCTCTGGCTCATCAGCCCCTCCTGGGATTCAGGCTCCATTAACCTGAGCGTTTGTGGGGTTTATTTTTGGTGGCCACACTGGCAATTCCTGCTGCTGGGAAGAGCTGACCACCAACCAGCCAAATCCCTGGATTAGCCCCTTTGTACATCCCAATCCTGCCCCATTCCCTGCTTGAATTCATGCTCTGCATTCAGCTGAGCAATAAAATCAGTGCATTCCCACACAGCAGCTCCAAACTTCCATGGATTATAATTAATGTTGAGTGTCCTAAATGCAGGCAGCAGTTACAGCTGGACATTGGAATCACTTTAAAATCCTTGATGGGAATAATTGTGTGTCACACAGGGAACGAATTCCAGGCCGTTCCAACCTCAGGGCATGAATCCCCAGCATCCACAGCCTCTGGAGCTGCTGGATTCAGGGATGTCTGTAAATATGAGGCTCCTCATTTTAGATGTAAATGGTCACAAATCCTGAAGCTGCTTCCTGAGAAAATCCTTAACAAATGTTGACACAGAGGATTCATTCATGCCCGTGGAGCTGTGAGCTCCTGCAGAATGAATGAAATGCAAAATATTCCCTTCACCCTCTGGTTTCTGGTGCAAAAGGAGCAAATCTGCACAGAGCAACGAATAACATTTTGGGGATGGTTTAGCCTGAGCCTCAAAGGGAGGAGGCAGCTGAACGAGGCAGTGGCTGCAGCCAGCTCTGTGTGACTTTGTCCTTCCCATAAGGTCACCACAAAAACCCCAGCATTGCATAAGGCAGCCACCAGCAGCCCCAAAACCATCCCAGGGCTCGGGAAGGAATTCCTCAGCGGACACACTCACCCCAAGCCCATTCTCCCCCTGCCCCTAGCCATTGGAAAGTGAAAACCCAAAGAGGGAAGCTGTGAATGGGGGGCTGCTCTTAACCCTTCCCTGAGCCAAGAAAA
>VWZU01008051.1:205609-225165 GCA_013397095.1 Sterrhoptilus dennistouni | reverse complement strand
ATCGGCCTCCCCCGCTGCTTGCGGGATGCTGCTGCTGCTGCTGGGCCAGCTCCCTGCAGCAGCCAGAGCCTGCTCCCCTGAACCCCAACAGCCCTGAACCCCAACAATTCTTCTCCCTGCAAACCCTGCTCCCTTGTCAGCCCTGCTCCCCAACTCTGCCTGCTTCTGCTCCCCAACAGCCCGAAGCCCAACAGTTCTCCCTACCAGCCCTGCAGCCCATCAGCTCTGTTCCCCAAGAGCTCTACTCCCCAACAACCCTGCTCCCAACATCCCTGTTCTCCAACCCTGCCTGCTTCTGCTCCCCAACAGTTCTGCTCCCCACATCCACCAGCTCTGCTGCCCAGCCCTGCCTGGTCCCATTCCCCATCCCAACAGCCCTGCTCCCTATTTTTGTCCCTGGTCTCCACTCCCGAACTTGCTCTCCACTCCTGGCCCTGCTCTCCACTCCTGTCCCTGCTCCCCAATCCTGGCCCTGCTTCCCAGTCCTGTCCCTACTCTCCACTCCTGTCCCTGCTCCCCACTCTTGGCCCTGCTCCCCAATCCTGTTCCTGCTCCCTGGGCCTGCTCCCCATCCCTGCCCTGCTCCCCAGTCCTGTCCCTGCTCCCCAATCCTGTTCCTGCTCACCATCCTTGTTCCCCAGTCCTGTCCCTGCTCCCCAATCCTGGCCCTGCTTCCCAGTCCTGTCCCTACTCTCCACTCCTGTCGCTGCTCCCCACTCTTGGCCCTGCTCCCCAATCCTGTTCCTGCTCCCTGGGCCTGCTCCCCATCCCTGCCCTGCTCCCCAGTCCTGTCCCTGCTCCCCAATCCTGTTCCTGCTCACCATCCTTGTTCCCCAGTCCTGTCCCTGCTCCCCATCCCTGTTCCCCACTCCCGACCCTGCTCCCTGTCACCCCTGGTCCTTCTCCCCATCACTCCTGGCTCCCCAGCTTTGTCCCCACCAGCCCCACAGCCCGGTGCCCCCCAGCAGGCCCTGCACCCCAAACCCACCATCCCTGCCCCCTGCTCCCACCGAGCTCAGAGATCCCCAGCCCTCCCAGCAGGACACGGCGCTCACTCCCCGGCAGCTCCGGTGTCAAAGTTAAGGTTTCCACGAGCGGATACAGTGAATCATAAAATCTCCCCATGAATGTAACTGCTTCTCATAATCCCGGTGACATATGCTCATCCCATAAATCTGTCAGGGCTAATGGATTCAGCATTTCTAGTGGCAGGTACCGGTGACATCACCAGGGCAGGATTGCTCAGACACACTCAGGAGATCCAGACGTGTCCCCCCTGCCCTCCCCACCTCGTGTCCCTCGTGTCCCCAGGGGAAGGAGCTGCACCCTGTGCTGGTGCCTCTTCCTCTGTGTCATTCACCACATCAGTAAAGCAGCACTGGATAGGGACCTTCCATTAAATGATTGAGAGTAAACAGAAAATAAACCCTGCCGAAGGTAATTCAGCGATAATCCTGGCATAGGCAAGTCTGAAAGTTTTGGTGGGTCCAAGTCTTTGGGGCGTTGGAAGTTAATGGGTTTTTTTTTTTTCTGTGCTCACAGAGCTCCAAACATTGAAACTTCTCTCATTCCTGCATAATCAAAAAGTAGATGAAAATAGCCAAAATCACACAAAGCTCACTGTATTTTCCTTTCTACCATGAGTATTCACTCTCAACCACTTTATCATGTAAATCAGTTGACCCAGAAGGGCTCAAACCACTCGTTGCAGAAAATGCTGGGATTGATAAAACCAGCACAGGTAAAATAAATTGGGGAATAGGTAAAAACCCATCTCAAAGTAAAACCCATAAGTTTAAATCAAATCCTGTTCTTGTCCTGTGTTCTGCTGCTCTGAGACTCCTCAGGAAGCACAGCCACGGCATGTGTGCATTCCTGGAGGAGGAGAAGGAACAGGTTCACAGAGACTCTGACACCAGACCCTAATTTTAGCCTTTTGGGGGATTTCCAGCCTTGCCCAGGTCTGCAGGAGCCGCTGCCACTGTCACTTCACTTCCAATCTTCACCTCCCAAAGAGCCATCAGGGAATGCAGGACCAAGAACAGAAATCTGCTCTTGATACTGAAGGGCTCACGTTCCCCAGAGCTGATATTCACGATATTCCTGTGCTCTGTAATCTGAGTTTTATGTAATAAAAGGAGATAAAAAAAGCCAAAACAAGCAAAGCTATCGCATACCAAGGATATCGAGGTGAATTAGGAAACTTGACGGCTTAGAGGGTTTGGCTGTAAGTATTTGATATTTATTTTTGGGTTTCAGAAGATGGGCTAAATAAAGAGCGAATATTTCACACATTCGCAGTGTTCTCAGGAATTTTTAGCAGGGTGCATCAGGACCCTCCTCCCCTCGTTTTCTGCCTCGCTGCTTCATTCCCGGGAGGTTTCCTGAGGGAATCCTGAGGAGCAGCGGGGATCCCTCTGTGGTTTACTCATGTAAAACACGAGCATTGCCACCTGCCTAAACCTTTGCACCAAAACCATTGAGAGGCCAATGGATTCACGATTTAAAATTGGATATTTTGAAAACGGCCACTCAAGACAACTCAAGTCATTTCAATGGCAAAGACACAATAAAATGAGAGCAAAAAGGATCATTTTAAAGGGAAAAAGGTGACTTCTGCTGCTGTCCCAGAGCAGAAGTGAATTTTCAAAAGCACCATTCACATTTTCTTTCAGAATTTGCTTTTTTTCCTGAGACTGGCCAGCCTGCCCACAGCTCCCTCTGGTCTTGGCACCCAGCGAGATGCAGCACCTGCATCCCTGTGCAGCTCTTCTTGGTGTTTTGGGTGGGTTGACTCATCTAAACCTTGTTTTTTCGCTCATTTTCTCAAGCCAGCTGCCTGGTGAAACGATGCCTGATGGGTGTGTGTGCCCTCCAGCTCCTGCCTTGCCCTCCGTGGTCACTGGGCAGTCATTTCTGAACCTGCTGCTGAGCTGGGCTCCCTTTTCTTGGGCAGAGGAAACATCACAGCCACCACATTCCCACTCATTTCACATCACAGACGCCACATTCCTGCCCATTTCACATCACAGACGCCACATTCCTGCTCATTTCACAGAATCACACACCAGAGTCACTGGCCTTGCCCACAGCAGGAAGAGAGCCCAGTTCAAGCCCTTCTTAGAAACTCAAAACTGTCCCTGAAGCCGCCGAGTGACGCAGACTGAGCCCATCACCCCGGAAACCCCAGCTCTTATCAAACCAGCCCTCCTTGGCTCTGTGCAGCTGCACAAAACTCTTTCTGATGAACTTGGAGCTATTGACAAATAAATTGGGAAAGCAGAGGCCACACAGTCCCACTCCTAAAGCTAAATTTGCTTTTAAAGACAGCATGGTGGAATTAAAATACTCCAAGTGTTTTGTGCTCCAAGTCCCCCGTGAAATATTTTCAGATCCACAGCTACCCCAAAATAACAGCCAGATACAGAATCCATTAGGAGTTGCTCTTCTACCAATCTAAAAGCTTCATGTGGGAATGATCTTAAAATAACAAATATTTTCTGGCTTTCTTCATATTTAATATTCTTGGATACCAGAGAATGGTTTGGGTTGGAAGAGACCTTAAATCCCATCTAGTTCCACCCACGGGCAGGGACACCTTCCACTGTCCCAGGCTGCTCCAAACCCACCCAACCTGGCCTTGGAGACTTCCAGGGATCCAGGGGCACCCACAGCTTCTCTGAGAAATCCATTCCAGGGCCTTCCCACCCTTCCCGGGAACAGTTCCTTCCCAATATCCCATCTAATTCCATTCTTTGCCAGTGGGAAGCCATTCCCTGTGTCCCATCCCTCCAGGCCCTTGTCCTAAATCCCCCTCCAGCTCTTTTGGAGCCACATTAGGCATTGGAAGAGGCTCTCAAGAGGCTTCTCTTGTCCAGGCTGGCCACCCCCAGCTCTGCCAGCCTGGCTCCAGAGCAGAGGACAGGGATGAAGTGCCCTGGGATTCTCTCCCTGAGTGGTATCTCTGTTGCTACAGCGACTCCCACAAACAGTAAACACAAGTTTAGATGCTCCATGAGTTGTTCTTTCCCTGAACCCAACGTGAGCACCCCACTGACATCAGCAAAGCAACTCCCCCTGCCAGAAACTCTCCTAAAACCAGGCCAGTGGCTGACTTCCATCACCTTCCTGGTAGAGCCCAGGCACATGGACACTTACAGAAACACTGCTGCAATTTTGGGAGCTGGGCTCCTGGAACACTTCAGGAGGCATCTTCAACCCTCTCGCATTTCAGTTTATATTTGGGGGTTGCATAAGCCAAACCCGTAAATTGCAGCGGCGCTTTGGTGGTGTTTGCACAGGTGAAGTCATTGCTGACACAGAAGAGGGAAGTGAGGAACAGAAGAGGAGTTTCAGTTTTTCAATCTGACCCAATGTTTGTGCAGGAGGGTTGGTGCTGGTGGCACTCCAGCAGAGCTGAGGTGACATTTCCTCAGGGAGCTGCTGCCAGTCCCTCCTGATGCCTTGGGAAGGCTGGCCTGGGACAGGGACTGGACAGAGATGGAGAATAAAATAGAGATTTATTAAAAGGCCTTTAGGATCCACTTTGACAAGGGCCTGGCCAGGGCTACACCCAAGGTGGACCCAAAATGGGCACAAAATAGACACAAAATGGGCACAAAATGGACCCAGAATGGACACAAAAATGGACAAACGGTCAGGAGGTCTCACACTTTTATAAGTTTTGGTTCATTTGCATTTTGGGTTTTAATTGTCCAATCCCAGCTCCAGGCTGTGAGGTCCCATCCTTGTTTTGTCTCTTCAGTCCACCCTTGTTTGTGCTTTTGGGCCTGAGAGTTGTCCTTGGTGTGCAGCAGGAAAAGGATTTGTTTTGTGTCCCTGCTGTGTGCAGAGCTGAGTGACACTGACTGTGAGCTCAGAGCTGCACCCCTGGGCACCACAGACACATGAAATACAGGGAAGATAAAACTTCAGGCATCACTCCCAGGACAGAGGCAGCTCTTGCCTCATGTTTCTCTACTGCAGTGCCCTGAAAAGCAACTTCTTTCCAGTGCTGGGATTTTGCAACAACTGCATTTTTGGTGGGTTTTGCCATCTGCTCCGTTTCCAGCTCTGTAAGGTGATGGAACACATGGAATCTCTCACTGCAGAGGTGATTTAGCAGCCCCTTTTTAAAAGCTTTTTCTCACTTTCTGACATTTCTGTGCTCTCATTTTCTCACACAATTGTTTAGGTTGGAAAATCCCTCTCAGACTATCCCCTCACCAGTGCTGGGTACAGGAGGAAAAGTCAGAGCTGCTCATCAATATGGACTTGAGGCCTTTTTTCACTCTTGAATGCTTGGAAAGTGAAAGGTTTTGTGGAACATCCTCTTTTCTGGGAGCAGCTCAGTGTAAGGACAAGCACACACTTCACCAGGAGACCCCTGAAGTGTCACGGATGGGAAGGGGGTGAATGGGACAAACTCTCACCCCTGGCTCCCCCCAGATCCCATCTGTGCCATCCTTCTCCCTTCAGGGACCTGAGCACGAGGCCAGCGTTATCTGCAGCTGCAGAGTTCCCCTCTTAACCCACAAACTGTCCCCATCATGTCCCCAAGTGCCACAGCAAGGCAGGAGGGTGGGCAGAGAGTCCCCAGCCTGCAGGAGGGACTGGTGGCCTTGCCCTGGACTGATGCAGGAGATGAACCGAGTCAGGAAACACTTTGAAATGAGATCCAAATGCCAAAATTTCAAGTTGGGTTTATCTTCTCTCTCCTGATCCCCTCATGATTCTCTCTTGTCACCCCAGTCCTGATAAATAAAAACTTTAGGACTTCTCCTGGAGGGAAGTGCAAAGGCCATAAGGCCACAGGAGTTTTAAGGCCAAAACTCCACATCCCAACCAGGTGAATTGATAAACCTGGGGAACAGCTGAAGTTCCCTTTCCAGCTGCCAAGAAACTCAGCTTTCCATAATGTAGGAGGAATATTCCCAGTGGGATTAAGTTATGAACAGATTGTCCAATCTGGTGGACATGAAATGTTGAAGACAAATATTCGCCAACATCTTTTCAAACTCAGCTCTCCTTAACTGTTAAAAGTCAAATTCTGGGCTCACTGTAGTCTTAATTTCTGCTTCTGCAAGGAAAAAGAAGAATTCCTTCTATTGGATCACAACTTTCCTTGTAAACCTTGGGCATGTAGAGCTTAAGACTTAAAAAAAATACCCAAACCCCGATAGACTTCAACCAAAAATTCCAAGAGAAACTTTCATGTGGAAGGTTAAAAGCAGCTTCCAGCAGTTTTCCTGACTTTACTCAGTCTATCCATCCTTTTCCACATGTTTACAGTGCCATAAGACATCTTCTAAGTTATTTACTCTTCGTTGCATCCTGGCTGCAATAAATTGGGACTATTTATAAAGTTCTTCAGTGTTTGGGGCCGTCCTTCCCAGCCCAAGCTCCAGCTGCCTTTGAAGCAACAACAGCTGAGACTCGAGGTCACCCAAGTCATTTTCCAGTGATTCCAGCTGATTTAATAAAATATTATCACTGTATCTAAACCTTACCTCAACAATTTAGACTGAGGATAAAATCTGTTCCTCTAAAAGGAAAATGAATAAAAGCAGTTGCTCCCTTTTGCCTTGGCAAGGTTTTGATGCTGGATTTATTCCCAAATCCAGCGTGTACAATGTGGCACTGAAATGTTCCCCCAGTGCTGGACAAGCTGATAAAACTCAACAAAACCTAAAGGAGACAAACATCCTTAAACCCTCAAAGGTTAAAATCCAAGTGTTATGGGGGGAATTGATTCCTTCCCTCCAAGAGTGACAGGGAATTGGGTGAAGAGGGAGCAGATTTGGGAACCTGAGCTGCACCACAGCTCTTGGTGAGATGAGGATTTTGGAGTCCTCGTGGACGTGTATGGGAAGGTGAAAATGTTTATCCAGGTGCATGAAAACTCTGCTTTAGGAAACGTCTGACAGCACAATCCCTGACTCCCAACTGGAAAATCCATTCAGGACACAATGATAAAATGTCCCTAATTCCCAGGTGAAGCCATAGGACACAAGCCCAGAGTCTGCATTCATCAGAGGACCTTAAACCAGCCCATTTTTAATTATTCTCTATTTATTACACATTATCCCAATTGTTGTCATTATTGCAGATGACACAAAAGATTCTGAAGAGCAGATGCTGGAGCAGATCACATGAATGGCAGATGATTATTTGGGAGCTGATAAAGCTCATTAATGTCACTGCAGGCCTCATTTGCATTCCTCACTCCTTGGCTGCTCGTGACTAAGAGCTCGTGTTGGGGGGGAAGGTGGGAGAGTCCACCCCAACCGATCCAGCAGCTGATCCCACCTGGGCTCAGATTAACTCCAGGGGCAGGAGAGAGGGCAGGGAAAGGGAGGAGAGAGAAGAGGGAGAAGAGAAAGGGAAGGAGAAAGAAGAAAAAAGAAAGAAAGAGGAAGAAGAAAAAGTGAAGAAGAGATGGGGGAAGGGGAAGGAGAAGGAGGAGGAGGAGGAGAAGGAGAAGGAGGAGAAGGAGGAGAAGGAGGAGAAGGAGGAGAAGGAGGAGAAGGAGGAGAAGGAGGAGAAGGAGGAGAAGGAGGAGAAGGAGGAGAAGGAGGAGAAGGAGGAGAAGGAGGAGAAGGAGGAGAAGGAGGAGAAGGAGGAGAAGGAGGAGAAGGAGGAGAAGGAGGAGAAGGAGGAGAAGGAGGAGAAGGAGGAGAAGGAGGAGAAGGAGGAGAAGGAGGAGAAGGAGGAGAAGGAGGAGAAGGAGGAGAAGGAGGAGAAGGAGGAGAAGGAGGAGAAGGAGGAGAAGGAGGAGAAGGAGGAGAAGGAGGAGAAGGAGGAGAAGGAGGAGAAGGAGGAGAAGGAGGAGAAGGAGGAGAAGGAGGAGAAGGAGGAGAAGGAGGAGAAGGAGGAGAAGGAGGAGAAGCAGGGTGCTCAGAGTGATTTACCAAGGCACCAAGGCCATGGCCCAAATAAAAGTCCCACAGATCCAGATGACCAAAGGCCCTCCCATTTCCCAAAAGAAAATGGCTCTTTCACCTCCCCAACATGAGATTCATTAGCAGGAATATCACCTCGCATTAATTACTAAGCAGTGTCAGAAAATGGCTATTTCACCTCCATAACACCAGGTTCATTAGCAGGAATATTGCCCCACGTTAGTTAATTACTACCAGTGCCTAGCATCACTCTAAAACCCTGGAGCACATTGAGTAAAACAGGTTTATCAACAAAGGACGTGCCAGAACTTGATGGAAAAGGGCCTTGTGCAGGCTGGGAGCCATTCACCCTTTGCCTTCCCTAATGGAGCTGTGGTTGCTCACGGATCGTGTGGACATGTTTACATATTTATCCCTCACAATGCCGAGGGAATAACTGACACCCGCTGATTTATTTGTTTAATGTATCCTGTTAGTGAGTTCTGAGAGCTATTTCCTTGAATTAAAAGCATTGTTCTACCAGATCCAGAGAATATTCCTGTGGAAATCCTTCTGTTGGACAGATTTGGAAATTCACATGGAAAACAACCAAAGGCAGAGAGCACAACCCCTATGGAAGGATTCGCTTCAAACCTGCAATGAAATGTCCAAATCTTACAGCACCACTTCCCAAAGTGCAAAGCACTGAACAAACCTTGTAATTCTGAATTTCTTTCCAATATTCAAGGAATCTGTGGAACAGATTCCCAACCTTTTTTTTTTTTTTTTTTCCTGAGCACAAAAGACACGGGAGAAAAAAAGATATGATTGAAAAGCAACACCAGCAAGCCCAGCCCCACATCCCAACGTGTCCCTTCTTGTGGACACTCGCGATCTGCCGGGCCAGGAACCAGGAGAGACCAAAAACCATGGGAACCACGGAGCCTTCAGCTGCTTCCCCCTCCTCCTCCTCCTCACCATCCCACCGTGTGCCACGCAGCCTAATTATATCTTTGGCCAAGATAAGAGTGCAGATGTGCTCGGGAAGGCGCAGAGCCCCAGCGCCCGCGGAACAGGTGGAGCCGCCGCGCTCTTGAGCAACTCCCCAACAAATGGACGAGCCTGCCCTTCTCCCCTCGTCGTATTTTTGGGACTCCAGTCCGACCAGTCACTCGAGCTGTGCCCCCCTCTCGGGTTTCTCACACCTGCAGCCTCCCTCTGGGGAGGTGGCAGGCAGAGGAAGGGCTCTTTGTTGGCTTTGGAGTTGGGCAGGAGCTGGGAACGCTGCAGCCAGAGAGGGCACGGGCACTGCATGTAAATGAGAGCAGAGTTGTCTCCCAGTTATTCTTTCAACAACAACAAAAAAAGGACTTTGGAAATGTAGATTTTTCTCTGTTAATAGATGAGATGTGGGAGGAAAGGCCCGGGAAGTGAAATCCCTGCGGGGAGAGGGGATGGATGAACTGGCAAAGCCACTGGCAGGGGGTCACTGAGGAGGTGGCACTGGAGGGGATCCAGCTGTGGGGAAACGAGGGTGAAATCCTAACAGGGGCTCCAAAGCAGTGGGAACAATGGGGCCTGTATTCAGGCTGGGCTCAGAGATGAGAGGGGAAGATAGAGACAAAAAAAATGAAGTGAAAGCTTTCTACTGCTAATTGCGAAAAACGCCAGGAAATGAGTGAGCTGGAGCTGCCAGGAATAATGCGGGAGACCGAAATTGGGGATGAGAGCGTTTGACATCAGCTACAGCCTCTGGCAAAATACAGCCAAGGTTTTTGGGGGGCATTTTTATTTTCTTTTCTCTTTTCCAAACAACAGGGAGTAGGAAAAATGAACTTTTTTTTTTTTTTTTTTTTTTTTTTTTTTTGATTGCTGAGGAGCCTGGCATTCTAAGTTCCCTAATTAAAGACAGGTCCTTTCTGGGACACACCATTCCAGCTGCTGGGAAAACTCAGCCCCAAGAAAAACGGCTCCAGAGCTGCTGAAGACGTCATGGCAGTGATTAAACAGCACTCGCCAAGAACATCCAGGACACATCCAGGTTCAAACTGGAAGATTCTGGGAAGCAGGATGAGATGTCTCACCAAGAGAAGGCACAGGGAATGAAAAGGAGGAGGAAAAATCTCCTGGATGGAGGGAACACCACAAAAATGGTTGCAAGAAGGAAGCTCCAGCTTGTGTCACCATGGGGAACGAAAAGGAGAAGGAAAAACCTCCTGGATGGAGGGAATGCTGCAAAAATGGTTGCAAGAAAGAAGAAGCCCCAGCTTCTGTCACCACAGGGAATGAAAAGGAGGAAAAATCTCCTGGATGGAGGGAACACCACAAAAATGGTTGCAAGAAGGAAGAAGCTCCAGTTGTGTCACCATGGGGAACGAAAAGGAGAAGGAAAAACCTCCTGGATGGAGGGAATGGCACAAAAATGGTTACAAGAAGGGAGAAGCTCCAGCTTCTGTCACCAGGGGAATGAAAAGGAGAAAGAAAAACCCTCCTGGGCGCAGGGAATGCCGCAAAACCGAAGGGCTGCAGCATCCCAAGAAGGAAGAGGGCCCAGCTGGGAAGCAGAGGCTCCCAGGGAGGACAGGAATTCCTGCAGTGTGACTCGGCTGGGCCAGCAGAGCCCGGGCAGCCCCTCAGTGCCATAGTAGCAGTGATGTTTCTGAGTCAACAGCGAGCCCTGAGCCCTGAGCTCTGAGCCCCGGGCCAGCTGCGGGGTAATCCGAGCAGGAATCTCAGCCTGCAGAAATGTCACTGCCCTGGGGGGCCCAGCTGGGCTATCTTTAGCCAGCCCGAAGTTAATCACCTAAGCTCCCCGCACAGCAGTGGAAAGTGGCTGGGAGCTCCAAGGGGTGATCCTGGTCTATTCTCAGTGCCCTGGGATGGGCTGAATCACCCTCCGGAGGTGCTGTCACTCTCTGCTCGCTGCCGGAGGCTCCTCTCTGCCCCGGCCACAGGAAGGGACCCCCAGAGGTCACCACACACAGTGGGACCATCCCAGCTGGGCACTGATGCCTGAAGTTTGAGCTTCGATGTGTTTCAGGTTCTGTGGTGCCCAGGGGTGCAGCTCTGAGCTCACAGTCAGTGTCACTCAGCTCTGCACACAGCAGGGACACAAAACAAATCCTTTTCCTGCTGCACACCAAGGACAACTCTCAGGCCCAAAAGCACAAACACAAGGCTGGGCTGGAGGGAGGGACAAGAAGGATGAGACCTCACAACCTGGAGCTGGGATTGGACAATTAAACCCCAATGTGCAAATGGACCAAAACTTAGAAAAGTGTGAGACCTCGTGACCAGCTGTCCATTTTGTGCCCATTTTGTGACTATTTTGTGTCCATTTTGGGTCCACCTTGGGTGTAGCCCTGCCCAAGGTGTACCCTAAAGGCCTTTTCATAAATCTCTACTTTATTCTCTAGCTCTGTCCAATCTCTGTTCCAGCTCAGCCTTCCCAAGGCATCAACACCAGCAGCTCCCTGATGCTGGAGTAGCTGCAGGGCACTGCTGGACACCCCAGAGCTCCCTGTCATCAGCCACCAACTGGACATGCAGAATTCCCCCCCAGCCCGGTGTCCTGCCGTGTCCAGCCCTGTCAGCAGCTGCCATGTGGGAATGCTGTGGGAAATGGTGCCTAAGTGCTCCCTGCACAGCCACCCACAGCACTCCAGGTCCCCAGGGCCACCCTCCAGCCCGTGGAGGAGGAGGTGGGACTTTTCCAACACAGTTTGCTTTGGCAAGTCTGCATTCACCAGGCCCAGTTTTCTTTTCTTGTCTGTCATGTATTTGGAAACAGACTGCAGAGGACACCCTCAGTGACCTCTGGGTGATGAGAAGAGTCTGACCAGTCCACAGTTCCCCATATCTGCTCCACCCTTCTCAAAGGTGCACCTTTTTCCTGTTGTCACCTTTTTCCTGCTGTCACCTTTTTCCTGCTGTCACCTTCCTAAGCACCACAGTTTTCATGAGCGACTCACATTGACCTCACAGCTTTTCCAGCCTGATCAGTCCAATGATGAGGACCTGGACACCTCCACCTCCTCTAGGTTGTCCCCAGCCTGCTGCTCCCTCATTGTCCTTCATCCCTTATCTTCCCAAGCAGGCTGAAGGATGAAGACTGAGACAAAAAAACCATTATTTTGGTCTTTCCTGCACCATTACCATGAGGTTGTTTCACCCATGGATCAACACTTTTTTCTGTATTTTCTTTCCCTACTCCATACCCCACCCTGGAGTCCCCTCACCTCTCACAGCTCCATCAGCTTTTGGTCAGCCCAACACCCCCCACATTCCCAAAGTTTTCCATGCCTCCCTTGTTCCCAATCTTTCTCACTCTTTGCCTGCATTTTCTTGCATTTTCCCTCTCCTTGCTTCACCGAGTTGGCTTCCACTGGAATTCCTGATCTTCCTGCACAACAGGATGGTTTGCTCCCGAGCTTTTCTTCAAAAAGCAGCCACCACTTAAGACTGGTCTATAATTTTTAGGTGGCTGAAGTGGGGGTGAAATGAATCTCACGACAAGGACAGACTCTTAAGAGCAAGCAGGAGGGGAAGGCCTGGGCAGCAAACAGAGGAGCTCTTGCAGAACCCTGCTGCTGGCCAGCCCCAGTTTGATCCCAGTTCCTGTAATCCAGCCCAGGGTGAGCAGCAGGACATCAGCTGCTGCTTGGGGAGCAGAGATGGAGCATTTCTAGGGAGCTCATCCCAAGAGGTCAGCCCAGAGCGGGCTGATGGAGCCGGTTAGGGCAGAACTGGCCAAACCTGCAGAGTCCTGCCTGCACCCACCAGTGCTGGATCACCACCCAGGTCATGAGAATCGGGTCACCAAGGCCACCAGCACGGGCTGGCAGCTCCCTGACAGCCCCAGTGACTGTTAGAGGAACCAGAATTGTCCAGCAATTAGTGCACAGCGTGCTGATTGCGGTTCATTATCTCCGGCTCGGTTTGGCCGGGCTTGGTGGGGATGGAGCTGCCCACTGAGCCAGTCCTTCAGTGCCATCAGCCAGCTGTGGGAACTCTGGGCACTGGGAATTTCAGGGCACTGTGAAAATTTCAGAATTTTCACAGACTTTCTGTGCTGACAGGCACTGACCCCCAGGCAAACACTGCATTGACCTGAGGCCGTGGAAAAGGCTCCCAAAATGGAGTGACAGCACTGGGATTGTGGGTGTGGGGTTTGGATAGAAGTGTGGGATATCACAGGGTGCAAAACTCAGAGTTTAAGGGTTTAGAATACAGTAATATAGATCTAAAGCAAGATGGAGGTTTTAGGGCAGAGGCTGAATCCTTCTTTTTCACCTTCTTCTCCATGGGTCTGGGTGGTGTTCTGTACTTGGATAGAAAAATCCACATTGTGGGCCACAGGTGGTTGGTTATTGGGTTAAAAGTACAAATAATTTAGGTGTCATTTCCTTATTAGATAGTTTATCCTTAAAAGGCCTTGTAGAGAGAGAGATAGGGCTCCATTTTTACTCTGTTAGCTTGAAGTGCTGTAGAACTCACAGCATGTGAGACTATGATATAGATAAGGATTAATAAACATCTGAATCCAAACAAGAAATACTGTCCTGAGCATTTAATCCCAACTCCGGCAGAAATGAAGATAAAATGCAACAGCCAGGATCCCCTGGGGTGGGCAGCAGGGCACCCAGAGTGCCAAGAGCATCACCCCTTGCAGGAGAGGATGGGGATGAGGCAACCTTGAGCTGGGACACCACCTTGGATAGGCCCAGCTGGGTCAGTGCCGGGCTGAGCACCAGAAAATGAACCTCTAAATTGTCCATTGGGGGTCCAGCTGTAGTTTTTCAGGAAGACCTTGGGATATCCCCCACAGACACCTTAAAACCAGACTGAAAAATGCAGAGATGGGGCTACTCAAGTCTTGTCTTCCCAAGATCCCAAATGTTGCTGGGAGTGAAGGATCTGAGCTTCAATGGGCATTGCAGAAGACATTTCACCAGGAACCTTCATTCCCACACAATAAACAACACCAACATTGGGAACACTTGGAAAGGAGCAGCAAATAAAAAGCCTTGCTCCTGAATGAAACTCCAAAAGCACTTTTATATAAAATTTGGCGTGTTTTAATGTGTCTGACTGTACATCAGCCAGTGCAAAGCTCAGCTTTGAAGACGCTACAGGAAGAGATGAAAGCTCCAGATTCCCAAAGCCATGAAAGCTCCAGATTCCCAAAGCCAAGCTCCACTGCAGCTTTCGCATCAACTCCAGGTGCAAAAAACAAAAAACAAAACAACAAAAAAAAACCACCAAACGAGGCGTGAACAACCAAGAACACCTAAAGGTGGCTGATAGAAGCTGCTGAAGCTTCCCAGAGAGGTAATTTCTGATGTGGAGATAAGCCTAAAGGTTTAATCTGAAATGCTAACGAGGAAGGAAAACCGGAGACTTTCTGAGGAAGGATTTTCGACTGGAGATAGCATCTCCTGGAGGGTGGGATGGGTTTTACCACAAGGCAATCCCAGTTTCCCAGTGTCCTTTCCCCCTGCAGGGAACAATGCAGCCGAGGTGCCACAAATCAGGGGGGTAAGTGACAGTGCTTTTTTATGGTGCCAAATGGAAGTAACAAAATGCAGGAAGCATCCCGTCGGATGTCACTTAGCAGCGCTATCACCGGGGAATCCGGGAACGGGATTTGCCTGCATAGTAGGAATTCCTGGGTCCACCGAGAGGGAGAAGCAGAAATGGCAAGAGAGGCGGAATCTAATCTTGGCCTGTGGAACGAACGGGAAAGATTCCTCAGTTCCAACTTGATCTCAGGGTTTGGCACATCATCCTTTCACTGGCCACGCTGATTCCTCCTTGCCTTCATCACGAGATAGGAGGAAAAATAGGAAGCAAGAGAGGAATTCTGCTACTCGGGGTCTAATAAGGAGTGCAGAAGATGGACAGTGCACACCAGGGAGGGAGATGCAAGGAGAACACTGGGAATGATTTTGTAGGGAATTTAACACACTTGGAGCACATTGCTGAAGACAGAATTTCCAAGGTCATGACGGATTTTTGAATTAAGTGAAGTCCCGTCACAGCTTTACTCCCCACAGAGCAGTGAAAAGAGCCCAATGAGCTGCAGGCTGGGATGGAGATGCCCATGGGTTTGGGTGGTTTTGGGATGCTCCAGCTGAGCCCTAGAGCTGAGCCTGAGGATTTCAAACCCCAATCCCAACTTCCTGCAAATCACGGCGTGCCCACATTGTGGTTTTGCTTCTCTAAGTAAACGAGGCCAGGCTGGATCACAGCAAGAACATTTCACTGTGTGAGCAGAAGTGTTTTCTTCCCGGGCACACGTGAATACAGGAGTGTGAGAAAGGCCTGGAAAACTCAGGATATGATGATGCAACGAGCTCGGTACCCACCTAGGATTTACCTGGGCACTGCATTATCTCATTTGCTCCATGTGGGAGAGCACCGAGGAGCTCACACGTGCAGGGAAAACCAACTTGGATCCTGGAAGCAACATCCTTGTGCTAAACGAGCTGCTCCACCTAAACTAATTAGCCCTGCCTTTCAACAGCCTTAATTAGGTGGGGCACCATCCTGGGCTGTTGTGGCTGGACGGTTTCCGGTGCTGGAGCTGGCTCAGCCACAGCCTGGCCGGGGATTCTCACCAGGAGCTGGGTGTGCTGGAGAGGGGCTCTGCTGGTGCCAGTCCCCAGGGGCTCTCCCTGTCCCGAACTCCTCCAGGCCGAGCTCCCTCCATCCTTCTATCTGTGCAAAAACACCTCCTGCACCCCTGCGGGAGCCCCAAACCCTCCTCCTCCCCTGAAAGCTCGAGATGACTTTCACAAGAGGCCCAGGGCACGGAAGGAACTCCCCAGCCAGACCACACAGCAACGATCTGAGCTCAACCAGAGGAAAAAACAACCCCAAACCCTGAGAGAGGCAGAGGATTAACTGTGCTCTGTGTCACCCTTTCACAAAGAGTTTGGCAAACCACGGGCAGAAAGGTCCTCGCTTGGATCTGCCCCCAAATCCAGGTGTTGCTTTCATCCCCAGACCCGTCTGGGAGCCATTAAATCTGGTTTTAACCTGGAGATAATAAAACTTCTGGTCTAAAGAGTCTGTCAAGAGTGAAAGTCCTTTGTGGTGAAATAAATGCTGGAGTAGGAAATGGAGGAGGAACCTCAGGGATGAATACTGGAAGTTCAAAGCACAATCCTGGATCTACCTGAAAAGCTCCACTTGGCCACCAGCACTGGATGCAAAGACAAGGTTTATTAATAATCCTTAGCTCTTCACGAGGAAAATTATTCAGAAATGTTAAACAAGGGGCAGAGCAAGGCTGCTCACACCACCTGAGCCACATAGAACAGGCCACTGGTAAAATGTTAGACCTGTTTAAATCAGGTTCCTTGGCTCCTGGGAAGGTGAAAAGGTCACATTTTAACACTAAACTTGCCTCTATTTCCTCTCGGTTTAATTTCCTGAAGTTTCTCAATATGAAAATTGAGAATGTGGCTTCGGGAAGCATCCCAGCTACAATCCACAGGAATTCTTTATGACACACAGCACCCTTTGTGTCCTCGTGCCTTGCTCGAGCTGTGCACAGACAGGACGCAAAGTCACCCCCTTACATTTTCAGTGGAATTAATTATAAAATATAACAAAATGGTGGGGGTTTTTTTTGGTGGCTAAATGTAATTAATTGAAAGCATTATCTTAAAAACCTGCTTTAGTTTGGAATTTTAATCTGTTTGCCTCCAATAGGTATTTTATGTACCCAAAGGGGAAATATTGAGCTCGCTGATTCACCTCGGCTGAACTCTGTGCCCTCAATTTGCCTCTCACCGAAATGCCTGGGACTGTCATCCCCCAGCTGAAATCCAGGGATATCTGCAGGCAGCAGAGTCACCCAAGAATGCAGAATGTTGCAAAAAATGTCCTGTTTGGGCCGATGGGGCCGTGGAGCGAAGCTGTGAGTCAGCGCTATCGGCGGATCTGGGATTGCAGTGTGGGACATGGCGCCAGCTCAGGGGGCAGAACCAGCACACAGAGCTCGGACAATCCCGATTTCCTAATCCACAATCCTACAGCTTTTAAAAATACTGAATATTTTGCACGTGGAGCTGAGTGGTGGCTCCTCAAAACGCGCAGGTTTTGTCCACACACCCCCACACCCCCCCACACACCATAACTCTGATTTTGGGGTGAGCCTCAAGCCCCCAAACTCAAACTCCTCAGTGGCTGACAGCAGAGCTCAAACATCCCCACGGCTAATCCTGGGGATTCATCTCCCTCAGTGCACAGCCTGTGACTCACTGGCCTCTCTGTTTCCCCAAGTGCACGTAGAGCTTTCGGAATAATCCGCTGAAAATCACGGAGTGAGTCCCACGGGGGAATGGGGTGGGGAGGAAGAGGGAGATGGCAGGAGCTCTGCAGAGCAGCATCATTTGTTTTGACAGCTTTTAATGTTCCATATTAAACCCTACACGTGCTGATCTCCACCTGTGAGCTGAGGCCAGCACACCCTGGGTGTTTAAAAGGTGTGTTTGGGACACGGCACCAGATCTGCCCTCAAATTATACCAGGAAAACAACATTAGATTCGTTCTCTAATTATTGTTACCCATAATCAGCATTTGGTATTATAGAACAACAGATATTAATTTATTTGTAGGGTTTTTGGTTTTTTTTTTCTAGATCTGGGCTACTTCAGCCAAATGTGAGGATTCTGAGTCCTGTACGACAACATTCCTTAAACCTGGGGTCAGTCCTGACCCAAATCAGTTTTTTGGCACCACAGAAATGCCTGGAAGGGGCAGATGGGGACAAATGGGGCACAGTAATGACAGGCAGGTTTGAAAGTGTAACCACTCCCCAAATGGCTGCAGCCAGCAGGGCTAAGAACAGCCTTTCACTCTCAAAAACCATTTGATTAAAGCCCTCAAAATACATTTATTTAAGCACCTCGATCTGTGTTCAAGGAAATCAAAATGTCAGCACTAAAAGCACCTCTTATTAACAATTCCAGTTCAAATATCAGATTGAACGGACGTGGAAATGGAAATGTTCCCCACTGAAGGTCAGCTATGGCTCAGCCTGCTGGGGATTATTCCAGGGGTTACTTTTCCTGCTCTAAGTTTTATACTCTGGGGCATTTTCCAGAACTTCTTCCATTTAGCAGCACAAGAGGCACCTGGTGTCAGCCTTGGCCAAGGTCTCTGAGCTGTCACTCACACTGTCATGAATTCTGTGCAGCGAATTCAGCACAATTCACACAATTTGGGTGGATTTCAGGCTGATTTCAGCACACGACTCCCCACTCGAGGCAACGTGCACCAGGAGCTGTTCTAGCAGCACTCACAGCCACATTTGGGAGTGTTACAAAAGAGGGAGCAGCTGCTGCTGGAAAATGTGGTGTGAAAATGTGGTGTGAGCAGCACCTCTGCTGGGCTCCCTCCTTCCTGACCTACCGAGGGAGAGGAGCAGCTTTTTGGCTTTTGTCTGCATGGGATGTTGTAAAGTTTTGTGCAATAAATTGAAACCCAGGAAGCTGCAACAGGAATTTTGGGAAATACCCTGCCTGAAGAGCTGCAATTCAGATGGAGGCCCAAGCAGGATTTGAGGAGGAGCTGGATGGGGATCCTGTCCCATAAAGTCTAAACCAGAAACGCTCCAGTTCAACTGGAAACTTCTCCCTGG
This sequence comes from Sterrhoptilus dennistouni, assembly GCA_013397095.1. Taxonomy (NCBI): domain Eukaryota; kingdom Metazoa; phylum Chordata; class Aves; order Passeriformes; family Zosteropidae; genus Sterrhoptilus; species Sterrhoptilus dennistouni. Next base: position 206,633 of record VWZU01008051.1, on the reverse strand, counting down.
AGTTCTGTTCTTCAAGAGGATCTTGGGTAAGAAAAGGGAGGAGAAGATTTCACAGCTGTCAAACGCCAGCAAAGTCAATTTCCAATGAACCCTGCACTTGTGTGTGTTTATTCTTTTTATTCTTGGAATTTTCTTAGCAGGACTGGCCCCACGCTGTGCTCAGTGACAATCCCCACAGCACAGACGTTATCCCACATCCTCTTGGGCTGTCCCAGACCAGCACAAATACTCCCAGCATGGATCCAAACGTCCTGTTCTCGAGTCAGCAACAGCAGGGACACGATTTTGGGGTCACTCCTTGTAAAATCTGCACAGGGAATGAGGCAGGCAGGGAGGGAAGAGAGGCAGGAAAACAGGCTGGCTTTTCCACTTCCCAGAAATTCTCCCCTGGTTTTTCACAGAACACAAAGATTGCTCTGACCGACTCCTGCTTTTGTCAGCCTAATCGCTGGTATTTAAAGAAAAAAGACATTGCTTGTAAACTGTGACATTTCAGAAGCATTTTGCTATGAAGTGCTAAGCCTGACAAACCTCCCTAAACACACTCTTAAGGCAGGAAAGGTCTGACTGGATTCGACCCACTTGGAATGGAAACTTTGGGGTGTCTGGAATCTGCTCCAAGAGACCTGGCAAACTGCAGCCAAAAGCTTCTCTCGAAATGCTTGGAGGCTTTGAGGTCCAGGGAAAAATCTGTTTCAGAAAGCTTTTGAAGAGTGTGAAGGTGTGGTGGAGGAGTGTAGCATGAACAGATGATTAATTTGCTCCTGGAAAGGGAGATTTCTGACAGCAGGATATTTATACTGGAATATCTACATTAAAATGCACAGCTCCTTTAAAATTCAATTTAACCACGGAGTTCCTCAGCACTGAATAATGGATCTTGGATCCCAGCAAACCTTGGATCCCAGCTCCTGGATCATGTTTGTCACTTCCAGAGGCACAGTCCTGATTACAAAATCAAAAGATATTAATTGTCAAATCAACACCCTGCAGGATTGTGGAAGGGTTTTTTTTGGTTTTTTTT
>VWZU01008051.1:169688-191149 GCA_013397095.1 Sterrhoptilus dennistouni | reverse complement strand
CCGCCGCCTCTGCCCCCGGTCCCGCCGCCTCTGCCCGGCCCCGCGGCCCCTGCTCGGTCCCCGCGGCCCCTGCTCGGTCCTCTTGTGAACTAAAGGAGCTTAAAAAGTCAGGCTTACTTGTTGGAGGTGCCGTGTAAATTGGTGAGAAGCGTGAAGTTGTTCCTTACGCTTCTTAGGCTGGCCAGCACCTGAGGGAGGCAAAACCGCAAAGTGTCATCTTCTTTCTCTGCTTTAACGCTTTAGAAAAATTATTTTAGAGGCCAATATGCCACCAACTCACCTGGGCGAAAGGTGTGACAATCAAGTCGTCGCCATGCCTAAGGAAAAACGGAGAAAAAAAGTATAAATTTCTGTACAGATTTATCTTCAGAGCAAAATTCACCTCAGGGAAAGAGCGGTTTTCCTGAGGGGGGGTTTCCCTCACCAACAAACCCACGCAGCATTTAGTTAACACAGCATAAAAAACGTGTTCCTCATGGAAAAAGTCACTGTGTATATCCAAAACAACCAGGCTGGAGCGAGCGTTTGGGCTGGGAACGCCAGGCAATAAAAGGCAGGAAATTCAAAAGTTGAGGCTCACGCTCACGCCGTGGCGGAAAAAAAACCAACCGTGGTGGTGCGGGGAAAGGTCACCTTTGAATTTCCTGGCTTTTGTTGATCTCTGTCGCAGTCTTTAACCTTGTTCAGACGCCGGGTTTTGTCTGGCTGTTTTCATCGTGGAAGACTCGAGCAGGAGTCGTGAGCAAAACACACCATTGACAGAAATAAGAGGGAGGAGGGTATTTTTTGGTTTTTTTTTTTTTTATATTAGTTACGGTGCTTGTGCCTGTATGGAACATTCTGTATGATTTACCTAACTGAGAGATGGCAGGGGATAAAATCATTGAAAGGTTTGGGGTGGGAGGGAGCTTAAAGCCCATCAGTCCCACCATATCCACCACTGGATAATCGTCCAGTGCTCCAGGTGGATCCAAACCCCATCCAGCCTGGCCTTGGACACCTCCAGGGATCCAGGGACAGCCACAGCTTCTCTGGGAATTCTATTCCAGGGCCTCCTCACCCTCCCAGCCAGGAGTTCCTTCCCAATATCCATCTAAATTTACTCACTTTCAGCTTAAATCCATTCCCCCTTGTCCAAAGAGGAATTCTCCCCACTGTGCTACCACAGAGATCATCCCCTTGTCCTCACTCGGGTATCAGTGCTATAAAATCTAAATTTAATTAAAACTGTCTCCACACTGATGGAGACTCACTCCCAAGTGCTAACAGAGCCTTGATGCCCACAGCGGATGGACACTTTAGCAGCAGACAGCCTTGAATTTGGGGGAAATTATGGGATTCCCCCACCCCAGCACACTGCTGGGAATTGCTACAACCCACCGTTTACGCCAAACGCTATTTGCATAATTTGGAGTGTTTCCTTCAATAAATATTTACTCAGTTTTAAAGTCACAGCAGGGATATTTTCTTGCAGAATTCTCATGGATCTGGCCAATATTCAGATTTCCATTCCGTGACAAAACTTTCGCAACAGTTCGACTTTGTTTAACGAGGCCTTTTTTCATAGCTTAATGGCCACTTTGAAACTTTAAAATGTGCCTTTCAAAATAAAGGGCTGGGAATCCAGGACACTTTGTGGGTATTGATTGTCTCGAGCTCAGCCGTCTGTCTGGGCTCATTTTCCACTCAGTTCTAGCCTCCAAAACAGGATGGGGAGCAGCAATACTGTAAATAAAAGTACAGCACAACTTCTCTGCCTCTCCAGGATACGGCTTTGAAAACTCTTCTGCTAAATTCTGGAGAAAATGGGAATATCTGAAGGATAGGATGGGAGAGGATGTTGGATCATGTTTTATGCATTCCAGCTATGAAATTCTCCAGTACCACCCATAACAGAACTCTGAGGATTAGAGCAGCACAGAAAACTCTCAGAGAATGTAAAACACTGATAAAAACTGAGAATTTTACTCAGTAAAACACTGAGCTGAATGGATGCTTACTGTTCACTGGGCAGGGAGGAGTTCCTGGACATGGTCTTTGGTGAGAGGTCATAGTCGCTGTCGGATCTGTAGAGGAAGGACTCCCGGCGCTGGCTGTGGCCCGGGAATGTGGTGTGCAGGACGAGTCCCGACGAGGAGCTGGCCTGCGGGTCCAGCGGGCTGCGCCCCGGGGACGGGCCATTCTCCACATCGAAGCTGCCAACGAAACACAGAGCGAGTGTCACACTCTGCCACAAGAGGGCCCGCAGTGTCACCTCAGCGCGGCTGTCACCGTGTCACCGGCCTGCGGGCACCGCCGCCGCTCCTCTCGCTGACACCTTTCTCTGTGTGTGCGTGCAAGGAGGACTGTAGTATTCTCCGTGGATGGCAGGGACAAGGAATTTTGCAGACCTGAGATGTTCTAGAAACACGAGGCTTTATTATTCCAAGGGTGGTGGGTAAAGAGGGCTTTGCCTTCAGCCACCAGCCTGGGCTGAAGCAAAGCACTAAAGAGAGAATGGGGAGAGAGAGAGAGAAGAGAGAGTAGGGGAAAAAAGGGAGAGGCAAGAGGGCAGAGGGGCAGAGCAAGAGAGGAGCAAGAGGAGAGCACGATCACCTTGTTACAATCCATTCTATCTCTTTTTGTGTTGAATATTCTAATTTACAGTGACCAACCCGTGCAAGATACAAAACCTACAAACTTTGCATGCAGCCTATAAGAACTACTACATTACCATGTCATTTTATATTCTAAACTCTAAAAACTCCTTTTCTTATGTACTTATTCCCTAATACCTTAACAGAGTAGAAAGGCAACATTCTTAAGTCTTTTATTTTCCTGTCTTTCAACCCATCTTCAGCTAATCACTGTCTTCCTGCCTAGCATGCCTACATCTCAAAACTGGCTTTCATTCCTATTTCACTCACAAGTCTTACATCTGCAGTATTTCTTACCATACAATCGTATCCATAAGTCCTTCCTGTTCCATCTTTCCCAACACAGGACCATCAACATTTACCCCACAGGCTCCTGTCCTGACTGCCCCTGCTCTTGCTTCCTTCAGCATGAATTTCTCACAGCTCAGCACAGCTCTCAGCACCAGCACACAGCGGCTGAAGTGGGCAGGGATGGATTAGAGATGATGGAGAATCCATCCCTGGGAGGGTGGGCAGGCCCTGGCACAGGGTGCCCGGAAAAGCTGTGGCTGCCCCTGGATCCCTGGAAGTGTCCAAGGCCAGGTTGGAGCAGCCTGGGACAGTGGAATTGTCCCTGCCCATAGGATGGAATGGGATGGACTTTAAGGTCCCTCCCAGCCCAAACCATTCCAGGATTCCATGGTTCTAAACACCCCACTCCACCCTCAAGGCTTTTTGCACAAGCCCTGGGGTTCAATTTGCCAAACCTCACTCCTTGTGGGCACAACAGGGACTAAAGACACCACAATGTGACAACGCTCTCCAGCCCAGTCCTGTCCCCATCTGCTCTGGAGCCAAACTTTTGAAATCCTGCAAGATTTGCAAGCACTTGGCAGCTGTGGGAGCTGGATGGCCAAACCATGTTTTAGCCATTCAAGGTATCAGTTGAGTGAATTTTAAACAGCTCTGCTGCAAAAAAAGAGAGACTGTTTAAAAACTAAAAAAAAAAGCATTAAACTTTTGGTCACCTTTTCCATTTTACACCCACTTTCTTGTGGTTTCATAACTTGGCTGCTGCAACCCGTGGCTGAAGTCACCATGGCCACTCTAGGAAGTGACACCCCTCGTAAACGCTGAAAATGAGAGTTGGCCTCCTGTGCCTGGGCATTTGGGCCTGATAGAAACACCAGATGTGTGACCATGGCCCAGAAAGCCAAGGGAGGCACAGCCACGCTCAGGAGGAATTTCCTTGCCTTTGGAAGTCAGGGTTTGTCTCCTGGCAGTAGGAGCCGAGTGCTTGCTCCAACACCTCATCCCATGCTGGACGCTGTCCCACCGGGACACCAGGCTGTGGTCCCTGTCACGCCTTTCTCCATCCCTCCACTCTTTAATCCAGAAGATTCCCTGAGCACAGTGGCAGAGAAGACCCCAGCTCTCCCTCCTCTCTGCAGAGACAGCTTTAAGCACAGCAGGAATAGCACACAAAGTAGTAATGCCTGAACTTGCCCGAATTCTACAAATTTTCCAGATTTCTACATCACTGGGATGAGCTGGACACATCCAGGCTGCCTTGGTGAGAAGCCTGGCACAGGCAATGCCCAGCTGGGAATCCTGTGGCTGCTCCAGCTGCCTGTTTTCCCTGTTCCCTGTCCCAGCACCTGGAATGCCGCCGTAGGGACCACGTGGTTCACCCAACTGAAAAGTGCTTTTATTCCTTTCCTCAAGTCCAACGTGCAGCCACGCCAGGGCTCCTCAGGCTCTGTTTCCTTGGCCTTGATCCAGCACTCAACCACCCATGTGCTCAGCCAGAAAATTCCCCAAAAAGTGACCGATCCCAGAGTGGAGTTACCTCTGCCAGGAGTGAACACGCACCCCAGAGGTACAAGATCCTCAAAACACAGGAAATAACTCTGCTTTCACTGCTTTTTAATAGTTACAAGAACTGGAATATGGGAAAACATTCCCCTTGGATGATCCACCGTTAGGAAAATGTGACCTGAGATACACAGAGCAATAGTTCAACCTTGTGTTTGTCACCAGTTGCTCCTGGTTTGCACAACAGCCACCAGGAACTGTGTCCTGGTGCCAAAAATATCCCCCAAACAAACGTTTGCTGGAACTGCAATGGTATTGTAAAGTTTCCCTCTCAGAGCTGCATTTATCACTATTTTTTTTTTTGGTTGGAAGTTAACTGCCAAGCTCTGCTGGAAAAATTTCATCACTGTGTTCAGAACAATGCACAGCCTGTGGGGGTCCTCTCCAAAGTTTGCATACTCCATAGGCTTTGTCCAAGTGGAAAAAAACCTGCATTTACCTACTTAAAAATAAGGATGGTGGAGTACAAAGTACAAAAACCCCCCAAAAATTCCTTTCCAGTTTATCCTCAAGTAACAACACTCACAATGAGACAACCCGTTTGTCATATAAATTGCATTATCTAAATATATGGGCCAGAAATTTGATACCTAAGGTCCCTATAAATCCTTCCACAGTCCATAGGAGATCTCTCTAGGAGCTGCCAGCATTCCCTGCCTGCCTCCAACCTGTTATCAGATCTATTTACCAACATTTCCCAGTGCTGGACACTCTCAGGGGTGACTGTGTGTCCAGAGGCCACCAAAGGATTCCAGGGAATTGAGTCCTGCCAGAGTCAAAGAGGCTCCAGAGGAGGAAAGGTGACAGCAGCACCAGCAGAGCTGCCCAGGGACGTAGTGGACTCTCCATTCCTAGAGGGATTTCCAGCTGTGTAAATGTGGCACTCGAGGATATAGTCAGTGCTGGGAATGGGTGGATTTGATAATCTTGGAGATCTTTTTCCAAGTGGATGGAAATGGGACGAGCCTTATCCCAGGCAGTGCTGTCTCCCAGCAGTGCAGAGCTGGAAGGAAGGTCTTTCCCTGGATTTCTGTGGGATGCCTGGGACGATGGAGGAGCGGGGCCGGCGCAGGGAGGGCGGAGGGGGGAGCAGGAGCTGCACAAAGCTCAGCACGGCCCTCGGGGCAGCTGCAGCTCCATTCCTTTATCCCTCTGCATCCCGAAATCCAGGATCTCAGGGAAGCCAGACGGAAGGAGACAGCAGGTGGCAGGAGTTAGCTGCGAGCGGGCACCGGCCCCGGACCTGTGCAAAGCTGTGCCTGAGCCACGGTAATGAGCAGACAACGGCGAGCCAGGAGAAATCATTGTAAAACACAGCCAGGCTCCGTGAGTCACTGCAAACAAAGAGAATTCATAACAGCAACCCCCAGCTGCTCAAATGCTGCAGCGTTACTGTAACAGCCACAGGATCAGAGAATCTCCTGAGCTGGAAGCGACTCACAGGGATCATTGATCCAGCCCCTGGCCCTGCACAGGCACCCGACATTCCCACTCTGGGCATCCCTGTCCAAACCCTCCTGGAGCTACTCTGGGAGCCTCGGGGCCGTGTCCATTCCCTGGGCAGTGCCCAGCACTCTGTGGGGGAAGAACCTTTCCCAAAATCCAACCTAAACCTCCCCTGGCACAGCTGCAGCCCTTCCCTGGTCCTGTCCCTGGTCACAGACAGAATAAATTGGTGCCTGCCCCTCCACTGCTACAGACCCTGGTGAATCTCCCCTCAGTCTCCTCCAGGAGGAACAAGCCAAGTGCCCTCAGCCATTCCTCGTATTTCCACTCCAGATCCCTCACCAGCCTCAGGAATCGATGTCCCTGGATTAGCACTGCCCACCAGTAGTCTTGGAATGTGGCAAAATTTGGCAAAGAGATTGAGAAACAGGAATGCGCCATGATCTGGATGTAATTCAGAGTCATTTGAGTAGTCATTGCCAGTCAAGTGATTTCCATGAGAGCCACACAGCCCCACAGAATGAAACACAAACACATTGCAGCCCAGCAGACCAGGCAGGCTCAGGGATTTTTGGTTATGTTGGGAATTTACGCTTTTCCCAAGGATGACAGCACTGACTCTCCAAGAAGGTTCACCATCTGCTTTGTCTTCCCAGAGTCATTCCTGAGGACATTACTTCCCATCTCCTAATTACAGCACCACCTTTATCATATCAAATGTTTCCAAAATACTTCCAGAGGTTTGGGCAGACTTTGTTAACTATAAAGCTCCTTTTTGTGATTTGTGAATCCCACCAAGACATCCCTCAGGTTTCTTAAAAGCATAAACAAGGAAAATTTTGCTCCTTCCACTGCCTGGCTGCTCTCTAATGCTGCGCACCTGTTTCCCATTACTGAACAGCTTGCTGCTTTTCCTAAATAATCTTCCATGTGGAAAGGGCTGTGCTTGAAACCATCAGCACTTAATGGCCCAGGATGGGACACACAGAGCGGAGCACAGCCCTGGCAGGGGCACAGGGCTCCCTGGGGTGACAGCTCCCAGCTCCACAGCCATTACTGACCTTTTTCCCCTCTCAACCTTCTCCCACTTACTCTTAGGAACCTCTTAGAAGTTCAAATCCCTCTGCTGGATTTGTCCCTCATGTGGCTCCTGGCTTTTTTATCCAGGTGAGGCCCCACCTGCAGAGCTGCCCCAGCCCTGGGGTCCAACAGCAGCAGGAGCTGGAGCTGCTGGAGAGTCCAGAGGAATCCACAGAGCTGCTGCAGGGCTGGAGCCCCTCTGGAGCCAGGCTGGGAGAGCTGGGAATGCCCAGCCTGGAGAGGAGAAGCTCCAGGGAGAGCTCAGAGCCCCTGGAAGGGCCTAAAGGGGCTCCAGGAGAGCTGGAGAGGGACTGGGGACAAGGGATGGAGGGACAGGACACAGGGAATGGCTTCCCATTTCCAGAGGGCAAGGATGAATGGGAGTTTGGGAAGGAATTCCTGGCTGGGACAGTGGGGAGGGGCTGGGATGGAATTCCCAGAGAAGCTGTGGCTGCCCCTGGATCCCTGGCAGTGCCCAAGGTCAGGTTGGATGGGGCTTGAAGCACCCTGGATCAGTGGAGTTGTCCCTGCCATGGCAGGGGTGGAGTGGGATGATTTCTAAGGTCCCAGGGAAGCCAAACTGGTCTGTGGTTCCATGATCCCACAGTCCCCAGAGCTCCGTGTCCCCACACCAAGCCTGCAGCCCCTCCCTCCAGTCACAGCTGCCTGGCACAGAACCCGGCAGCACTGACTGAAGTGTTTGTACCAGAAGCTGTCAGCTGCTGCTAAACACATCATTAAGCTTCTGCATGTATCCAAAAGCAAAAATATGTGTTTACTTGACTTTGTCTTCTCTGAATAAAGAAGTTCAAGGCCAGGTCGGACAGGGCTTGGAGCAAACTGGGCTGCTGGGAGGTGTCCCTGCCCTTGGCTGAGGGTGACACTGGGTGATCATTAAGGTCCCTTTCAATCCAAACCATTCTGTGATTTTAATTCACTCTCTGTTTCTGTTCTCCTGCTCAATGGGTACCACCGAGGCAGAATAACCAGAGCCCCTGCCCTGCTCACACCTGGAGCCCAAAACAGACCTGAGAGCTGCTGCTGCTCCCTCTGCAACCCAAATCCACCTCCAGCAGAGCCCTGAGATAAAAATGAGTCTCCAGAGCCCTCCCAGCTCTCAGAACTCATCCAGCAGCACCCTGGGGAGGCTCCTGGTTTGCACAGCAAATGTCAGGGATTGGATCCAGCACCGTGCCAGGTCGGAGCAGCCACCAGGAGACGGTTGGAAAAGTACAGCAGGAGGTAAAAATGAGTTTGGATTCTCTCTTAGCATGAAGGGTTCCAAAAATTTTAATCCTTTTCATGTTTACTACAGATAAGCAGCTCGACATTATCCTGTAACAAGTGAACATCATGGGGTTGTTTAAGTCCCCCAGAGAAGGAATCCTGACTGCTAAAATCCAGTTGTTATTTTTCCAAATGTACATCCTGGGCCATTTTATTCTCTTCCAATGGTTCTCTGCCATTAATCTTTGGAAAATGCAAGGCACAGTCAAACACAGCAGACACCCCACCTCTGTTTTTCCTTCCAGAGCTTGGAAAGACATATGGATGTGAATGTGATCATTCCCAACATGAGCAGCAATGCCATTTCCTAAGGGCTTTTTCCTCCTGAAAACATTCCAGCTAACAACTGATGGAGCAGTTGCTTCCCTTCCTACCCAGCTAAGGTAGAACAAGGCATGACTGGCACAGGCTCCCCAGAGAAGCTGTGGCTGCCCCTGGATCCCTGGAAGTGTCCAAGGCCAGGCTTGGAGCAGCCTGGGATAGTGGAAGGTGTCCCTGCCCATGCCCAAGGTGATCCTGAAGGTCCCTCCCAATCCAGAATATCCCAGGATTCTGAGAGCTGACAGCTCTGCTCACCCTCCAGCCACCCACAGCTCACCAGGACCAAACCTCCAGCACGAGCTGTGCTTTTGCTGCATGGAAGAACCCAGCTGAGTCTCCCCAGGGGGAAAGCTGCCACTTTTCCCTGCTGGGAAGTGCAGGAATGGCTGGCAGCCAGGGGGACAGGTGGCACAGGGACAGCACGGTGCTCCAGACACGGGATTTTGGCAGCACCTGCTCTGTGACACGCTGCTGTCCCACGGCACAGATGTTTCCATTGGAGCCACAGGGCTCTGCTTATCCCAGCCTGGCCTGGCTGCTCTGACTGTTCAGTGTCATTTCAGCTTTCCCAGCTCCAGCCAAGCCCTGTAGCGTTTCTCAGACTGTCTCTCCCAATCCACAGCACACGGATGTTGCCTCCCGTGGAGGAGGCGGCCCGGCTCCTGTGACAGGGACACTGGTGTCTCTTGGTGGCGCTCCAGGACACCCTCCAGCCCTTCTGCCTCTGGACAAGCCTTGATCCCTGCCCAGAAACAGCGAGGGGGGGGGATAATTCCATGCAGCAAAGTGGGAACACAGTGTCCAGCCCTGCCTTTTCCCCACTGGGATATTACTGGCAACAGAAGGGGAATTCAGTTCTATATTCCATCTTTTATTGATGCACCTTCAAGTATCTCCTACCACTCTTAAGTGCAATCTGCACTTAACTCCCTTCCCAAGCCTTCAGCAGGGGTCTCAAGGGTCCCTTGCACAAACGACCTGTGCTTCCAGCACACAGGAAAGCATTCCTGGATCTGCACAGAGCCAGAGCATCAGGAGGCTGCTGGCCAGAGCCAGGCTTTGTTCCATCCTGCCCTTAAACACAGACCCTGGCACGACTCCAGAGGCACTTTTGCCTTTTCAGGCAGGGGGGAAGAAGCTCTGAGCTGCCTCATTCCATCCAGCCCCACTTCACAGAGCTCCTCTCATCTGCTGTCAGCCACACTGGAGACAGGAACAAAGTGACAACTTACAGACACCACAGAGTTTCCATTTCACCTGGGCTGAACAGGCAGCCTTTGAGGTGGAAGATTTACACATTTCCTGCACTAATGTTTGAAATTCCCCCCAGCCCTTCCACGGCATCCAAAAGTCCAGCAATGGGTGCATGGAAAACTGCTGTGCTCAGAAATGCATCCAGCCTTTCCACTTGATTCATGGAATAATTATTTGACCTGGTTTTTGGATTTATCTCCATAATTGGGATCCTTGGAGCCTGTCAGTAAAAAGACAGTGAAATGTCCAAAGATGGTATTCAGATCATTTAATCCTTTGGAGACTCAGCCTTTAACAATAATTAATCCAGTTGGGTACATTTCAGCAACATTTTCTTTGCTTCACATCTCTCAAATGCCTGCACTCTCCATCCTTCCTATCCACAGGAAAGGACATTGCGATAGCAAATGTCAGAGCCCATGGATGTGACTCCAAGGGCAGTTTTGTTAGAGCTCTCATTGATCATTTCGGGACCAGCAGAAGCTCAATGCAAAAGTTACCTCATCCAAATCATGAGCATCTGCCACCTGCTGCTGTCTGGGGGGGAAGAGATGGAAAATCGTGGCCCTTTGGGACAAAGTGTTTGCTCTGTCTGAGGGCTTTGGCACATGGATCACAGGGATGGTTGGGAATGGCACCTGCTGTCCCCCCACAGAGGGACAGGCAAAGGCCACCAAAGGAAACAGGAGCTTTGTGCTAAAGGACAACACTAGTGTGGAAACAAGAGGGGATAAAATGGACAGGAATAAAGTGAGGCTGGAAATCAGAGGGAAATCTGTGCCTCGAGAGCAGCCTGAGCACTGAACAGCTTTCCTGTGGGAGTGATGGGGGTAAACACCAACTTGATGTTATTCCTGGTGGGATTAATAGTGTAACTCACAAAACATTGCTCTAGAGAGACCCTAAAGGCCTTTCCAGGGCCTAAGGGGGCTCCAGGAGAGCTGGAAAGACACTTGGGATAAGGAATGACAGGAGGAGGGGAATGGCTTCCAGTGACAAACCTTAGATGGGATATTGGGCAGGAATTGTTCCCTGGGAGGGTGGGGAGGGGCTGGGATGGAATTCCCAGAGCAGCTGTGGCTGTCCCTGGATCCCTGGCAGTGCCCAAGGCCAGGCTGGACAGTTGGGGTTTGGAGCATCCTGGGACAGTGGAAGTCCCTGCCCATTAAAGCTTTAAGATCCTTTCCAATGCAAACCATTCCATGATTCCACAATTCTGTGAAATGCCCAGCCCAGCTCGGCGCAGGCAGAGCCAGGGAACACAAAGCCTGCCAGCCCAGACAGTATTTCCATAAATTTGCATTTTTCCTAAGGCCAGTGAGGCGGAAGGGACCCTTCAGCGGGAGGCGCCAGGGACAGCTCTGCCTTCCCTCCTCCTCCTCCGGCTGCAAAAACAAAACGGGGGAAAAGAAGGACAAGTTAAACCCCAGATTTTCATTTTCTGCCGTTAAATCACACGGCCTGCAAAGAGCTTTAATCACTCGGGACAGCAAACTGGATTTAGCAGGAAGAAAAGCTTCTCCAATGTGAAGTCAGAGGTGGTGAGCAGCAACAACAAAACCTTTTAAAGGAATGATTGTGAGGCCAGAAATCCAGGCAGGGCAGAGATCCTGCAGCACATTTCATGTGGTTTGTGCCACATGGTGGGGTCAGGCAGCATATCAAACCCTCTTGGGGTGATTTCACTGATGTGAAAACAGATAGAGCACTGCTGGCACCCCAAATATCATTTAATAACACTGTTAATGTTCCCTAGACCTGCAAATCTTCTCCAGACCTGCTCCAGGGCTCATTTTGATCTTCCTTAATTAATGATCCTTTAGAAGCTCTTGTTTCATGTTGAAAAATCACTTGCTGGAATCACTGTTTTGGAGCCACTTCCTCCAAACCATAAAGCTCTTCAAAAGAAAGATGAGATGTGGGGGCACTGAGCAAAATGAGCCCAAAACTAAAACCTGAAACAAGTCATCAAGTCCAGGAGCATCAAACAACCCAACAAAGCAGCCACAGCCACTTGGAAATCTGGAACAAATACGAGCAGAGCACTTGCTACGATTAATTACTGCTTAATTACACAGAAGGTGAAGTTTGCAGTGTGAGTAAGCACAAATGTGTGGGCCTGGCACAAAATCATTGTATCTGATTGCAGTTAAAGCTTCCTTCTTGAGCTAATAGGAATTGAGCCATCCTGGGTATGCAAACCAATTGATAAAGGGTATTGATAAAGGGTTTGACCTGAGCTAATGAAGAATGAGTGGGCAGAGATAATCGATGGCCAAAGTGGGGCCATTTAAAAATATTGACTCACGGTGTGGAAACATTTGGTGTGCTGAGACCTGGGGGAAGGAGGCACTGAGGGAGGAGGAAGAGATGTTTGAGTTTATTGATGGAACACAGGAAGAGAAAATACCTGAAATTAGTCAGGATTTAGTGAAAACACCTGAAATTAGTGAGAACAACACCTGAAACTGGTGAGGATCTGCTGGAAACACCTGCGATTAGTTAGGATTTAGTGAAAACACCTGAAACTGGTGAGGAGCTGCTGGAAACACCTGAAATTAATGAGGATTTAGTGAAAACACCTGAACCTGGTGAGGAGCTGCTGGAATCTCTGGTGCCAGACCTTCAGTGCCACAGGACGAGGAGCAATGGCCATAACCTAAACGACAAATTCCACCTGAACACGGGGAAGAATTTCTTTACACTGAGGGTGGCAGAGCACGGGGCAGGTGTCCAGGGAGGTCTGGAGATGTTCCAAACCCACCTGGATGTGTCCCTGTGTCACAGCTCAGGGTGACCCTACCTCCAGTAGGGACTTTTTGTCCTTCTGGGCTCTCAGGTCAGGGAATGTTTGTGGCACCGTGTGGATGTTCCTGGGGCTGGCTGCCGGCCCTGACAGCTCTGGGAACCATCGCCGTCCAGAGCTGGTGTGAGAGGCAAACAACAGGATTCTCCTGATATCCCTCAGCCAGAAGCCAACGTGACACTCTCTATTAATACCCCGGTGTCACCCAGCAGAACAGCTGACCCAGGGGACAGCAAATGCCACACAGATAGCCAGGGCCTGCTGGTGACTGTGTGAGGAACAAACAAGATAAGGAGAGGGCAACAAGCCTCGTGTCAAAGCCTCCTGTGCTGAGCACTTGGCCCAGAGCTGTTGGGGTTTTGCCTCCTGCCAAGGGGCTGCTGTGTTTGGGCAAGGGAGGCTGTGCAGGGCTCAGGGACAGGACTCACCCTGCTCAGGTGAGGGATTTATTGCTGCTCACAACACATCCATGATGGCTTTGCAAGGAATGTCCTCTGGGGCTGACTCTAAACCCACCAGTGCTTCTCTGTGCGCTGTTAACTCGCCACTCACAACCCCAAATTCTGGCTAAATTTGTACCTGCAGTGAGCAAAGGCACAACGAACCCAAATCCTTTTTCATGAGCCACTGAGACAGCCTGAGAACACAACTGTGGCCACACTGGTGGCTCTTGTCCCCTTGTGACTGTCCTGAGGTGGCAGAGAGGCAGCAGTGCCACCTCGAGCACAGCAAAACACCCTCCAGGAGCAAGACCTGAATGAAACCTGCCTCCAAAACACCCAGAACTGGCCTCACTCCTAAAGCACAGCGAGGCTGTGGAGTAGAAAACACAACCCAGCTCCTGATTGAGTGGAATGGGTGAGTTAAAAAAGGCTGGTACTTCATCCCAGCAGAGCCTCCTGCAGTGCTCCTTCCTCACAATCATCTCAATGGATCCCTGCTACTTGAACCTCTTCCCGGCTCAATGGAGCCATTGAAGCCCAGAATAGCTGGACTGCCTGTGCTGCATCCTCACAAGAGGATGAGATTCTTGCTGCAGTCGAAGAAAGAAAAATCACTTAGCACAAATCAGCTCTTTTAAAACCACTGATTAAATAGATATTCACAAGACAGAGCACAATGGTTTGGATGGAGCCATTGCAAGCCATTACCCAGCTCCTCATTCATGCCCAGGAGAGCTTTTCCTTTGCTGCTCTAACAACAGGAGAGAAAATGAAGCCACGGAAAAGATATTAAATTGCATAAAAATAGGTGACTGACTGCCAAATTTACAAACTTGGAGAAGGAGAGAGAGAGAGACAGGATTTGGGCTGGCACTCCTGGCTGTCACTGTCCCCATCTGGGAGCCTGGAGCCCTGCAGGGCTTCCACCTCTTCTGAAGGGAGGATGGAATTCTAGAGTTTATTGAAGGGTTACATGAGGGGCTGGTCAATACTCAGAAACTCCATCTCTTACTCTAAAAAGATCCAAGGAGTTCCTGCAGGGCTGGAGCCCCTCTGGAGCCAGGCTGGGAGAGCTGGGAATGCCCAGCCTGGAGAGGAGAAGCTCCAGGGAGAGCTCAGAGCCCCTGGCAGGGCCTAAAGGGGCTCCAGGAGAGCTGGAGAGGGACTGGGGACAAGGGATGGAGGGACAGGACACAGGGAATGGCTTTAAACTGGGAAAGGGGGAATNTGGGGCTTGGAGCAGCCTGGGACAGCGTAATTGTCCCTGCCATGGCACAGGATGATTCCATAATTCCATGGGATGTTCCTGTGGGTCCCTGCAGCCCCAGGCCCTCCCAGCCTGGATGAAG
The DNA here is from genome assembly GCA_013397095.1 of Sterrhoptilus dennistouni. Taxonomy (NCBI): domain Eukaryota; kingdom Metazoa; phylum Chordata; class Aves; order Passeriformes; family Zosteropidae; genus Sterrhoptilus; species Sterrhoptilus dennistouni. The sequence goes on along the minus strand of VWZU01008051.1, from coordinate 176,673 downwards.
AACTGACCTTTGTCAGCCTCACACAATTCACCCTCCCCAGCTGCTGCACTGCCAGGTCACATCTCATGGAAGGTGACAATTCCTTAGAGCTTTGACAATTTGCTGTGTTTCCTCAGGAAAACATGTTTGGGTTGGTTTTTTTTTTTTGTGCCAGAATCCACTTTTTAACACTTTTAATCTGAAATAAACCCATCATATCCCATCTGTCATCAGCTGGACTTTTTTTCCTGGAGTCAAACTGGTCTGGTAAAGCAGGAGTGAGGGCAGAGTTTAATGGAATAATTCTTACACTGCACAATTTGGATGCAGCAAAGCAAAAGGGGGTCAGCTTGTTCTTCCAGCCTCCACTCCAAACAACTTAATGTCTTTATGGATGAAAAATGTCGGCAGCCTTTTGTGATCTGAGGGAAACTGGGACATTCAATACAGCCCCACTTCAAGCCTTCACTCCCAGACCTCCATTCCTTCAGCCAATATTTATTCTCTGCATTTTCCAGAGAGTTCTTTGATGCACTTAAATGGAGACACAGACAGAGCATCTCCTTCAGTGCCACCCCTGCCTCAGTGTCCCCACGAGTGTCCCAAAGTGCCACCACTTGGATCCAGCTGCTCTCTCCAGCTCGGTGTCCCAAGGCCCTCACAGGGGGATTTATCCAGCCCCAGGACTGAGCTGGGATCACACAGAACCATGAAATTGCTGCTGCTCCTCGCTCGGGACCACCAGAAAAAAGTTTATTTAGAACATTTCGGTCTCCAAAACCAGCCCCAGACCAAAGTGAGTCACACCCCGAGCCTCTGTGTGCGCTGAGCCTTTCCCTGGCCCGCTGTGCCAAAGCCCGGAATTGTCCCTGGCGTCAGCCCCGCCGTGAATTCATTGTGATGTCACCCGGCTCCAACGCCCCCGGGCCTTTCGCCGGAGCCGGGAAGTGCTGACGTTTTTGGGAATTCTCCTTTTAGCTGACACAGGGATGAGTTATAAGAAATTCCTGCCTGCGCTTTCCCCCGGCTGCCTTCAGGATCTTTCCCCAGTTTGGTTTTTTTTTTTTCCGGTGAAGTTTGTTCAGGGCTCAGCCTGCCCTGTTCCCATCCCTCTGATCCCATCCATGTTCCAAGGGTTTCTGGAGCTGGGATACAGTTGAGCCACTGATCCCAAATGGTTCCCAAAAAAACAAGAGCGGGGATCAGGGACTCTGACACCATCAGGAATGGGATGGCTCATTCCTTATCCACCTGGAATAGTGGGAGAATTCCTTCATGGAAAGGTTTTCCAGCCACCATGTTCCAGGGGTTTCTGGAGCTGGGACACAGCTGAGCCACTGAGCCCATGGCTGGGAGAAGGGACTTGCAGAGGGAATGGTTCCCAAAAAAACAAGAGTGGGGATCAGGGACTCTGAGACCATCAGGAATGGGATGGCTCATTCCTTATCCACCTGGAATAGTGGGAGAATTCCTTCATGGAAAGGTTTTCCAGCCCTAGCTCAGCTGTCCAGGGCAGGGGTGGAGTCCCCATCCTTGGAGAGATTTCAAATCCCTGTGGATGTGGGGCAAGGTTGGACTCGATGGTCTGAGAGGGCTTTTCCAACTTCAGCCACTCCATGATCCTAAATGATCTTGGCGGGGGTGGGGGGAAATAAAATCTAATTTGAAACAGCCAAGAGGAGCTCGAATGATGCACCTGAGACAGACCCATTCCATCACCGCCTGTAGATTTGGAACTAATCTCTCCTTCCAAACTCATTGCTAAACCATCTTTAAACCTCTCTTCCTAAGGGAGTGATAAAAATTGACCAGCAAAGTCAAAACAGAGCATAGAATAAAGATTAAAGCCAAATTATCCACGATCAGTGTAAAAATAATAGCCTTCCCTAAGATAACTGGACACTAAAATGTCATTTAGAGCTTTCCAAAAGCTCTGCCAGCTCACCCTCTGTGTGACTTTAGGAATCCTCAGGCTGTGATGAGTTTATAGCACAGTTCTGAGGTTATAAATGGAAAGATGTGGCTTTTTCCTCTTTTATCGGGGATTAAAACAAAGAAATATTTATCCAATCCCTTGGCAAAGCACGAGTGGAGCCTGTCAGGAGCCAACACTTTGAGGAGGTTCAGCAGATCCATAATTATCTGTTTTTAACTTTCCTAAAAGCCATGGAGCAGGATTCTGGTCCCACTGGGGATGTAAGGGACCCAGCAGGGTGGGAATGCTGCTCCAGAGCTCCAGGGGCTGTGGGTGCCACCAGGAGCATCCCCAGTTTTGCCAATAATCTTCCTCTCACTTCTGGGAGTGGCAAGGATGCTTTTCCTGGGATGAGCAGTGTCAGCTGTTTGTGGAAACAGGGACAGCTGGGGGAGGGCAGCACCACCTCCCTCCAAACTCCTGCATCTCCTCATCCCTCTCAGCATTTGGGAGGCATAAGGACAACTCCAGCAGCTCCAGCCCTTCTTCCCACCCAACGAGAACTCCCACATGGAATTCCCCTCCCTGCCAGTTTCCAGGACCAGATGATTTCATCCCAAACATTTGTTTATAAACTTCCAAACCAGTAAACGATGAGTGAAACGGTTTCACCAAAAAAAAAAAAAAAAAAAGGGGAAGTTTGTGCAAACCCATCTCCGACAAAGCCAAACAAAACAAACATAAACAAGGGAAGATCGAATCTCTCCCTTCTCCTCACATTAAAGTCATCCCTAAGATTTCATTTGAAAATCCAGGAGTGTGCTGCGTGGATTTTGTAATTACAAACCAATAAGAGAAATCATCCAGGAGGAATAATTACATAATTCCTAACTGAACTGACTGCTCAGAAGAATTCACAGCCTGGAAGAGCCGTAATAAATAGCTCCTCATCTCCTGGCTGCTGCTGCAGCTGATGAGTCACGGCTGTTCCCGGGATCTGATCCCAGAATATCCTGCTCCTGTGTGAGCCGCATGGAAAAGCAGCCGGCAGGGGCTCACTGCTACAGAACAGCTCCGGGGTCAGCGCTGCTGCGGCCCTGCCACGAAAATAAAACAGGGAAATGTTCTATAGGAATGCAGGGAATGGGAATATTTCACTTGGGATACAGGGAATTGCAGCCTGGAGGGATTTGCTGCCAATCTCACAGGATTGGAAAGGTCTAAACTGACCCCAGGGAATGATTCCCCATCCCACATTTCTGGTCCTGGCAGCAGAGTCGAGTCCTCCTGCACTAAAACCATCAAGAGAGAGGAAAATAGTCATGGAATCAGGAAAACATACGGGAATAGGTCCAGGGATGGGATCCAGGGAATCCAAAAGGAAGAGATTATCAACACTGGGAGAGCTGGGAATGCCCAGCCTGGAGAGGAGAAGCTCCAGGGAGAGCTCAGAGCCCCTGGCAGGGCCTAAAGGAGCTCCAGGAGAGCTGGAGAGGGACTGGGGACAAGGGATGGAGGGACAGGACACAGGGAATGGATCCCACTGCCAGAGGGCAGGGATGGATGGGAGATTGGGCAGGAATTGTTCCCTGGGAGGAGGATGAGGGGCTGGAATAGAATTCCCAGATTTGCTGTGGCTGCCCCTGGACACCTGGATGTGTCCCAGGCCAGGCTGGACATTGGGGCTTGGAGCAGCCGGGGACAGTGGAAGGTGTCCCTGTCATGGCACAGCGTGGAAATGGAATGACTTTTAATGCCCTTCCCAACCCAAATCATTCTGGGATTCCAAAATGCAATTAAAAAATTCCCTACCTGTGTAATTAGCTGTTAGCTACCTGTCTGTGTAATTAGCTGTTAGTGACCTGTGTGTGTTCTCTGGCCCTCTGTGCCACACCAAAGTGTGTTTGCCACCCTCAGGGAATATCAGGATTCCTGCCAGGGGCTCTGAGCTCTCCCTGGAGCTTCTCCTCTCCAGGGGAGCCTCCCCAGCTCTCCCAGCCTGGCTCCAGAGGGGCTCCAGCCCTGCAGCAGCTCCGTGGATTCCTCTGGAGTCTCTCCAGCAGCTCCAGGTCCTCCCTGTGCTCCAGGGCTGGGGCAGCTCTGCAGGTGGGGCCTCACCTGAGAGTCCCTGCAGGTCCCCCCAGCCCTCTCCTGCCTCCTTTGCTGCCTCCAGCCTGGAGCTCCTGGAGCTGCTCTGCCTTCCCAGGAAAGACGTCAGTGCTGCCCTAGATACCGAGGCTGCTGCTCCAGAGGGTCCTTCCCAGGCTTCCACTTCATTTCTCATGTTATTCCCAGCATTTGTAGGTCCATCCTCATTTCACCTTTCCCTCTACCCACGTCCAGCCCTCCCCAGCTCCCTCTCCTCCTCCACCATACAAACAGAGTGTTTATTTATCACTTCTCCAACCTTTGCACACCAGGAGTCCTCCTCACCCCCCTGCAGACCTGGGTGATCCCAGGCTCCTGGAGCTGCCTGTCCTTGTGGGATCCCCAGGATCCTCCTGGATCGCCCACTCTCATCCTCAGCTCCCCTGGTGGGAGCCTCAACTCGAGTACTCCAAGTTGTATTTTGTGCTCTCCTAAAAGCCAAAAATATCCTGTCTGTCCAAGGCAGCTCCTCTCCCGATTCCCTGAGTCCCAGGAACAATCCCAGTGATCCCAGCTCTGTGCTTGGCTCCTGCTGGCCCTTCCAAACCCCAAACCCCTGAAATCCAAACTCTCCCCAACCAGGGAGGCACCATGGAATCTGCTGCTTCCAACGGGGCAAATCTGCTTCTTTTGGCAGCTTTCCACGGAAAAGTTTAATCCTCAGGGAGAGAGAACACCCATCACTACCTGGGAATGTTTTCCAACCATATTTGCTTTTCACAGTCCTGTTTTTTCCTGTATTCCTATAACTGATTAATATCATTCCTATAATTGATTGATATAATTAATGATTCTGTATAATCATCAAATAATGCAATAATTCCAGGAGTTTGTATCATCAACCCACCACGTTTCATCCTAAAAATATTTCAGAAAGGAATCCAACCCTTTGGATTAATTCACTTCACTCTTATTTCACCAGCAGACCTACAGCTATGGCCTCCATTGAAAAAAACAGGGAATTTTTATGGAGTTTCAGAGTTGTGGAAACCACCACAGAATTAGGTTTAGTTTTGTTGTTGCTCCTTACTGGAATTGTTCAAGTTTAGTTGGAATTAACATGGAAATAAAAACACCTGAGGCAGGGACAGCAAAAATTCCTTCAAACTTCCCACTGCAGTCCCAGGGATGATGCCAGAGCTGGGCCAAGCTCCCCCTGCTCAGGATGGACCTGCCTGGAAAGTTCCTGGAGAAACAGAGTTAATTTTGGGAATAAACCTGGGAGTTGATTCCAGGAATAAACCCAGTTCCTGATTTAGGGAATAAACCCAGGAGCTGATTTTGGGAATAAACTTAGGAGTTAATTTTGGGAATAAACGCAGGAATTGATTTCAGGAATAGACCCAGGAGCTGATTTTGGGAATAGACTCAGGAGTTGATTTCAGAATAAACCCAGGAGTTGATTTGGGAATAAACCCACCATTTGATTTCAGGAATAAACCCAGGAGTTGATTTTGGGAATAAACTCAGGAGCTGATTTTGGGAATAGACACAGGATTTGATTTTGGGAATAAACTTAGGAGTTAATTTTGGGAATAAACCCAGGAATTGATTTCAGGAATAGACCCAGGAGCTGATTTTGGGAATAGACTCAGGAGTTGATTTCAAAATAAACCCAGCAGTTAATTTGGGAATAAACTCAGGAGTTGATTTCAGAATAAACGCAGGAGCTGATTTTGGGAATAAACTCAGGAGTTGATTTGGGAATGAACCCAGGAGCTGATTTGGGAATAGACCCAGGAGCTGATTTTGGGAACAAATCTATGGCAAATCTGCAGTGCCACAGCCCCACCTGCTCCTCCTGAGCTGCCTCTGGGCTTTGGTTTCTTTTGTTTTCTCTCCTGTAAAGTTCCATTTTCCACTCGGCAGGAGAGCCCAGGGTTAGTCAGGATCTGCCTCTTCCCCAGAAAAGCCCCGTGCCTGACTCAGGGATGCTCTTTTGGAAGGGAATCCAGCATGGACTGGAGCCTCTCCAGCATTCCCAAGGGCCACTGAGGAGCAGCAGGAGCAGCCTGGGCTGTGGGAAGGGTCCCTGGCACAGGAGGAGCTTTAAGGGCATTCCCAATCCAGACCATTCCAGGATTCTGGAATGCTGAGGGGAAGGCAGTGCTTTCATCCCAACCAGGGCCATCCAGTGGCTTTGCAGAGTTGTCCTGCTGCCCTTCCCTGTTCTCCAACCTGTATCCCAGTTTTTTTTTTTTTTTTTCCTTCATCACCAGGGTGAATAAACTTGGGAGTTTCACTTCCCAGAAAGAAAAATAATTTGATTTATCCCTACACAATTTCCCCCTTCCCTGCTGTGTCCCGAGACCTCATCTCGGCCACGTTTCCTCTAGTAATTCCCATTTTTCCCAGCATTTCCCACTGCTGTGCTCCCCTGGGGGGCTGAGGAGATGCTCAGATTTCACCAGCCAGGTTGGATGAAGTGGGACAATCCCTGAAAATTCCCCAGGATCTGCGGGATGAGGCTCCCGGCAGGAATCCATCAGCTCAGTGTCACAGCTCGGCTCCCGACTGAGCTCCTTTGCACCATTCCCACATTGAGACAATTAACACGTTTTTTTCCCAGGCTTTTCCTTCCAACAACAACAACAAAAAAAAAAGCTAAAAAAAAAAAAGGAGAAACTGCTCTGAAAGGCTCGCAGGCATTTTCTGTCCTAGAATTTAGAGTTACATTAAAAAAAAAAAGAGACTTATAAATAAAAGTTTACATCAAAAAAGCAACAAAAGCGCTCAAATAAGTGGGACTGGGGAGAAGCAGACCCTATAAAACAATGAATAAACCCTATAACATGATGAACAAGCCCTCTAAAATGATGAATAAACCCTCTAAAATGACGAATAAACCCTCTAAACTGATTATTAAACCCTATAAAATGACAAACAGACCCTATAAAACGATTATTAAACCCCTTTTTAAGCCAAGCAATAATTTGGTCACTT
>VWZU01008051.1:138585-152003 GCA_013397095.1 Sterrhoptilus dennistouni | reverse complement strand
GGATTTTGGGATTGTCTCAAGGTGGGATTTTGGGATTGTCCTGCAGGGCAGGAGTTGGATCAGTGATCCTTGGACATCCTTCAGCTCAGGATATTCCATGATTTCATACCCCACATCCAAATTTCCCAACAACTCCCCCAACATCTCCAAAGGGAAGCCCTGACACCTCCAAGGCTTTGCAATTCCAGGGGGGAGCAGACTCAGCTGCAAAATTATTCCTGAATTTAAGAGAACAAAATCTTGGCCTGAGCCTGATTTTTTCTCCCCCAAGTTTTCCACATGAGGAGCCCAACTAGAAACCTCCAGGCACCAATATTGGTGTGTTTAGACATAAAAACTGGGAAAATCCAGTTTTTAGGCCAGGAAATGTTTGGTTTGTTGGGATTTGGAGAGCAACTGGAAACTGTTTCGTCTGGAAATGAGACCAAATCCTTAAAATCAGAATGAAACGTGTCAGAATCAGATTCCAGTCAATGAAATCAGATCCCAATGAATAAAAGCAGAACCAAAGAACGGGATGGGATCCCTCCTCAAGGAAAAAGTCACCTCTGGATTAATGAGCTGCTAATTGGACACGACAGGAATTCCACCCAGGGGGTTTCCAGTGGCCCTAATGAGGCTGGGGGGGGGAATTAATTAATTAATCTCCCTGCAGCCCCTCCCTGCCATTGCAGCTGCCATGAATAATTCAGTTTGGGGGACAAATCCACCTCAAGACGGATTTTAGTCCCAGTTTTTATGAGGAATTTTGTCCTCCCCGTGTGGAAAACTGAAATGAGGATTTTGGGGTTTTTTTTTTCAGCTGGTTTGTTCCCCATTTTAACTCTTTCTATCTGAGGGAAACTAATTAATCTAATTACCTTGGGCTCCAATGAAATCCTGTTGGAATATCATGGAATTTTGGAATGGTTTGGCTGGGAAGGAACTCAAAGCTCCATTCCCACCCCAGGGATATTTCCAGTATCCCAGATTGCTCCAGCTTGGCCTTGGGCACTTCCAGGAATCCAGGGGCAGCCACAGCAAATCTGGGAATTCCTGGGAATGTCCTATCCCTGGAAATCTGCCTCAGAAAGGCGAAAAATTCGGGATTGATCAATCAGGGATGGTTGGAGATGTGGCCAAAGGCAACTGCTGGGATTTTTAAAATGAAAATTCCTGTTTTCCTAAAAAAAAAATAAAATAATCCCACAGGATCAGATCCATGGCTCCCAGTCAGCACTGGAGCAATGAAACATCGGTCATTAAATTCTGCTTTTCCAAATTTAATTCCAAGCCAAGTTTCCCCACCCACATCCATGAAATCCAGCTCTGCCTTTGCTAATTGCCCTGGCAGCTCGTTAGGGAGTTAATTAGGAATTTCACCCAGCTAAACGCTGTAATTTACAATTACAATGTCCATAACACCCATCCATAACACGCTGTTCTTAGGACATAAAATGTGCCGTGAATATTAAAGATATTCCCAGGAACAGCTCCTAAAATGGGTGGAATTCCAGGAAACTCAATCCCGGGAAATTCAATCCCAAGGAGCTGATCCGCAGAAATCCGAAGCTTCTCTTTCCCAGGAAATGTTGTTCACCTGCCTCGTGTTTTATTGGAGCCTCTCGATGTAATTCCCACCCCAATTTTGTGGGATCCACGAGTTTGGCTTTTCCAACCTGGCAGCCATTCCCAGGATCTCATGGAATTTGGCAATTCCCAATGTCTGGGATGAGTTGCTGCACTTGGAATGGGAATTCTCAGTTAAATCTAAATAAAATCTTCCAAGGATAAACCACAACCTCTTCTACCTTCTGTTGGTGACAATTTCATGGCATTAAATAAATATTTTATATTCATTTCGTTATTCCAACTGACGGAACTCCAGATAAAATGATGGAAACCACACACAAGGAAAGCAAAAAACAACTGCCCAAACCCCAAACCCTGCTCTGTTATCACAAAGTTCTTTCCCAAAGTAATTTGGAACCAAATAATTTGATGTGAGCTGGGAAGTGGGAGGTAAAACCTGGATTAAACAACACCTCCATACTCTTAATATATTTCATATTTCATGGGAAAGCACAAATATTCAACTCCAAACCCAACACCTAAAATGAATTTACAGCCTTTTCCAGCGACAAATCCCATCCCAAAATCCAAACACATCCTGATCCCCTCTCTGGTGATTCAGATAAAACGGAAAACTAAATTCCTCTTTTTTTTTTTTTTTTTTTTTTTTTTTTTTTTTTTTTTTTGGGACTCCAGGAGGATTTGCTCCCAGCTCCACAGGAACCTGCTGCATTTGGGAGGCACCAGCTCCGTGTGGGAGGCAGCAAATGGAATTGTGAAGCCTCTGTGCAAACACAACACAAAGGAAGGAAAATTAACAGCAGGGATGAAGAGCAGGAGCTTTTTTCATTCCCGGTCTTTTTCCAAGGGGGGATCAATTCCCTGAGGAATAAAAGGCTCTTGAATTTGGGAAGATCCTTGAAAGGATTCCAGCTTCTCCCAGTGATTGGAATGTTTGGATGGGTTATTTTTCTGGGGGAATTTGGGGATTTCAGGGAGGTTCTGGAGTTCCCATCCCTGGAAGTGTCCAAGGCCAGACTGGAAAGGGCCTGGAGCAACCTGGGATGGTGGAAGGTGGGATGGGATGGGATTAAATTCCCTCCCAACCCAAACCATTCTGGAATTCTGTGAAGAGACTCGATGAATGGTCTTGGAGGGCTTTTCCAGCCTCAGCAATTCTGGAATTTCACAGACAGAAAGCATCCCGAAATTTTCCAGATATTCCTCCCAAACAAACACAAAAATAACCCCTCAACTTCCAGGGGCGGCTGGAGATTAAACGGTTTGCTTGGAATTTAAAAAAGAAAACTTCCAGCTGGGCTTCCTGCAGCACAGGGAGGTGGGAAAGGGCTGGAATTCCAGCCCATGGACCTGATGGAATGATGTGGAAGCAAGTCAGAGGTTTGCTGTGCACCCTGAAGGGATAGCAAATCATTTCTTTTCCATAAAAGATGGAAGAGTTGCAGCTGGAGATTAAAGACATCACCAAAGGCCTTAATAATAATAATAATAATAAGAAGAAGAAGAAGAAGAAGAAGAAGAAGAAGAAGAAGAAGAAAGAAGAAGAAGAAGAAGAAGAAGAAAGAAGAAGGAGAAGAAAGAAGAGGAAGAAGAAGAAGAGGAAGAAGTTGTTTCTTTTCCACCTGACATCTCCAATCCTGGAATTCTGCTGAGCCTGATAAGGGACATATTCCCTTTTCCAAGAGAAAACGAGTTATTCCTCTGGACCTCGCAATATTCATCTCATGGAGGGACAGGACACAGAAAATAGCTTTAAGCTGGAAAAAGGGGAATTCGATGGGATTTTGGGATGAAATTTCTGGCTGGGAGGGTGGGGAGGGGCTGGGATGGAATTCCCAGCTTTGCTGTGGCTGCCCCTGGATCCCTGGCAGTGCCCAAGGTCAGGCTGGAGCAGCCTGGGACAGTGGGAGGTGTCCCAGTCCATGGATGGGATGAGCTTTAAGGCCCTTCCCCAATCCAAATCAGTTTGGGATGGAAAAATCTCCAACTGCACCAAATGCCAGAGGGGAGGCTGAGAGAAAACCAACTTCCCAAGGCAAGAATTACATAAAAATTGGGAAACATTGGGCAGAAAACTCTGCTTAAATTAGGGAGCAATGAGTGGTTCTGAACAAGCTCCTTCCCCAGCAGCTCCTGCTTCCACAGGGCAACAAATCAGGAATTCCCAGCTGGAGATTTCCCAGTGCTCCTCCTCTTTTTGAGGCAGAGGTTGAGCTCTCACTGCCCCTGTTTTGGGAGAAGGAAACCAACTCACCCACATGGGTTCAGCATCAGGAGCAGCAGGAACATCCCAAATTCCAAGGCTGATCCCTTCCCTGACCCCACATCAGCCCAAATCCACCTCCTGTCCCAGCACAGGAAATCTTTTCTGCCCTCCCCATAATCCTTTTGTCTGCATTTTTCCAGGAAAAAGGACAGGAAATGGGAATGTTCACCCCTGACATCTCCAGGTCCTTCACTCCAGGTCTCCAGCACAAACTCTGATTTTCCCTGCAGATCTCCAGGACAAACTCTGCTTCCAGCCACACCTCACCAGCTGGGAATAACCAGGACTAAACTCTGGACTAAACCAGGAATTTGGGAATCAAATCCCAGTTCCAGGGGCAGGTTTGGGCTTCAAATCCCTGCCTTGTCATCCCTCCACCCCTGCTGACATCCCAGGCTGCTCCATCTCCTGCTGAGCCACATTCTCTGCCAGCCCACACACCCGTGGATCTTCCAGCTCCTGGTTTTCCTCTGCTCCGTCATCCTCAGCTTTTCCTGGATCCTCTCACTTCCCCCTTTCCTCTTGCTGTGTAGTAATTCCCTATTTTTCCCTCTTTTCTAAAATTAAATCCGGAGTATTCCCGGTTTTCTTGGAGGTTGGATGGGGCTTGGAGCAGTCTGGGATAGTGGGAAGGTGTCACCGCCCATGGGATCATCCACAAGGTCCTTCCCAACCCAAAACACTCCAGGATTCTGTGATTCCAGCCAGGGATGAACTCCATAAATCCAAGTACAACTAGAGACAATTTGAATCCAAGTTACAAAAACCAGAAGTTCCTGATGCCACTAAAAAAAGGTGAAAAAAAAATATCCTGGAATGAAAAAAAAAAAGTCTATATTAAGAAAAAAAATCTTTGTTTTGTCTCCACAGCCTGATTTGTTTCCTGCTGAAAAGGAAGAGTTTGGACATCCCCCTTTATGGAATTCTCAAATCCCCAGCAAAGGTCTCACCCTCAATTTGCATGGAAAAAAGCTCAAAAAGAGTAGAAAAGAATGATATATAGTCTGAAAAAGCTGCAATTGTTTCACAGCTGCCAAAACAATCCTATTCCTTCCTCAATACCATTTTTCCTGCCTTAATGGACTCATTTTCCATCAGACTGACGAGTTTTGCCTTCAGTTAGCAGGAATTTTAATTGATGGCATGTTTAATGTGGCATCGAGGTACTTATTTACATCACACTAAATATTTACCAGCTCTCACAGAGATGAAGGGAACCAGAGCACAGAAAGGAAAGGTTTGTGGGATAAAGCACGAAAAATATTGGATTTTCTGGGAATAATTAAGATCTAAACATAAGGAATGATGCAGAGCAGGATCTGGAAGCGAGGTCAGCTCTGAACCTTTGATTTGAAAAAGGGAATTATGAACAACTGGAGTGCTGGAGTCTGGTACAGAAACAGGGATAGAAAGGCATAAAAACAAAAATCAGCTTTTAGGAGTATTTAGCCAGAAACAGAAAAAAATCCATTCCCATGGCAGGGGTGGGACTGGAAGGGTTTAAAGGCCCTTTCCACCCAAATCCTTCCATGATGATTCCATGTGGGAAGGGACCTTCAAGCCCAACTCATTCCAAACTCAGACTCCTCCATGGGGATTTGGATGTTCCAAGGGTTTTCCACTGGGAAAACATTTATCCCACCAGATTTCTAAATCCATTTAAAGGCTCCTGTGAAGTCTCCACTGGTACCAAACTATCCAGGGAAAAGCTTGGAATGATTTCCAGGCTGGCAGTTAGGATGGGATATTTGTGAAGTTGGGGATTTTTCCATCAAAGAGGTTGTGGATTCCCCTGGATCCCTGGGAATGTCCTGGAGCAGCCTGGGATGGTGGGACGTGTCCAGGTAGGAACAAGATGGGCTGGAAGGTCCTTCCAACCCAAACCAGTCTGGGATTCTGGGATTTGAGGTTTGAACATTCCTGAAACAACCAAGGATCCGTTCTCCCATTACTTCCCTGGAGGTATTTCTGAAGTGGCTCCAAAACATCCCCAGCAATGAAGCCTTGAGTGTTCTAAGATGAGGAATAAAAGATCTGAAATCAGAAGAATTCCAGTCCAACCTCAGCTCTTCCTGAACCAAACCCAACCTGAGGAGCTGAAGCCCCTGTGCCACCCACAGCTGTCCCAGGTTGGGGATTCCTTTATCATTTCATTGAAATCCTACCAAAAAAATCTCTAAATTCCAGAAAGAACAAGCCCAATTATTGACCCATTTTCCACAGACAATTAATGATGTGCCTCAGCTACTTTTCAATGTCAAAAACGCAATGCAAATGATGCAAATCCTTTAATTTTTTTTTTTTTTTTTTAGGAAAATGCTATTCCAGACTTTTCCTCGCAATTTAGGAACGCTGTTAGAACAGATTCTTGATCACACCAACGATTTTAATTACGAGGACACAATTATTTTCAACTGGACCAGAAACTTGTTTAAAGGAGAGCCACAAGAATTCTTTTTCTTCGGGACTAAAAAGCTGGAGATGTCTGTGTTTCCATGGAGACAACCTCTATCCTTTCCTGCTTCCCAATCTATCCTGGGCGATCAATACTTTATGGTAATTGTTTCCATGGAAATTGCAACCAGATTAATCCTCTTTTTTTTTTTTTTTTTCCATAGAAAAGCAACAAAAAAAAACAACTTGGGGAAGGCAGAGTGGGGTCTGGAGCAGCCACAGCAGGACGAGCACCAAAGGTCTTGAGGAAAAGAATTCAAAATTTGGGTTTAATCAGCCCAGTTCAACTGGTCTGGGGAAGTTTCACAGGGAATGTGAGGATGAGGATGGAAAGTTGGGTTTGTCCAGCACTGGGATTAATCTTGTGCTTTCAAAAGCAGGGAGAAACAAGGAGAGGTGGAGAGGGACAGGAACGAGGTGGTGCCAGAGCAGAACATTTGGTTTGGAGTTCATGATCTTGAAGGTCTCTTCCAACCTAATCATTCTGGGATTCTGTGGTTCTGTAACATCAGGGACAAAGGAATTCCACAAAGATGAAATCATGGAATGTCCTGAGGTGGAAAAGCTCCACAGGGATCACTGATCCAGCTCCTGGCCCTGCACAGACCCCCCCAACAATCCCACCCTGTGCCTGTTTTCCAAAGGCTCCTGGAGCTCTGGCAGCCTTGGGAATGTGACTATTCCCTTGGGATCTGTTCAGTGTCCCCCCAATCCCCTTTTCCCAAAATCCAACCTAAACTTTTCCTGGCCCAGCTGCAGCCATTCCCTGGAGAGGAAAGATTGGCACCTGTCCCTCCAGTCCTCCTCAAACAACCCAAGCTGGGGAATGCAGGGTTTGTTCCCAGCCTGGAGCTGCATCCAACCTGCTCATCCCGAGGATGTGCAGGAATCTGGAGATCCCCCATGGAGCACCACGGGGAACAGCCCCGAGCCCATTATCTCAGTCATTAACTCTCAGAAATGATAATTAAAGGCTCATTAGCATTCAACTAAAATCACAAAATCAAATGAGAACGCAAAGTTCAGCCTTCACGTGAAATTCCAGCCCCAGCTGATTGTGGGAAACTTCCAACACAAACACGAAAAGTTCCATGTTCAGGAAAATCCTTTCCTGGGTTGAAATTCATGCCAAGAGAACTCCCTGCCAAAGCTTTTCCACACTTTGGGAAAAGGCAATTCCAGGTAAAACAAATGCCATCAAAATCAGTGATTAATGCATGGATCAAAAGAGAATTACTTGGAATACTACAGGAAAATCCTGAATTAGGAGCGTTTGAGCAGTTTGGGATGGTTTTCCACGAGAACCAGGAGAGGAGCAGGATGGGAATTCATGATGTTGATGATGGATTTGATTACAGGAGATTAAAAAGCATTCCAGGAGTGCTGATCCTGTGGCAGCCTGGAGCAAACCCCCGCCAGGAAAAGGCAGAAGCTCAGGAACTCCAGGATCCATCCCCACCTGCTGTAAACGCTCACATTTGGTTTCTAGGTAAAAAAAATCCAGAAAAAAAATGGAATTTGAAATCCAGAAATGGAATGTGGAATCCAGGAGAAAGAAAAAAAAAAAAAAAAAAAAAAAAAAAAAGGAACGTGGCATTCCCTGCTTGAGCTGTGCAGATGGAATCTAGGAATGGTCTGGGTTGGGTGGGACCTTAAATCCCATCCCATTCCACCCCTGCCATGGCAGGGACACCTCCCACTATCCCAGGCTGCTCCAACTTGGCCTTGGGCACTGCCAGGGATCCAGGGGCAGCCACAGCTGCTCTGGGAATTCCATCCCAGGGCCTCCTCATCCTCTCAGCCAAAAATTCCTTCCCAATATCCATCTAAATCCACCTTCTTTCAACTTACAGCCATTCCCTGTGTCCTGTCCCTCCATCCCTTGTCCCCAGTCCCTCTCCAGCTCTCCTGGAGCCCCTTTAGCCCCTGGAATTGGCTCTGAGCTCTCCCTGGATCCTTCCCTTCTCCAGCCCAGAGGTTTAATCCCTGTGGAATCTCTGGTGACAGCAGCTCTCAGTGACATTCCCATTCCCTCAGCACCAGCAGCTGTGACAATTCCCAGCCTGGCTGTGCCTGGTGGAATCCCACTGGAATAAACCCAACGCCAAGCCTGGATGAGCCAAAGGAGCCCCGGTGCCATCTCCAGGTGCTGGAGGAACCCAAGGACACCTCTGACCCCCCATCCCACAGGAACAGCTGCTCTGCCTTTTCCATGGATGTTTTAAATCACCAACTAATCCATGAAAACACACCAAAAAAAAAAAGGAGAAACTTCCAGGGGAAAACTGCAGGAGGGACACAAAAGGCAGATTTCCTCTTTTCCAGCTGCTTTCCAAGGAAGCTCCTGAGGAAGCCCTGAGGCCAGGGAGCTGCCAAACCCAATCCATCAGAGCTGGCTGAGAGCACTGACCCTCCTGAACCCTGCCTGGATGTGCAGAGTGCCACATTCCAGAGAAAACACCACATTCCAGAGAAAACACGGGCACAGGGATGGAATTCATGCAGATTTGATGAGCCCTTCTCTGGAGACAGCCCTAAAAACAGCACAGGGTTTTTGTTTTCCCAATTGTTCCCCTGATTGAGGGATGGTTTTTTCCCCCCAAGCAGCTGCATCCTGGCTGTGGATGTCTTTGTCATTCCAGGATTTTACATCTGTATTTATATATTTATATGTATTTTTTTTTATATATCTCTATATAAGAAAATAGCACCTAATTATTATCCTGTATTTTCCCAGATTTCTTTGAGGAAGAAACTCAAGGAAACCGCCAAATCCCAGAGCTGGCAATTAGGAACCTTGCCATAAATGTAAGAAATTTGGGGGAAATATTAAATATATCAAGTCATGGATTTCACATTGAGTATGAAAAGATAAAACCTGTATTTTGTGGAGTGGTTTGGGATGGAAAGGAGCTTAAATCCCATCCCTTAAATTCCATCTCCTGTCCAAGTTTTCCAACCACTACCCCAGGTTGCTCCAAGTCCCCTCCAACCTTGAATGCTCCCCAAATATATTTATTACTTGAATAATTTATGGCAAAGCTCTTTTCCAAAGTTGTTTAAACCCTCTGAGAGAACAAACCATCAAATTTTAGCTCTTTCAGTGCCTACGGATCAGAATCCTTAAAAAAACAGGTCTGGAAGAGGATAAAGAGATAAAAAGCACCACTGGAATTCTGTGGCAGCACCACTGCTGTATTCCCTAAGTTTGGAATGGATACTCCATGAATTCTTAAAATCTAAATTAAAACAAACTCTGCCTTATTTGCATTTAATTAAAATTTCGGTTTAAAGGCTTTAAAGGAGCTCAGAAATTTCTGGGGGAAAGCCAGAAAAGGGAAGGAAAAACCTGGAAAATTTGAGGTGGGAATGCAGCTTTGCCAAGTGTGACCTCCCCTCCAAAGGGAATTTTTTTTTTAGGAAAGGTGGAAACCAGTGAAAAACTACAAGTGGCAAATAAATCTTCCCCAATGGATCTGTTCTGTTTCCCAACTCTGTAACTCCACCTCACTCCACTTGGAGATGGAACAAAAATAGCTCAGTGTGAGTTTTGTAACCACGCTGGAAGTCCCCACTTGTTCCATTTCCCCACATTTCTACAATCCTGTTACACTTCAAAAATCCAGCTGAGAAATTCCTGGCGTTTTTCTCCTAAATTGTTGATTTAGGAGGGGAGAACTGCAAAACTCCACTTCCCTGATGGAGAAGCTCTTTCAGTACTCCCAGTTTTCCCTTCACATCACCTTGTTCAGGTCCAATTAAGGAGCTGTTCCCTGTGCCTTTTTTTTTTTTTTTTTTCCTGGGAATTATAATGATTTCAGCTCCACTTGGAGAGAGCTCTGAACTATTAAAAAAGAATCCATCCAATTCCCAAGTCCATATGTTTGTCTTCCCGAAGTTCTCCTCATTAAAGTGCATTCCTCGCCCTCCTCCTCAGGTAGCAGATGGAGTAGTACAAATCCCACTTCCACACTTCCCAGGGAAGGGATTTGAGTCAATCCAGCTCCGTTTTAAAGATGTAGACACCAGGAAAGTGGGATCAGGAGGACCAGGAATATGGGACCAGGAGGATGTGGAGCTGCTGGAGAGAGTCCAGAGGAGACCCTGGAGCTGGTCTGGAGCTCTGGAGCCCCTCTGGNACAAGGGATGGAGGAACAGGACACAGGGAATGGCTGTAAGTTGAAAGAAGGTCGATTTAGGTGGGATATTGGGAAGGAATTCCTGGCTGGGAGGGTGTGGAAGTCCTGGAATAGAATTCCCAGACAAGCTGTGGCTGCTCCTGGCAGTGTCCCAAGCCAGGTTGGACATTGGGGTTTGGAGCAGCCTGGGATGGTGGAAGGTGTCCCAGTGGAATGGGATGGGATTTCAGGTCCTTCCACCCAACCCACTCCAGGATTCCATGTTTGAGCTGCACTCAGGATGTTCCTCACTCCAACTCCTCTTCCAGGCTGGCCCAGGGCTGGGAGGAATCCCTTTGGACAAATCCAGGGATTCATCCAGCCAATCCCCCACAGGGAATCCCTGCAGCAGCCACTTCCTCTGCTCCCAGTTTTCTGGGTGAGCTCATCCCACCCGTCCTCTCTCCCTGCTCAGTCCAAACTCCACCTTTGGGGCTCTGCAGAGCACCAGGGAATTCTGGAAAACTCAGCAACAATTCCCAGTGAGGATAAATCATGGAGAGAGGAAGCTTTTGATGCCTTTGATGCAGATGATCCATGATTTTGGCACGGCTGGGAAGGGATTTACCTTCCTTCTCGTCCTGGGGACATGTTTTGCCAAAAAAAACCTGGAATCCTTTGATGTCACCTCCTCTGTGCTGGATTTATTGACTCGAGTCTTTGGTGTGGGGGTTGCCAGGAGTGAAAAGTTTCCCAAGATTTCCTTCCTTTGAAGGATGGTTCAATATTAGGGATGACTCAGCTGAAGATGAGTCAGACCCATCGCTCCATGAGGAGGGACTTTGATCTGCTGGAGATGATCTGGAAGCCCTCAATGCACAGGGAAGAACTTCCCAAATGCTCCTTCCAGCCAGGAGAATCCCAACAGCAGCACCCTCATGGAATTCATATTCCATGGATGTGGAATTTATTTGAATTTTTTTTTAACTGGGAAAAAATGCACTTTTTGCTTAAAAGAGAGCAGGAAAGTCACCTGAGCACAGGAATATTCCTGACTGGGAAAATGATGTCCAGTTTTTAGACTGGAAAAGCCAACAGGAATGAAAAGCACTTTTCAATTCTCCAGGATTTCTGCTGAATTTATTCCCTGAAGTAAATTTTTCCTGGACTTCTCTGAGCAGCACAAAAAAAAAAAAATCTGGAAATTTATTCAAAACTTCATTTTCCTCTCACTTCATCAAGAAATTAAAATGTTCAATATCATTTTACTTCCTGACAATTTATTTCATGCACGAAAAAGCTCTGACAACAATATTTACCCACAAACATGGATAACTGTCTTTTATAAAAGGTCAAATAATTCAAAATAATAATTAAACTTCCTGCTGATTTATTTTTTAATTACCAATAAACTTTCAGTTTTCACGGGGGAAAAAAAAAAAAGGGAATTGTTGGTAAATTTTCAATTTTCAAGGAAGGGAAAAAAACTGTTCCTTGGAGGTAGGTTTCAAAACACCAGGGAGATTCTGTCAGCTTGGAATGACATCTTGGAATTTCCTTGGAATGATTTCTACCTTGGAAGGACACCTTGGAATTTCCTTGGAATGATTTCTACCTTGGAAGGACACCTGGGAATTTCCTTGGAGTGATTTTTAGCTTGGAAGGACACCTGGGAATTTCCCTGGAATGATTTTCAGCTTGGAAGGACACCTTGGAATTCTCTTGGAATGATTTCTCAGTGTTCTGACCTCCTGCCAAACAACTCCCCTGCAAATGAGGAGGGATTTACTTTTTGGGCATTTCCAATGGGATCATTCCTGTATAATCCCAGTATTTTTTTTTCATTCCCCTCCAAGGAAAACTGGAACAGAACTGGGAGGCATAAACAACAAAAAAAAAAACCACACCAAAAATTTGATTTTTGGTGTTTTTATGATAAATCCTAAGGCACCAACACACGGGAGCCATCAGGTACAACCCCTGTACCTCGTCAGGCTCTTCCGGGTGGGAAATATCCCAACCTTGGCATGGAGGAGCCAAGGAATGGAATTGTGATGGGACAGGGGAGAGGAGGGAGGTCAGGCTGTGGTGTCTGAGCTCTGCTGATCCTTTTTTGCTTCCCTCCCCTTGGTCCTTCCCCTCCACTGGACATTCCTTCATCCCCCTCTATTTTCCACCTGTTCCCCACCTTTCCCAGCATTTTTATTTACAGGTCCAACAGAGCCATAAAAACTATTTAAAGAGCATTCCCAGGGCTCTGACGCTTTTCCATCCCATTCCCTTCAGGATTATCCCAGAGAGGGACAACACCAAAGCTGCTGAATCAGCAGATCCCAAAACCTCACCGGGAACAAACCTGCCCCAAAACATCCCTCTGGAATCCCCTTCCTGACCCCCCCTGCCACCATTCCCTCGGTTCATTTTACAGCTCCAATTTCAATTTTATTTTTTTTTTTCGGAGATTGTTGGGAAAGATTGGACAGGAAGTACTTATGAATATGACTGCATGGTAAGAAATACTGTAGATGTAAAACCTGAGTGAAATAGGAATGAAAGCCAGTTTTGAGATGTGTGCATGGCAGGCAGGAAGATGGTGATGAGCTGAGACAGGAAAACAAGACAAGAATGTTGCCTTTCCACCTTGGCAAAGACATCCGGGAACAAGTGCATAAGAAAGGAGTCTATAGAGTTTAGAATATAAAATGACATGGTAATGTAGGAGTTCTCATAGGCTGCATGCACAGTTTGTAGGTTTTGTATCTCACGCTGGTTGGTCACTGTAAATTAGAATATTCAACACAAAAAGAGACAGAATGGATTGTAACAAGAGGATCGCCCTCTTCTCTGCTCTTCTCCTCTCTTCTCCACTCTTGTCCTGGCTCTCCTACCTTTTGTCCTCACCTCTCTCCTCTGGCCCTCTCACCCTTCTTCCCTCACCTCTCTTGGCCCATCTCCTCTCCTCTCTCTCACCTCGCTTGCTCCTGTTTTCTCCCCACGTTTTTCCCCTG
>VWZU01008051.1:108606-137452 GCA_013397095.1 Sterrhoptilus dennistouni | reverse complement strand
GAATAAAAACCCCAAGTGTTTCCAGAACATCCCAGCCCTGCAAAATTTCTTGCCCCTGCCCTCCAGAAAAAAAAAAAAAAAAAATTGCTACAGGAGCTATTTCATCTCTATGCAAATGAGGGCCGTGCATATGGCAGCGCTCTCCGCCGAGGACCCTCCGCTTTGTTCTGTAAATGTTCCCGGCGCTGTTTTCCCGGATGACGTCCGTGCAGTCATGGTTACAACAATGCCGCAGGAAGCGTCCCTCGCCTCTCCCCGCCCGGGAACAGCTGAGCCGGGCTCACATCCCTGCATCCCACACCCGGGGGGGTTTGGGAACCAGGGGGAAGGAGGGGTTTTAATAGAAGAATCCAAGGGAAATTTTTCTTTCCCACCCCTGGATCCCAGATCCAAGAGGGTTTGGGATATCCTGGTGTTTAATACCAATGTTTCAATATCCTGGGAAGAATCCCGGGGAAATTTCCTTTCCACACTCTGGATTCCACATCCAGGAGGGTGGGGGTTTGGCATGGACAATCAATGTTTTAATATCCCAGGAAGAATTCAAAGGAAATTTTTCTTTCCCCACCCTGGATCCCACAGCCAGGGGGGGTTTGGAAGGAGGGGGAAGTCGGGGTTTTAATACCCTGGGAAGAATCCAAAGGAAATTTTTCTTTCCCCATTCTGGATCCCAGATCCAAGAGGGTTTGGGATATCCTGGTGTTTAATACCAATGTTTCAATATCCTGGGAAGAATCCCGGGGAAATTTCCTTTCCACACTCTGGATTCCACATCCAGGAGGGTGGGGGTTTGGCATGGACAATCAATGTTTTAATATCCCGGGAAAGAATCCAAAGGAAATTTTCCTTTCCCCACTCTGGATTTCACATCCAGGCGTGGTTTTGGAGGGGGCAGTTGATGTTTTAATATCCCAGGAAGAATCCAAAGGAAATTTTTCTTTCCCCATTCTGGATCCCAGATCCAAGAGGGTTTGGGATATCCTGGTGTTTAATATCCTGGGAAGAATCCTAGGGAAATTTCCCTTCCCCACCCTGGATCCCACACCCGGGGGAGTTTTGGAAGGGAAAGTTGATGTTTTAATATCCTGGGAAGAATCCCAAGGAAATTTCCTTTCCCCACTCCAGATACCACATCCAGGGGGGGGTTTGGATACCTTGGTATTTAATATCAGTATTTTAATATCCTGGGAAGAATCCTAGGGAAATTTCCCTTCCCCACCCTGGATCCCACACCCGGGGGAGTTTTGGAAGGGAAAGTTGATGTTTTAATATCCTGGGAAGAATCCAAGGGAAATCTGCCCCCATACAGCAGCAAACAAAGGGATGAGCCAAGATGAGCCCTCCTCCTTCCCTTCTCATTATATTTTAATGACTTTGATTATTAAAAAAGTTACTCAGCACTTCCAAAGGCTCCAGAGCTGGCTCTGAGCTCTCCTGATTATTGTGTCCCTTGTCACAGCCCCAATTCCATGCCACAAAAATACAACCAGCAACGTCCCTGACTGGGGGGACACTCAGCAGCCCCTGCCAGCCCCAGGACAGATCTTTGAACCTTTTTTTTCCTTCTCTCCATCCTATTTTCCCTCATTTCCAAACCTGCTCGTTTTCCATCTTGTTAAAACATTCCTGGGATTAAGACCCCAATAACAGCTCTGGAGTGCAGATAAAAATCTCTTTTCCAGGAATTTCCACAGTTGAGCTTTCCAGTGGATTTTCTCTCACGATATTTGCTCATAATTCAAAATCTCCATTGGAATTCCCAAACACTCCTTGAATTAATATCCAAATAACAGTTCAGGAGTGCAGATAAAATGCCCTTTTCCAGGCAGGAATCTCTGTCCCTGGGTTCTGCAGTGCTTTTTCCCTCCTGATATTTGCCCATAATTTGAAATCTCCACGGAATTTCCAAACATTCCTTGGATTAATATCCAAATAACACCTCTGGAGTGCAGAAAAAAAGACCTTTTTCCAGGCAGGAATTTCCACAATTGGCCCTTCCAGTGGTTTTCCCCTGACAACATTTGTCTTTACCTTGAGCTTTGCGTGCAACCTGAAATCTTCACTGGAATTTCCAAACATTCCCCCCCTTTTCCTGTTCCCTGTTGCTCCTTCCCGAGCGAAACTTTCCTCCTGTCAATCTTCTCCTTATTATGCAATTTTCTCATTTTTCTCGTTACTGAATTCACCTGCAATTTCCCCATTATCTGTTTTCAAAGAGGCTGCTTTGGGGTGTGTTGTTTTTTTGGGGGTTATTTTGGAGTTAATGACTCCCACCTGTGCCTTTCAGGCAATAATTAAAGTGCAGAATTTCAAGTATTTTCTTGACACAACCGTTGCTTTCCTATTATTTCCCAGCGTTGGTTTTTTTGGTGGTTTTTTTTTTTTTTTTCCCTCCACCACTGTTTTTAAAGTGATGAGCAAGTGACAGACATTAAAATGTCACAGGGAACTGGGAAAGACAGAGAAGGATTTGGGACTGAACATACTCCAGGCCACAGAATCCACAGAGTTCAAACCAATTAAAACGAATTTGAAAAGGCCAAACCCCAAATCTTTCTGTTTTCAGTCTTTTTTTTTGCCCTTTCCACCTTTTATTTGGGTTTTAATCATCAGCTGGATGCCTGGGATGTGTCTGCAGTCAAAGACGTTCAGTCTTTGGTGTGATTAAATTAAAAATTTAAATTAAATTCATTTAAAACCTCCCAATTTCTGGTGAAATCTGCTTGAGTTCCCAAGTCCTGACAACGACAGAACCATAAAAGAGGGAAAGCAAAGCAAAGTGAAATAAAAGCAAGGAAAATTCTTGGAAAAAACATCCCAACAACACCCTCAGTTTACACACATTCCTCAATTTAAACCTTTAAAGATCCTACAAAAACAGGTTTTAAGAATCCAGCAGAATTGGACTGGAAGAAACCTGGAAGAGCAATTCCATCCTATGGAAAACCCCTGTCAGAACTGAATATTGTCAGATTTTCACTAAAATCTATTGATTCCTGATGATTAAAGAGGAGCAGCTCCTGCTCTTTTCCAGGAGTGGAAGAACACCCAGCATTTCACAAAGTCACCACAAAGTCAAACTCAGACAACTGCAGGACAGAATGGAAATTTCCACCCATAAAAATGCTTTTAAAAAAGGAATTATTTTAGTGGTAGGCATTTATTTCCTTTATTAGGCTCTGCTGATTGCATTCCCCATTTTCTTTGGGGTAATTCATCCCAAAATTAGTATTTATTTCTTATTTATTTACAACTGAACAGGACCCGGGTGCTGGCACCTCCTTTAATGAATGTTACATCAACACAGAAAAGAAAAAAAATCTTGTTTGATTTAAATATATTTTTAAAAAATTAAAAAAAAATGTATTTCTAAAGGTCAAAACTCCCAGTGCTCCCTGTTAAAAACAGCTCTGAAAATCCCATTTTGTGTGTCTGGTTTTAGGTGTCAGGAGCATTTTTTCCCCTAAGAATTATTGCTGGATGGAAAAGGAGACCCTCAGAAATTGCTCCTAATAAAGGATCCACTTCAAATCCTAATTCAATCTCCAAAACTGCCCTGAATTAGTTGCCATTATTGCTGACCCAGGGAATTATCCAATAATTTCGGGAATTGTTGGCACTGAACTTTGCTCCACGAGCAGCCAACGGGGTCCTGCCAATCTGGGGATGAGGGAATTGGGTTCAAAATAAATCAAATCTTTGTTTGAATTACTGAAAATGGCCTGTGAATTGCATGACAGAAAAAATAAAATATTAGATTTCTATTTTTTTTTTTTTAAGTGAGAATTTCATGGCTTCCCCTGGCTGAAGGGACAAAGTGTCCCGGGAAGAAAAAGGAGCTTTTAACTTTTAACCCAAGAGTAAAGACAAAGCAATGTCCTAATAAATTAAAAATAAAACCATCAAGGCAATACACTCCTGAGGTGATACCTGACTGGGAACATTCATCCATTGCCACTAAAATGCTTTTTAAACAAAATAAAACCTCATTAAGGATGTGATGTTCAAATTCTGGGAAGGTCTATCCAATTGTGTCCAGAACAGAGTGAGGGATTATCCATAAAATTCGAATTAACCTTGGATCCAGGTCCTGCCTAACATAAAGGGCTGCTTTTATTCTATTCAGAGACCAAAGAATTGGATTAACAACACCAAGATTTATACTTGAGTAAGGAAAAAATACCAAATTAAATCCTGCCCGGAAAATCCTGCTGGGTTTTGGCATCACAGAGTTGGATATACAGAATTTGGGGATACAGGCAGTGACTGGAACCATTTCCCAGCACTGAAAACAGGTGAAAATTCCTGCACCATTTGCCAGTTCCTCAATTCAATGCAAAAAAAAAAAAAAAAAAAAAAAAAAAAAAAAAAAAAAAAAAAAAAAAGGAATTAAATAAGAATTTCCTGGATTTCACAGACCACTCAATTCAATAACTGGAATAAAGAAAACCCAATCTCACTCCAGTGCTGCACAAGACACAATTCTAATGGATTTTTTTTTTTAATTCCATTGCTGTTCCATATAACCATGGATATAATTTAGGGGGATAAGACTTTTAGGGGAATTTCCTCTTTGGGGAGATGTTTGTTGGTCTCATAGAGAGAGGGGATGCCCAAAATAGAAGGAATTAATGGAATCCAGCTCTTCCAACAATCCAGATATCAATATTTGGAGAAGGGAAGAAGGGGAGACACATCTGCTGCTCCAGGAAAAACAAGGAAAGAATCTTGTAAATAAAATGATTGGCTGAAGAGACCTGGAGGATTTGAATCTTCATGGAAGCCAATAATCTGCTGGGAACAGTCACAGTGAGAATGGGAATGTTGTAGGACCAAAAGAATCCTGGAATGGTTTGGGTTGGAAAGAACCTAAAAGCTCATCCATGCCATGGGCAGGGACACCTCCCACTGTCCCAGGCTGCTCCAGCCTGGCCCTGGGCACTGCCAGGGATCCAGGGGCAGCCACAGCAAAGCTGGGAATTCTATTCCAGCCCCTCCCCAAACTCCCAGCCAGGAATTCCTTCCCAATATCCCAAATCTCCACTTTTTCAGTTTGAAGCCATTGCCTGTGCTCCATTCTGTTGGAACCCTGGAGGCTGAAAATTTCAGACTTTCTGTGACCCCCCAGGCAAACAGTGCACTGACCTGAGGCCGTGGAAAAGGCTCCCAAAATTGAGTGACAGCACTGGGATTGTGGGTGTGGGGTTTGGATAGAAGTGTGTGATGGCACAGGGTGAAAAACCAGTATATAGTAATAGATATGGGGAAAGATGGAGGATTTTGAGCATTGTCTGGGTCCTTCTTCTTCACCTTCTTCATGGGTTTGGGTGGTTTTCTGTAACTGGGTGAAAAAGGTCCCCATTGCGAGTCTTGGGTGGTGATTATTGGGTCAGAAATATAAATAATACAGGTGTCATCTATAAAAAATAATATAAATAATATGTGTCACCTCATTATTGGGTGATTAATGGTTAAGTGACCTTGGAAAGAATTAGAGGGACTCATTTTACCTCATTTCTCTAACTTGTTGGTTAGAGCTCACAGCTCGTGAGGCTCTAACATAGATGAGAAATAATAAACACCAAACCTGAACATGAAAATGTGACTCCTGTGTATTAATCCTGGCTCAGATAAAAACCTCACACTCCATCCCTCCATCCCTTGTTCCCAGTCCCTCTCCAGCTCTCCTGGAGCCCCTTCAGGCCCTGCCAGGGGCTCTGAGCTCTCCCTGGAGCTTCTCCTCTCCAGGGGAGCCCCCCCAGCTCTCCCAGCCTGGCTCCAGAGGGGCTCCAGAGCTCTGGAGCATCTCCATGGATTCCTCCGGACTGTCTCCAGCAGCTCCAGGTCCTCCAGATATTGAGAGGAGCAGCTCTGCAGGTGGAGCCTCACCTGAGAGGGGCAGAGGAGCAGAATTCCCCCTCTCCTCTCCTCCTGCCCACCCTGGTGACATTCCTGCCACGTTTCACATCCCACACCGGGAGAGCAGCGATGGATCCGTGACTTCTGGGACTGCAGCCATCAATCTGCCAGCAATTATTTCCCTCCCTGACCCGCGGTTCAAACAGCACACACAGAATTCAGGGGACTTTTGCCTTCCCAGGGAGGCTCAACCGCTTTAATTGCAGTGACTAATCAGCCTGTGCAGGGTATCTCTGACACAACAAATTCACCAAAACCGTGGATTTTTACAGAAAAAAAAAACCTCCAGGCAAAGCTGAGATGTGACTGCTCCGACCCTCCCTTCCCACTGCACTCTAACCCTCTCCAGCTTTATTATTTTTTTTTTTTTTTAGAGCAGATGCAGCTTTTATTCCTTTGGAGTCGTGTGGGCCAACAAAGCCCAGAGAGGCAGAGGTGGGAGGTGGAGAGCATCTGACAGAAAACACCCTGGCACTGCTGCCAGAGGCTCCTTTTCCCTGGATTTGTGGAGTACAATGAGATTTGTACTCACCTGCGTTAAAAAAAAAAAAAGGTCTTTAAATAGATAAATGAGTAATGGTATTAAAGAGAAAAGTTCTTTTATGTTCAGAGCTGTTGTTTTACTATTTGTACTACGTTGTTCTGGGGTGGATTTGCCAGGGCCTGAAGGGGCTCCAAAAAAAAGCTGGAGAGGGATTTGGTATAAGGGATGGAGGGACAGGACACAGGGAAGGGCTTTAAGCTGGAAAAGAGGGGATTTAGATGGGATTTGGGGATGGAATTCCTCCCTGGGAGGGTGGGGAGGGGCTGGGATGAATTCCCAGAGCAGCTGTGGTTGTTCCTGGATCCCTGGAGGTGCCCAAGGCCAGGTTGGAGCAGCCTGGGACAGTGGGAGGTGTCCCTGTCCATGGTGGACAACCCCTGAGATCCCACCCAACCCCATCTGCTCCATGAATTCCTTCAGTTCCCCACAGAAATTCCCTGGAATTCCCCCTGTCCCTCTGCTGTGGGCAGAAAACCACCCCAGTGAAGAACATTTCCAGGATGTTCTGATCTCTTCCCACCATCCAAAGCTGGTCCTAATTAATCCAGAACTTTCCAGCCTCAGCCTCAAAGACCTCCCAGCCTGCCCAGGGAAAGGAGCTCAGGTTCTCTCCATCCTCCCTCCAAAGATTTTCCAAGTGCCCAAATCCTCATTTTCCTCCCTTGCTGCAGGTTTTGTAATTATTCCTTGCCCTAAATGGGAAAAAGTTTCCTTCTCCTTCAATTTCCATGGAACTAAGAGAAAGCAACTGCCTGGAGAGTAAATAATAGCAATTTTTAAATCTCCCCTGATGTTTTGCTATTTCTGCCTTTTTTTTTTTTTCTGATGAAAATCTTGCTTTGCTTCTTCCTGTCTGCCACACTTTTTTTTTTTTTTTTTCACAGCAAAATTCTTTAAGCTTCTCCTAAAATTAACCTGTGAAAATGCAAATTATTTGCTCTGAGGGTGTTTCCTCAGGCTGCTCTGGTGTTCCATTTTCCATTCTGGACACAGAGGTTACAAATGAAAATATTGCTCAGCCAGCCAAATAAAAAGATGTATTGCAAGAAGAAGCAAATTGTTGTTGTAACAGATTACAAAGCACAAAACAATTCTTTTTTAGTGCTGGAGGCAAAAATATCAATCCTCTGTGCTGGCCTAAAATCAAGATTTCAGTATGAAAGCAGCTCAAGCTTTCAGCACAAGGCCAGTGCTGAAGTGCGATGTGCGCACCGAGATCATCCCCATGAAATTTGACTCCAAAACCCCCGAAAATTAATTTAACAATTCTAATTGGGAAGATGCAGGCGGATTAATGAATTCCAATTTGTGCTGTGGATGTTTGGTGCAGTAAACAAGCAGCAACAGGAGCGCTGTGATTGTGATTCCTTGCTGGAACGGCTCCGGGAGAGCAGCCGTGAATCATCGCAACAGTCACGCTCCTCAAAGGGAAAAATCAGCCATCGAAGCGCTCAAATAATGGGGAGAAGATCAATCTCTCAGGATTCCTGGTTTCCAGAAGTCACCACAGCTTCCAGGTGGTGGCTGGGATCTGATACAGAGGCAGATTCACCTGGCAGGTGTCTGCAAAGATCGCATGGAAAGTCACAAAATCCCACAGGAAACAGCGCTGGGATGGTCATTCCTCCAGGAAGAGGAAATTCCCCACTCTGGGTGTGATCAGCAGACAAGAGGAGGCAGAAATCTCCAAATTCCGTAACTCCAAATCTCCAAACTTCAATTTCCACCAAAATCTCCAAATTCTCTAAATCTTCAAACTCAAATTTTGACCAAATTCCATCAAGATCTCCAAATTCTCCAAATCTTCAAACTCCAATTTCCACCAGACTTTCCAAATTTTCCAATCTCCAAACTCAAATTTCTACCAATTTCCACCAAAATCTCCAAATTCCATAACTCCACATCTCCAAACTCCAATCTCCACCAAATTCCACCAGACTCTCCAAATTCTCCAAACTCCAATTTCCACCGAAATCTCCAAATTCTCCAATCTCCAAACTCCAATTTCCACCAAAATCTCTGAATTCTCCAAATCTCCAGACTCCAAATTTCACCAAAATCTCCGAATTCTCCAATCTCCAAACTCAAATTTCCACCAAAATCTCCAATCTCCAATTTCCACCAGAGCCTGGCAATTGTGCTTAGGTCAAAGAGAACTTCCACAAAACCCTTTTTTTTTCCATGGTTTGGACTGAAAAACAACAAACCAGCTGCACTCAGTGCTCATAAATCCTGACCACAGCATTCATCAAATAATTCCTACTTGCAATATTATTAATTCCATTAGGGAAAAACTGCTGAAATCCCAAACAGAATTAATGGGATGACTGTGAACATCCATAATAAAGGAACTTAAAAATGAAGCTGCAGGTTCCCCTCGTGTTGTGCTGAGTTCAGAATTCACCCATAGGCATGGAAAAGAATGCTTGGCCAAGTTGTGCTGGAAGCAAAACAAAGAATTGGGATTTAGGTTGGAAATTCCTGAATTTCAGCCTTGTTTTTATCAGAGATCGAATGCCCTCACCCACACAACGCCTCAGAATTTTGAGTGGCTAAATTTCCAATTCTTATTTCAACAACAAAACTGGAACAAGTTGCACTTGTAGCGTCAGGACACTCATGGATATTTTCAGGCATTAAAATTTAATGCACGAACTGAAGGAAATTGGAAATTGTTTTTCCAAAGTCATAAAATCCAGCTCTCCAAAATCCAAAATGCTGTCAGCAGTCGCAGGGTTTAGCTGCGGTGGTTCCATGCAAAGACATTTTGAGAACGAAGAAATAAAGTGATCACACTGCACTTTTCCACAGAATTATCCACAGGGGGCTTATTAAGGGACCAAAACTCAATTAAAAACAGGAGATAAACCTAAACATTTTTGGGTGTAATTACTGGATTGGGTCTGTTCCTGCTTCAAACACAGCGTGGTGCCCTGGAATATTGGTTTGCCAAGAAAAGAAAACCCCAAAAAAACCCTACAGGCACAACCTGGGGTAAGTTTGGACCTTAAATCCCACCCAGTGCCATGGGCAGGGACATCTCCCACCACCCCAGGGTGTTCCACCTGGCCTTGGACACTTCCAGAGATCCAGGGACAGCCACAGCTTCTCTGGGAAATTCATTCCAGGGCCTCCCCACCCTCCCAGGAGACAATTTCTCCCCAATACTCCATCTAACCATGGTTTAAAATCGTTTCTCCTTAATTTAAATCATATTTAATGTGTGGTTCCTTCCCTCTGCCATCATCCTCCCTTTCCTGCTCCATCTCCTCTCTCCTTGTCCCTCTGGACACAAACTCCTCCTGAGCTGCTGGGAGTGAGCACAGCTCACCGGTCCCCCAAATCCCCAAATATCAAATCCTGGAGGGTCTGAGGGATCTCCCAGGTCACTGCTGATGCCTCAGGCTGTGGAATGAAACCCCAGAGGAGCCAAGAGCCACTTCCAGCTCTGTGCTGTCCCCTGCCAGAGCAGACCAGTGTCACCACTCACCCCACTGGGACACCAGGGATGCCTTTTTGGGACTGCCTAAACACAGAGGCCAGGCAAAATTAAGAAAATAAAACCCAGTTCTATTTATTGAAGGGCCTTCAGGTACATTTTGGGCAGACAAAGATTCCCCAAGGGGCTACACCCAAAATGGATGAAGGTCTGGGTTTTCACACTTTTATAAGTTTGGGCCATTTGCAGATTGGGGTAAATCTCCCAATTACAGGTAATGAAGTAATTCATTGGTTAATCTCCAATTAATTGGTTAATTACAGCTTCAGGTAATAAAGTCATTTACCCCAAGTTTGCTCCCCTCAACTCATTTTTGTTCCCATCTCTGGGGGCCTGAGGTGTCCTTGATCCCCAGGCCTGGAGAGGAATTGTTGTGTCTGACCAAAACGGGAAAGCAGCACCTCACACTCTATATGGAGTTTAGAGTTCTACACTGAAGAATTACAGGATGACAAAGAGATGAAAAATAAACAAGTTTAAATTCCAAGGCCTCACTAGGACAGCACTGCCCTTCCCCTGGACACTGAGACCCCACTGGGACACCAAAGGGACAAAAGGTGCTGCTGAAGCCCCTGAAATGCAGAAAACATCCAGCCCAGAACATTCCTGCTGCTCTGTCCTCGGGAGACTCCAGCCTGGAGATTAATCTTGTAAATCCAAGGGAGCCCCACATGTGTCACACCAATCAAAACCACTTCAGCCAAAGGATTAGAGCAGTGAAAACCAGGGGAAAATGCTTTAAAAGCTCAAGCCGGCGCCTTAAAAATATTGAAAAATATAAAGATGCACCTCATCATTCTAAAAAAATTAAACTGGAGATTAGAAATGTGACATTTTTCACCTCGGCTCGAGTGCAAATTCATGCACTCCCTATGAAGCTCGGCCTGGCAAAAAGCAAGATCAAAAATAGATGTTCCAGCTGATTAAATCCTCAGCTAAACAAATTGTCTACAGGAAAATGCATTAGAGAGATGCAAGAGCAGCAGGAGACTGGGATGAAATTGGATTCTTTGGCTCATGTGTCTGAAGCATCCCAAATTCTCTCGTTTATCAGGAGAAATTAGCACAATAGGGATACTCCAGGCATGGAAATTCAACACTCCCAGCTGAAACGTGGGTGAAAAACCAGATGGGTATGAAAGGAAATTAAAAAAAAAAAAAAAACAGCAGAAAAAAAGCCCCCATGGGATTAGAATATGGAAGGATTAATATAAGAAAACAGCTCTCTTTTAGCTAAAATAGTTATGCTGATTGTCAACATTTGTTTGCAGGTATTAATACAGAAATAAAATCATCTTAGAGTGGTGAAAGATAAAAGTATTACCAGGAATAATGGAATGAAATGCAGAATGGAAGTGTGGATTATTAAAAAAACTCTTCTAGACCTCTGTATTTACTAAATATGAGCAGTCCTGATCATTTGGTGTATTAAAAATACACTTAAACACAGGGCAGATAATAAAAAATACAATAAATGAATATTGTGATGATAAATCTGGCTAAATTTAGCCAGAAATCCCAGATTTTGAGGTGAGGGGAAGGGAAACAAGAACAAGTAACTCTGAATTCCTTCAAAAATGGTCCATTTTTTATTTGTATTACATCCTTACATGCTGTTTAACATAAATGCCAAGCTCTATGGAAATCTGCTGGCTCATTTTCAAAGCTCACTGAGTGGTGCTGAAAGGATGACTAGAAGTGCTGACAAATAAAGCAGCCTGAGAATGAAAACAGGATCTCGCTCCTATGAGACCTGGGATAATTTTTCCATCCCCAAAATGATCTCCTGGAAAAGATATTTGTGACAATTCCAGATCAGGAATGGCTGCATCAGGTACCTGGTGTTCCTTCTTCTCATCAATCTCCTCTTTTTTAATTGTGGAATCAAGCCAAAAACCCCAAAACCAAGTAACACTCCTAAAAAAAATTTATATTTTCCAGCTCGATAATCGAACCTTTGTCACAAAAACATGAACTAATCAAGATCCCAGTTATTAAGCACTAAGAAGCTTTTAAATCTTGGTTATTCCTTTCAGTTGAGTCATTACTCGAATATTTTCTTGCCTCCCTGAAATGATTAACAGTGGTGACCTTTTCAAACTTGGGCAGGATCTTCCCTGCATGCAAAACAAACCCACAAAAGCTTAATTTAAAGTACAGCCTCAACCCAATCTACTGAAAAAAAAAAAAAAATCTCTTGTCAACAATTAATTGAACATTCAGGAAGTCAAATAAAAAAAAATGTGTGGTTGGTGGTGGTTTTGTTTTGAATTCATTTGTCCTCTTTAATATCCTGCTCGAGGCAGGAATTAGTGGTGACAAAACCAGTCACAGTTCTCACATCAATTTAATTCAGAGCATGGAGCTGCACACATCGATTTTTGCACCACAAAATCCTCCCAATTCCAGCTCCCAGATCCACAGGAAAGCCCTATGGAGGAGCAGATCCTCAGAAAAAAAACACCCCTCAACCCCATCTAAATAAACAAATCAATAAAATTATACCCCGAAGCCACAGCTGGAGCAGCAAAAATCAAGGAAAAAGGGATTGGAAGGAGGTGACTGTCCCAAAAAAAGGCCACTGAAGGGACAGCTCTGAAATTCTAAGTAATCACTGCTTTTTGTTTTTTCTTTGTCTCAGGTAAAATTAGTGGGATTTTGGGAGCAGCTCTCCCATCCACTCAACTCTTACAAGCTACAGGATTCCCAATCTAGGGGGATGGCAAATGGGAATGTCAGGAAATTCCCTACCCTGGGATACCTGGAATGGGAAATAAAGGATTATTTATCAATGGGAACATCAGGTAATGGGAACACCAGGAAATTCCCTACTGGGATCACACCAGAATGAGAAATAAAGTTATTTGTCCAATAGGAATATCAGGAAATTTCCTATCTTGGAATCATACTGGAATAAAGGGAAATAAAATTTGTCAATAGGAGTATCAAGTAATTCCCTATTGGGATCACGCTGGAATGGGAAATAAAGGGTTATTTGTCAATGGGAATACCAGGAAATTTCCTATCCTGGGATCACAACTGGAATAAAGGGAAATAAAAGGTTATTTTTCAATAGGAATATCAGGAAATTCCCTATTGGGATCACACTGGAATGGGAAATAAAGAGATATTTGTCCAATAGAAATATCAGGAAATTCCCTACTGGGATCAGACTGGAATGGGAAATAAAGAGATATTTGTCCAATAGAAATATCAGGAAATTCCCTACTGGGATCACACTGGAATAAAGAGAAATAAAAGGTTATTTGTCAATGGGAATGTCAGGTAATTCCCTACTGGGGTCACACTGGACTAAAGGGAACTAAAGGGTTATTTTCAAGCAGAACAAACATTTTCTGGAGATTTCTGTATTCCTGTAAATCCCAAGGGAAGGTGACACTCCTCACAATCCTCTGTTTCCAAGTCTTGGGAATTCTTCCTCAGCCTTTGAATGAAATGCAGCATTTCAATTTCTACAGATCAAGAGATCCAGGATGAAAATGGGGCACCTGGAGCTGGGAAAAGCATCGGGACCGTGGCTGTTGATCCCAAGATTGAACATTTACATCCCTGCTTTCATTCTTGTCCCTCTTGGAGATCTGCTTTTATCTCTCCTATCTCTTTTTAACCTTCCTCTGTGGTAATTGTGTTTGTTAATGGTGTTAATTAAGGCTGGGAGCTCACCAGGGAACACCCTCGCCTTTGTTTTGGAGCTGCCTGTCAGGCCTGGCACCGAAAATGCCTCAGATATTGGGATGTCCTGGGTTGTGGTGTAGGATGTGCACACAGTATTTATTCCATCCCCATCCCCATGAGCTGTTGGAACCAGGTGGGGCAGTGTTTTCCCAGGCCCCTCCTTTGGGCTCTTCTGCTCATGGCCCATCAATGCCTTGCCCAGGACTCACAGGGAACTCCCTCCAGGAGCTCTCTCTGTTTAATGGGCCATCAAGGACCCACTGCACGACTCCTCATCCCATTGGGAGATGCTCCGCCCAGGGGGAGGAGCCAAGCATTCCCACCTGCAGAGAATCTGGGATTTGGGACAGGACAAGCAGCCCTGAGCCACTGGATTCCCAGAGGAGCAGAGCTGCCAGACCTTTCTGTGGGATCACTGCTTCAGGAAGAGCCCCTCACCTGGACTGCTCCCACCACCCTGCTCAGGCTGTGTTCTGACTCTGTCAGTGCTCCTTTGTGTTATTGCATTTATTTTATTTCATTTTTACCTTTTTACCTTTCTTCTTATTAAATTATATTTCTGACTTGGAGCCTCTCACTCCTTTTGCTTTCAAACCACGACATGGGATCAACAAAACCATTCCATGGAATTATGGGCTAAAGATGGAGCTCCTGAAATTCCCCTTCTGTGCCTGGATCCCAACTTTTCTCCCCATTAATCCTCGTGCTTTAGGAATATGATTTTATGGAATTAGAATTACAGCTGCTGGGGAGAGATTTTAATATTGACTTATAAAACAAATCCATGCTAATTAAATTGTCCCTCTCTCAGCCAAGAGCTGGTGCCCTTCAAAGGTCCACAGGCTCCAACCCCTGAATTTGTTGTTTAGTTAAATGGTGGGTGTTTATTCTCTTTGTTTACAGCCCAAACCGCTGGATTTTAATCTATACGACAGAGTTCCTAAATTAGTAACCCTGAATTATTCATTAACTATTTAGCCAAATGCTCTCCCCAAGCCCCCAGTCGTTTTCAACCGAACAAAACCACATTAAATATTCTGTTTTTCTCTCTAAACACCACAATCTATTTTTTTTTTTTTCCAGAGATTCCTTAAGGCATCCCGACTTTTGCCTGGAGTGATCCCGGGCTAAAAGACACATTTAATAATCCTCTTCAGTTTTCTTCTCTTCCCTTTCCCTGAGCCATGAATGGAAGCGAAAGCAAAACTGGAGCTGAGCTTGTTCTCTTTGCAAAAATCCCATCCGGCCACAGGGGCTGCTGTGCCTGGGGCAATGCCATCCCCAGTTTGTGTCACATCCCTGGGCCCATTCCCGTCACCAAGGAGGGAACTGGGAGGTGACAGAGCTGTTGTCACTCATCCCCAAATCGCTGCTTCCCCCAGGACGTCTGAGTGAACCCACCCGCCGTGTTGATTGCACAGGGAATGTTTGCTTTGAAGCATTGAAATCATTCCAATTTCTTTCTCTTTGCCTTCGCTAATAGAATTCAGAAATAATAATAATAATAGTCAGAAAAATCAAGACCTGGTTTAGGAGAGCGGTTTCTCCCGAGCAACTCGAAAATTTGATTTTTTAGCAATGAAATACAGTGGGAAGCACTAAATAAATATAAATAAATAAAATAACTAAACCCAACCAAGAGACAACAAAACGCCTGAGATTTGAATCTCCAGCTTGACCTCTCCAGTCACCCCCAGTTCACACCAGTTTTGACTGTCCAGTCATTGGTTGTGTAAATTTTTCACTCAAATTCCATCTCTTTGAGATTTTGTGAATATTCCCCTCATGTTGTCACGCACAAAACTCTAAATGAGTATTGAAAACACCAACCCTAAATATTTCTGAGCTTGCTGCCAACCTCATTATTTACATCCTTAATAAAGCAACTCTAATTATTGGGCTTGATTATTTCGTGCTCCTTAAAATCCCACAACCAGAAGTGCTGGAAAAGAACTCCAAGATCAAGTCTCACCATTGATGTTCCTCTCCCACCTTCCAGCACTGAAGCAAATCCTGGTTTTTTTCTATTTAATTGCGCTTTTGAGGTTTAAATAATGAGCGAAATTAAGTTAATTAACAGCAAAATTAATAAAAAAACCGGTCTGAAATGTGAGTGTGAATGGTATTTGAGTGTGAATGATGTCCAGGGACACAAGTGATGGGGATGAGTGATCCAGACTGGGATCAACAGGAATTCTCTGACAAATCCAACTGTCAGCCCAGCCCATGAGGGAGAATTCCTCATTTTTCCATCTGCTATTACACAACAGACCCGTGAGTTTAATTCACAATATTTTTCAAGTTTTGCTTTGTGAATAACATCGATTGAAGGCCTTTTAATGAATTTTAGCTGATCTGAGCCCACCTCAAGCCCAGCTGGAGGCGATTTCGAGTGTTCCCTGTGCAATGCTGTTAGTGGGGAAATGTGAATTCCCAACAATACAAATAAACACCACAGAACAACCTCTCAGGAGGAATTTCCAGCCCACAGAGCCCTGACTTTTTTTTTTTTCCTTAACCTTCCTTGGAGACCTGGTTCTTGTTGCCAAGGAATCCCAGCGCTGTGGACTCCCCATGGAATTATTCAAGGATTTGCTGGATGAGCATCCTTGGGATATTGGAGGCTCTCCCTGCCCATGGAATGAGCTTTTTCCCAACTCAAACCATCCAAGGATTCTGTAATTCACAGGATTCAAACCCATAAAATCCCAATCCAAGGCTTCAAGGCTGTTCCCCAAACCTCCCAATGGATTCCAAGCACGGCTGAGGATTATTCCTATTCCTGAGGATTATTCCTATTCCTGCAGATTATTCCTATTCCTGCAGATTATTCCCATTCCTGAGGATTATTCCCATCCAATTCACCCCAGGCCAACCAACTGAGGCATTTACAATTTGCTACAACAGCTTTTTTTCCCTGTAAAACAACAAGTGACAAGGCCAAGTCGAAGAGGGAAAACGGGATCTGGCGGATCCCGATCGGGACGCAGACGGCAAAGCCGGAGCTGCTTCCTGGGAAAGGCTGTAAAAATAGCAAAGGATGACGTTTCAGACATTTCAGTGTCTTTCTCCTTCCTTCTGGAGGCAGCTTGGGAGTGCAGCAGAGCAGATTTCCATCAACCTCTGCTGGAAAAACCAAAGTCTGCAGTCTGGGTGATTGGGAAAGGTGGTGTTGTTGTTGTTGTTGGAGGCAGGGTGGGTGTGGCCATGGGTTGATGAGCGCTGATGGTTATCCTTTGCTGATACGTTATGTGTTCAAGTTGAATAGTTCATGCCTTGTTACCCCTTATTCTTCCTATTCTTAAGACCAAATGGCAGTTACCTGTCAATCTTAGTGTTTACATGGCACCTGCTCCTGCCAGTCAACCAGAGACCTCTCCCAGTGTCTGGAAGCTTCTAAGAAGAGTCCTGGGTGATTGGTTGGAGCCAGGGTTTCCCCCTCCTACAAGTTAAATTATGTACCCTGAATTCCTGTCATTGGTCCCCATGCTCTGCTGTCCCTCGTGTTCTTTTTTCCCCTTTAAAAACTGAACCCTTCAGGCGCTCGAGGTCTCTCCATCTCTCCGTCTCTCCTGCTCTCCACCTCTCAATCTTGGAGCCTCGGCCCTGGGGTTGGAATAAAACCTCAGTTGCTGTTTCATCGGAGGGTCCCGTCTCTCATTTCATCTGCGCCTTAGCAGTGGCTCTGTTTCACTGACTCAAAGACCCCCAAGCTGCGGTGGTGCCAGAGCTGGCCGGAGCCAGCAACACCGGGAAACCACAGCAGGTGGGAGAACAGAACTTTCTGTTTATAGGGAAGAAAAAGCTGGAAAAAACACCAGTACCTGAGTCTGGATCCCAGACTGGAGCTGGCCAAGACATTGGGAAGGATGATTCCCAGGAAATTCCTTCCAGATCAGGTTTGTAGAGAGGGGGGGGTTGTTTATCACCCCAGTTTTCATCTCATGTGCATCTTCTCCATCCTGTCCCACCTCCTCCCTCTCGCTCCCTCTTTGCCATTATCCCAACGGGATCACCTGGATCTCAGTACCCACAGAAATCTCCTGAGGCAGGAGGATTGTTCCTCATGGATTCCTCTCCAAATTTATGGATATTTGTCTGCCAAATATCATTTACACGACAAAGGAGTTGTCTGAGGGTTCTGTGGGTTTTTTTTTGTGGTGAGGACATAATTCCTCTTTTGTTCCCAGCTGTCTTTGAGAGGAAAACCAAATCCATAAATGCTGTCCCTGGCTCTGCCTCAGAAATCCATTTGCTGCTTTTATCCATCTCCCGTGGAGCTGAAGGAGGCTCCAGATGAAACTGATACCCAATGGTACCAAACCCAAAGTCATCATTTATGAACGCCCTGTGACATCTCCCTGGGTTTGTTTACAAATGGATCCAGGGGTTTAATCCAAGAGGAAACTCCTGGAAAAAGGGAAAACTGAGCCCAGCACCAGCTGGAAGGAGCTCAGTCCATGGGGGAGATGACAGCAGGGCCATTTGTCCTCCTGTCCCAGCCCTGACTTCCAGCAGCCCCACAGAAGAGTCTGTTAAGAGGAGCCAGCCTGACAATCCAGATTTAAAAGGACACATTCCCTAAGGACAAGAGAAAGCTTTGGAAAACAGCCGGATACTCAGCTACTGCCATCATTAATTTATAGTGATCCCAGGTCTATAATTACTATTTGTTCTCAAAACTTTCCTCCTTCAGTCAGTCACTAAGGAAAAACTCCAATATCCACCAGCAATCCCAGGATAAATTCCCAGGTTTTGGAGATAAGGCAGGATGAGGAAGACGAGTTTCTCGTGCTGTGAATTTTCCTTCCTTTCCCAGAATTTTCGGATGTATGAACAGCACTAGAGCTGGATTTACTTTCACTTCTCCCTTTCCCTCTTTGCCTTGTCCCGTGCTCCTTGTCAATCCCTTCCCAAAATTCCACATTTTATATTTGATGCTTTTCCATTCTTTCTGCACCTTCCTCAGAAAAACAGAATAAAAGAATCCCTAGATAAACAAGAGGACAGTTTATCCAGGCAGGATAAAATCATAGAATACCTTGAGAGGGAACATCCAGCCCAAGCCCTGGCCCTGCACAGACACCCCAGAATTCCAGCCTGGAGCCTTATCCACATTCCCAAGGTTTGCTGCATTAACAACTCTAATTAATAACACATAATTTGACTTCTTAGAATGTTTTAAAGGACAAAAATCTGAAAATACCTTTGAACCAACAAGGCCTGGATGCCTTTGAATGTTGCTGAGTTCCCTTAAACCTCAGTTTTGTGGAACGAGCTCTGGAATACACCGGGCTCAGCTGCACCAATTAGCCCAGGAATAACAGCTCCAATAACATGGAAAAGCTAATTTTCCCTTATTGTTAGGGAAGGCAACTTTCACCTAATGAGGTTGTCCATCATTCTGCAGTTTTTACCTGGAGGGTTCATTAAAGCTTTTGGAAACGGAGCTGCAGCACAAAACATTTTAAGAATATACAGAAAATCGTAGGGAAAAAAAAAATAAAACAGGAGAAAAGGAGGTTCAGGGGGATCTTCTGGGTCTGCACAAGTCCCTGACAGGAGGGGACAGCTGGGGGACAGGGACAGGAGGAGAGGGAACAGCCCCAAGTTGATGTTTAGGGTAATTTTTTCATGGAAAGGTCCATGATCCATCAGAAAAGGCTCCCCCAGGGCAGTGGAGGAGACGGCCTGGAGCAACTTGGGATGGAGGAAGGTGTCCCTGCCCATGACAGGGGGTCAGTGGGATGATTTTTAAGGTCTCTCTCATCCCAAACCATCCTGGTTTTATGATTTCACAATCCCCTGATCTCAGTGGAACCCCTGAGGCGACACCAGACAATCCAAGTAAAACACTGGGATTATTCAGAACCAAAAAAGCTAAAAACTGACCCCAAAAAAACCCTAAAAAGGATGAAGGGATGTCGAGATCTGCAGTGAAGCCAACCCACAGTGCCTAAAGGATGATAAACCAGGAATGTGTCTGCCACAGTCTGTCATGGCAAGCCCAGGAGGAGCCAAGAGCACATCCCAAAAACACAGAGCCCAAACGTGGGAAGTGTAACATCCCAAAAACACACAGCACAAACGTGGGGAAGTTCCACACAACAACACTTCCAACAAAGCCAAAGCCAGCAGGAAAACCTCCTGGAGAAACCCTTTTGCCACAGAAAATTTCACTTCAGTTAAGTCCATGTGTGAGGGTTGGAGGCCAGGGATTCTCCAGCCACCACAGATCCTCTGGGAATGTTTATTCCTCAAAGATTTGGACACTGCAAACTTATTTAAAGGGATTCAAACTTATTTAAAGGCATTAAAAGCTATTTAAAGGTCGTGAAACTCCAAAAATAATTTCTCTGAGAAGGAATCTGCTCCGTTCCTCTCTTCCCTTCCCAGGCAATGGCTCAATCCATCCAACTCCAATTATTAATCCAAGGATCTGTTGACTTCTTCTGGGATTTTGAACAGCTGGGCACTATTTTATCACCATCTTTTCCCACATATGTAGCTGGGGGATGAAGGAAGTTGCTCCTTTCTGTTTTCCATGGATTCAGCCAGGGCTGGGAGCCAATTTCCCTGGAGAGAGCAGATGCAGGGATGGCACAGCTGGTTCTGTGGTTGTTGTGTGGGCTTGTTTGTCTCCTCCTCACCTCCGTGTCCTTCACAATCCCTCCTCCAAGTGCTGAGGAATTCTCCTCGGAGATGGAGACAGATGGGAGAACACACTCTGCTGAGAAAAAAGTGAGGAACCCTCTGGTTTTCTCCCCCAATCCTTTTCCCTACTCCCTTCAGTTTGTTTCTCCTGGAACTTTCCGTGGAGAATTGAGAAACGTGGCACATCCAACCCCAGCCCCAGCCTGGAAGCAGCAGAATCATCCTGCTTTTTTCCAAACTGGGAAAAGAAGCTGGAAATCACATCAACAGAGGGTGAGAAACACAAGCAGAGCAGCAGCTCGTCAAAACACAGCCAAGGGTGTTCCCAACACTGGGATATGGGAATGCATCCTGCTAAATAGGGAGAGGAGTGGAAACAGCTCCAGCAGCACATCCTGAGAAATCCCGGAATCACCGAGGTTGGGAAAGGCCTCTGGGATCACCCAGCACCAGTGACAGACACTGGGTTGGTGTCAAAAGCAGGAATCAGCTCCTCCAGGCCAAATCCTGGGAGAAGGTGGCCAGGAGAGCTTGGATTTGGGATCCTGGAATGACAGTGCTGGGCAGGGCCACCTCAGCAGAGTGGGACATGTAGGGGGTGGCACAGGGAGACACCAGGAGCACCTGAGCTCCTCCACAAAAACCAAACCTCCAGAGAAATTCATGGATCTCATCAATTCCATGGAGCCATCAGGAGCACCTGAGCTTCTCCACAACCACCAAACCCCCAGAGAAATTCATGGATCCCATCAGTTCCAGGGAGCCATCAGGAGCACCTGAGGTTCTCCACAACCACCAGAGAAATTCATGGATCTCATAAATTCCAGGGATCCACCAGGAGCACCTGAGCTCCTCCACCAGCACCAAACCTCCAAAGAAATTCAGGGATCTCATCAATTCCATGAAGCCACCAGGAGCACCTGAGCTTCTCCACAACCACCAAACCCCCAGAGAAATTCATGGATCCCATCAGTTCCAGGGAGCCATCAGGAGCACCTCAGCTCCTCCACAACCACCAGAGAAATTCATGGATCTTATCCATTCCACCAGCAGCACCTGAGCTCCTCCACTTCCATCCAAACCATGAGAAAAATTCATGGATTTTATCAGTTCCAGGGAGCCACAAGGAGCACCTGAGCTCCTCCACCATCACCAAACCACCAGAGAAATTATTGGATCTCATCAATTCCACCAGCACCAAACCTCTGGAGAAATTCAGGGATCTCATAAATTCCATCAGCACCAAACCACCACAGAAATTCACAGATTCTTATCAATTCCACCACCACCACAAAACCTCCAGAGAAATTCATGGATCTTATCAATCCCAGGGACCCACCAGGAGCATCTGAGCTCCTTCACCACCATCAAACCCCTGGAGAAATTCATAGATCTCATCAATTCAACCAACACCAAACCTCCAGAGAAATTCATGGATCTCAGCAATTCCAAGGATCCACCAGGAGCACCTGAGCTCCTCCACCACCACGCAAGCCACCAGAAAAATTCATGGATCTCATCAATTCCAGAGTCCCACCAGGAGCACCTGAGCTCCTCAACCACCACCAAACCACCAGAGAAATTAATGGATCTCATCAATTCCACCAGCACCAAACCACCACAGAAATTCACGGATCTCATCAATTCCATGGAGCCACCAGGAGCATCTGAGCTCCTCCACCACCACCACCAAACCTCTGGAGAAATTCATGGCTCTCATCAGTTCCTGCTCTCCTCAACAATTCCAGCTAAATACTCTCCAAAATTCCACCTTTCTCAAGCACCATTCCATTGAACTCTTCCATATTTGGCTCCACGATCACAGAACAAAACCCAACACCATAATTTGATCATTTCCATTCGCCTCCATGAAATTTTGCAGCTTCCAGGAATTCGAGAACTCCGTTGTTACTCATCAGGCTTGGAAAAACCTCAGCTGGATTGTGCCATCTTATTTAACTCCCTGAATTCCTCCAAGGGAGATTGGTGTGCCATGAAAACAGAGCAGGTTTGCGAAAAAAAAAAAAAAAAAGATAATGGATATAAAATAAAATTATTTCTATTTGATATTATATTTTGAAAAGCAATTTGCTGGCTGTGTTTTAGATGCACTGAGGGATAACCAAGAAAACAAGCAGAGGAAAATTTCCTAAGATTTAATTTCTGCTCTGTTCTGTATTTTCTTCATCCATGAGGTAACAGGTAATTATTAAATTACTGAAGCTAAATGTCAATTTATTTGGGAAAAAACATACAAAAATCTTAATTAAGAAAAACCAATCAACATCATATTGTAGAAATTCTTTCTTTAAAACCTCACCAGAGCCTGAATAAATAAAAACTGAATAAATTATTTCGATTGGAGAAATATTGACAGAATTCCAGGATGGTTTGGGTTCAGAGGGATTTTAAATCTCATCCCATTCCCATGGGCAGGGACACCTCCCATTATCCCAAGTTGTTCCAAGCCTGTCCAATAGTTCCTTGAGGAATTATGTATAATTTTGAGGCCAAATCCAGCAAAACAAAGGAACCTGTGTTATAAACTGCAGAGTGCATTTGGAAAACACTGAATTTCGGGATCTTCCAAGACACTGCTGGGAAGGACCTTGTTGTGGGGGTAAAACGGATGATTTAAAGTCCTTGCTTGGCAAAAAATGAGATGGAAGAGGTGTAAAAATCAAAGATATTTTTAAAATTATTCCTTTAGAATCCTCAAGGTGGGGATGGGGTGAGGGAGGGCAGATTGTGGGATGTGGAATGGGAACGTGCTGGGGTTTGGTTGGCAGGAGAAAGAGCTGGGGACCATCTCCAGGAGATGCTGTTCCTTCTCCAGTCACTCCAAAGGAAACTCACCGTGTCCAAAATTTCCCTGGCTTCTGCCTCCCTTCCTTCCCACAAAATCCCCCCAAAATGCACCAAGGGATACAAAGGGAATTATCAAAGGAAGAAGGAGCTGATAAAATTCCAGGATCTCTGAGGCAAAACTGCCAGATCCAAGACAGGAATGAGCCTGGCGGAGGAAAATGTCAAATTTACAGAGGTTTTGTGCTGTTCTTTTATGGGAATGAGGCATTTGGAGATGGGATCCAGGGTTTGGAGCAGGCAGGGATGGAGGTCACTGTGGTGACACATGTGGATCGTGGCCAGTGGGAACAGCCTTTTTCCCTGAGGAAAAGAATCATTTGGATCATGGAAACACTTGAATCATGGCCTTATTCTTAAAAAAAAACCAAAAAACAAAAACTTCAACATTTGTTTTTCTATTTTTTTTTTTTTTTTCTGGGTAAGATGTGACTGGATATGGGAGCACCCTGCGGTGACACAGATTCCATCAGCACCAGCAGGAGAAGGAAATTGCCATATATCATCAGAAAAGCAGGAAAAAACCTGGAAAAGGCCATTATTTCAAAGGGAAAGAGGAGT
This sequence comes from Sterrhoptilus dennistouni, assembly GCA_013397095.1. Lineage (NCBI taxonomy): Eukaryota > Metazoa > Chordata > Aves > Passeriformes > Zosteropidae > Sterrhoptilus > Sterrhoptilus dennistouni. The sequence continues at coordinate 113,714 of VWZU01008051.1, read as the reverse complement.
GAGGGAAGGCAGAAAACTGAAAACAAGAAAAAGGAGCAGAAGATTCCTCAAACAACGGCATCAACATGGTGAAAACGCTGATTCACCACCCCAGAGTGAGGAAGTTCCCTGGATAGGAGGCTGGAAAAGTTACAGAATCCATAAAATCCAATCCAATGGATTAATTCCCTGCCTTGGCACTGCTGTGTGCCTGGTATTTACTTTTATCCCCATTTATTCCCACTGATTCCTGAGGCAATTCCTTCCCTCCCCAGCTCCCACAAAGGCCACCTTACATAAGTGACATTTGCCTGGGCACAGGTGAGGCTGATCCACATCCTGCATCCCAATCCCAAAATTCCCCCAGCACATCCAGGGCCTCAGCTGGACCCACAACACACAGGGAACACCCTCCAGACACTCCAAGGAAATGCTGGAGCACAGGGAAACGTTAAAAATTGGAATATTTTAAATTAAATTGAAGCTGGCTTTGGTGTGTGGTTTGTGTTGAGGGTGTGCTGACATTCAAACACTCTTGGAGCCTTTTAAGAGTGATTTTCTTAATTTCTACATTTATTTCTTTCTTACCTAAGCTTAAAACACTCCCAAATCACCTGATATTAAAAAGCCTTAAAATCTGAGTTGAAAACCTTCCCTTTTTTTTCCATCCAGAGGAATCTCACCTCCTTCCCAAGTTGATCCAAGTTCCATCTCAAAAATGAAATATTTGAATTTTTTTTTTTTTTAACCAAACAACACAGATGCTGAGTCTGGTCCCATTGTGCTTCCCCTTAATTCCCAGCTGGACCATTTTCCCCTCATTTCTCTGGACAGGCTGCTGGGATCAGATGAGCTCCATGACAGATGTTGCAGGGAATTAATGTGAATAACCCCAAACACCAGTGACTCCGAGCAATTAAAATCCCCAAGAACCCTCTGGAGCTGCTACAGCCCATAACCAGCTTGAGGTTGTTATTACTGCTTGGATTTAAATTAAAAACAAACAACAACAACAAAAACACCCCAAAACAAACAAAGAAATAAAAAAAAATAAACCAGGAAATATTTAGGATTGCAGAATCCTAAAGGAATGGGGAAGTAATGGATATATGGTTGTGTGAGGAAGGATTAAAAAATTAACATTACTCAAAGTTTTCTGGTTCAATTCCCACACTCAACTGGTGAGTATTTTGGGATTTAAAAGGTGGATCCTGCAAAGCCCATCCAGAGTGAATTTAGGAAATGAACCAGGGAGATCCTGACGGATTTTCCTGGATTTTATTTGACTTTTTGATGGCTGTTTATGGTTTAGGCAGGATAAGTGACCCTCAGGGACAGCCCCAGTCAGCTGTAATGGCACCCAAATCAACTGTTTGGGGTTAGAGATTTGTGAGGATGGGAAAGAAACCTCTCAGTCAGAATTCCCTTGGCAAAAAGGTGGAAAAGAGGGAGATTTGTAGCCAGCAAAAACTGTCTCAAAGCCTTTTCTAGGATTTAACTCCGAGAGTGCCCTACTCCAATCACCCTGAGCTGGGAGAGTGAAGGAAAAAATGTGTCCTGAAGGCTCTGAGATGAATTCCTGGGCTCTAAAACGAACTGATGGGCTCTGAAATGTGTTCTGAGATGAATTTATGGGTCCTGAGGTGAATTCATGGGCTCAGAAATGTGTTCTGAAATGGATTTGTGGGTCCTGAGGTGAATTCATGGGCTCAGAAATGTGTTCTGAGATGAATTCATGGGTCCTGAAATGAATTGATGGGCTGTGAAATGAATTCCTGGGTTCTGAAATGAATTCATGGACTCTGAAATGAATTCACCAGTCCTGAAAAGAATTGATGGGCTCTGAGATGAATTCCTGGGTTCTAAAACATGTTCCAAGATGAATTCATGGGCTCTGAGATAAATTTCTGGGTTCTGAAATTAATTCATGCGCTGTGAGATGAATTCCTGGTTCTAAAACATGTTCCAAGGTTAATTAATGGGCTCTGAGGTGAATTCCTGGGTTCTGAAATGAATTAATGGGCTCTGAGATGAATTTCTGGGCTCTGCCATGAATCCACGAGTCCTGAAATTCCACCATCGGTTCTGAAACGAGCTGATGGGCTAAGAAATAAATTCACTGATCACAGCAGTGAATTCCTGGGCTCTGCAATGGAACCCCGGGCTCTCCCACACCAGCACAGGGCGCCTGGGAAAGTTGCGGGCTGCTGCCTTTGTTCCCGGGAATAAAGGGCTGGATTTCTCCCGGAGAAGGGCCGACGGAGGCCCCGCATGAACCATCAACCCCCGCCTGCTTTTCTGCTCGATTCACCCAGGAACAACCCGCGCTCCTTCTCCCCGCTCCAAACCGCAGCTCCACCGCTTTCAAACCCGGGTTCAACCCGGTTTAAACCCGGCAAAGGGGCTTACCATGTGTGCGCCACGGTGAAGCGCCGGCGCTGGCGGATGCTTTTATTCACCAGCAACTTTCTGAAGAAGCAGGGAGAGTTCCTGGGCGAGCTGCGAGGAGAAATCTTTGGCGACGTGGGTCTGTTCCCGGAGAGCTTGGGCAGCTCCAGCTCCAGGTGCATTTGCTCTTTGAAAGTCCTGATGTAAACCTCGGCCTCGGGAGTGGAGCTTTCCCGGGATGGTTCCCTGGTTGTCATCGCTGCCGGTGGCTCAGGGCTCAGAGCATCTCCCGAATCCACGGCGGGAGGAGGATCCGGCAGCGCTGCCGCAAAGCCCCGGCTCCAAACGCTTTTTTTATTCCTGGGGAAGATGCTGAAGATGCTGCTGCCCGCGGTGGTGTTTGTTGTTGTTGTTGTTGTGGTCGCTCATGAAGAATTTAGCGCGCTCTGTTCCAGCATCCCGCCCTCCCCGAGTGGGAAAAGCGGAGGGGTTTGGTTTTTTTTTTTAGGGATGGGCTCCGGGAATCTCGGCTCGGGGATTTTTCAGGCGAGGCTTTCATTGAGAATTAGTTTTGCCCGCACGGCGGTGGCTCCACCCAAGGCGCGCTCATTGGTTCGGGGGTTATTTTGACAAGAGGATTCTGTCCTGCCCCTCTTGGCGTTCCCACGGAATTTTTAAGGATCTGTCCGGCATCCTGATATTGCTCCCGGGTACATCCCGGCTCTGAGAGTGGAGATATCCAGGAGATATCTCCTAAGAGTGAAGATAAAGGCGGAAAGGGAACAGAAAACAAAGGCAAGGGATTCTATTCCGCAGGAATAAAGCCTGCAGGAATTCCCGCTCCATGGAAAGGCTCCACCGGCCTGGGATGCAGAGCCAAAAAAAAAAACCTCTGCCAAATCAAAGCATGGGGGAGCTGGCAGCTCCCTCCGAAGTTAATTCCAATGATTTTTAGAGTCTATCTGTCTAAAACAGAAAAAGAAAAAAAAAAAACCACCAGGAATTTTATCTCTGGATATAAACAGCATGAAAGCAAGTCCTGCTTTTCCAAGGATAAAAAGCAATGTTCAGGTAAGGAGGTTAAAGACAAGGAGAAGAGTGTAAGAGCACAATAAATCTCTCAAAGACGGGCGTTTTTTAATATGGTCAAAATTAGGTGACCAAAACTGCAAATGCAATAAATGTTTATAAAGGAGGAGGCGTCAGGCAGAGGAAAGTGCTCTGGTTGCTCAGTGCAGGCATCAATTACACAGCAAATCCCTGCCCATTCCAGTGGGTTTCCCATCAAACATCCCCAAACATCGACAGGAACAGCAGCGTTCCTTCCTCAGCTTCCCCCAAAGCCTCATCCCAGAGAATTCCCCTCTAGAGGAGACCCCAGACACCCCACCCAACCTGCCCTCAGCCCTATTCCCAGTCATTAAAAACCAAAATAAACCGGAATATCTGCCCAAGCCTCTCTTACGGGCACTGGAACCACAGTGGGATTTAATCCTGAGAGGTTCAGGCAGCAGCAGAACGGGAATATTGGATGGTTTAGGAATTTTGATGTGGGATTTGTTACTGCACCAACAGGCAGGGGGAGATACATGGGAACCTGGGAGTTGAAGGTGGAATCAAATCCACACAAACGCTGTGGAGCTGGAATAAAAAATAAAATATGGAAATAAAAAATGGAATTCCCAATAGAAATAAAAAATTGAATTCCTAACAGAAATAAAATCTAGAATTCCTAACAGAAATAAAATCTGGAAATCCAAACAGAAATAAAATCTGGAATTCCCAACAGAAATAAAATCTGGAATTCCCACTAGAAATAAAAAATAGAATTCCAAGCATAAATAAAAATGAAGTTTCTAACTCTAACGGGATATTAGAGGGGGTTTGTGAGGACACATCTGGTATTGGAGAAATTTCCATGCCTTTTCCTAAAGCTTTTCAGAGGGCAGGGAGAACAGAGGGAAATCACATTTTAAAAGCAATAAAACCATTTTCCAGCGTGTCCATTAAGGAAATGCTTCCCATCATTGGGCCACCCATAAATCAGTAATGACCTGGCAGCCCCAGAGCCTGGACAAGGCCCTGTGGTGAGATGGGCAGAGAAATCCCAGAGGATGGAGCTGATGAGGAGGGAGGAAGAAAGGCTCCATTCCCTTGGGAAAGCAGGAAAAAAGGGAATACAAAGACCAACCCATGCAGGGAGTTGGAATCCAGGAGCTTCTCCAAGCTGAGGCTGTTTGGAGCACTTTGAAAGCTGATTTTTCCAACACCTTCCAGCTCCTGGTGGCAATGGATCCACAATTCCCTGACAAAATTCCCTGGGAAAGGTCCCAGCACAGCTCTCCTGGAGTTCCAGCTCCCACCCCTCACGATTCTGGTGTTTCACACACACAGGGCCCTGCAGCCAACATCTCCCAATCCTCCAGGGATTTACAGCTTGGAATTCTGGCCAGAGATGGTGCTTCACTCCAGGATGAGCCAAGAGGAGGTGAGAACCAGACACTGGAGCAGGTGAGAACCAGACACTGGAGCTGGAAACCTGGCAGGAAAGCTGGGATCTGAAAATCCTGGCAGGAATTCCCTGTGTTTGCAGGGAATAGAGAGCACCCAGGGCATCAGAGGCTTCTGGGGGGTTCATGGAATCATGGAATGGTTTGGGTTGGAAGGGAAGTTAAATCCCTTCCGGTGCCACCCCCGCCATGGTAGGGACACTTTCACTGTCCCAGGATGCTTCAAGCCCT
>VWZU01008051.1:92413-106960 GCA_013397095.1 Sterrhoptilus dennistouni | reverse complement strand
CCACCCCCGCCATGGCAGGGACACTTTCACTGTCCCAGGATGCTTCAAGCCCTGTCCAGCCTGGATCCCACTGCCAGGGATCCAGGGGCAGCCACAGCAAAGCTGGGAATTCTATTCCAGGACTTCCACACCCTCCCAGCCAAGAATTCCTTCCCAATCTCCCATCCAGCCCCGCATTCCCTGTGTCCTGTCCCTCCATCCCTTGTCCCCAGTCCCTCTCCAGCTCTCCTGGAGCCCCTTCCGGCCCNTGCTTCAAGCCCTGTCCAGCCTGGATCCCACTGCCAGGGATCCAGGGGCAGCCACAGCAAAGCTGGGAATTCTATCCCAGGACTTCCACATCCTCCCAGCCAAGAATTCCTTCCCAATCTCCCATCCAGCCCCGCATTCCCTGTGTCCTGTCCCTCCATCCCTTGTCCCCAGTCCCTCTCCAGCTCTCCTGGAGCCCCTTCAGGCCCTGCCAGGGGCTCTGAGCTCTCCCTGGAGCTTCTCCTCTCCAGGTGAGCCCCCCCAGCTCTCCCAGCCTGGCTGAAGAGGGGCTCCAGAGCTCTGGAGAATCTCCATTAATTCCTCTGGACTCTCCAGCAGCTCCAGGTCCTGCTGCTGTTGTACCCCAGGGCTGGGGCAGCTCTGCAGGTGGGGCCTCACCTGAGAGGTCTCACTCTCGGCTCAGTCTCACCCAGCATCAGTCCCAACCCTCCCAGAGCTGTTTTCCATCTGTTCATCCCAAGCCTGGATTGACCCTGGGAGTGCAGGGCCAGGTTTACAAATGAAAATGATTCCCAGGCAAAAATCCCTGTTCCCTGAAAAATCCAGGAACACCCCAGGACTGCAGTGATCTGTCCATCAGCACTGATTATTGTCTGCAGCCCAATTCCATCGGAAAAGGGATCAGAAGAATGAAGGAATTGTTGAGGAGGCGGAAAAGATGATTGAAGGAAAGTGCCTGGCAGGAAAATGAGACCACTTGGAAGAAAAAGGAAACAATTAAGGAAACTTTCAGAAGTTTTAAGTGCCTTTGGGTGAGATTCCATCCACGCTTCCCAACTCACTGAAGAGTCTGGAAGTGCTGGGAGTTTTAATACATTTGATTAAAACAACTGATAGAATGGGAAACAACATTTCCAAGCCTTGCAACTCCTCATCAAAAGCTGATCCTGAGTGTGCTGAGAGCAATTGCTAAGCAACAAGAACACAAGGTTGTTTTTTTTTTCTTTAGCAGCACCATTATTTACCTGTTCCCGAGTCCTCCCAGGCAGGATGGAATAAAACAGCAGGAAAAAGGGAATTGTGCAGTGTCCTGCAGGCTCCAGCAGCAAAGGAAAAGCTTTTAGTTGACTTTTCACTGCACTCTCAGCCAGGGGCAGAGGGATTGGAAAATTCTTCCTCTGAGCACATTTAGATAAAAACAGGCAGGAATTCCCCTCCCTTGCTGCAGTCACTGCTCCATCCATCCCAAGGGCATCCCAAAAAGATTCCACCAACACCACAGCAAATTAATTAGAGAAATTATTTCAAGGGGTTGTGCTTTGCTGGTGCTGCTTGGGCTTCTTTTCCCAAGCAAGGAAACCCAGGGGAAAACGTATTTTTAATCAAGTACAAAGTCTCCTTTCCCGAAATCCTGTCTGATAGAATTCCTTCTTTCACAGCAAAAAATAAAATCTTTATTAAACTTCCAAAGTGATCTGAAAATTAAGATTATTCTTCATAAAATGTAATGCACAGATTTTCTCTGTGTGTTTTAATTGGTGGTCAGTAATTTGTTATTTAATCCATGGAATATCCATGTGCTCCTGGAGCAACAGGGGCTGTTCCTTCATTAGTTCTGGAATTACTTGGAAGGTCCCTCACACACAGCAGAGTTGCCTTGGCTTAAATCAAACCCAGGATTGAGAATGTCAGGAGAGATGGACAATTCCAGAACATTTATTAAAGCTGAGGATGCACAAGGGAAGGATTAAAATCCCTTTTAGACTAAAATCAGACCACATTCGATGGGGAAAAAAAAATCACCCATTACTGGGCCAGAACATGATGGAATTTCACAGCACTGTCCCTACTTAAGGTGGATTTCTGCCAAATGAGTTGGGAAAGGATCCATGATGGATTTCCAGGAGAGAAATTCCAGGAGCAAACCAGCTCCATTAGCTCTGGGGGAGATGAGCCTGAAGAGTAGGCAAGGAAATCAGCCACAGCACATTCCCAGGAGGAAACTAAAGGAAAAGAGGCAAGTCTGGATTTGGGAAAGGCTGGGAAAACAAGATTTTGAAGGAAAGGCAGGAAAAAAACCCATTAAAACAACAACTTTTTCTTGGACTAAACCAACACAGTGACTGGAGAAAAAAAAAAAAAAAAAAAAAAAGAGGGAATGAGAGAGTGGAAAATACGGGAATTGTCATTTGTACTGGAAAATAACTGGGTTACAGAGGCAGCAGCAGAGCAGGGAATAAATCTGCAGTGGAAATGTCACAGGACTGACAGGGATGTGATCCTCAGCTCAGCCCCTGAGGCAGCAGCTGCAGCTGCCAGGATGAGCCAGCACCGGGAATAAATCAGAGCAAGCCCGGGAATGGGAGACAGGCAGAGACGAAGGAAAAGAATCAAAGAGAAAAATGTCAGGAAAACATCAAGGAACTGGAAATGAGAGGAGGGAAGCAGCCAGGAAAAGAGATGGCAGGGAATGGGGCTTGAATGGGGAAGTGGATTAAAATGTCAGGATAAGGAATGACAGGCAGGGCTGGGAGTGGGAGCAGGGGCTGTGAGGAAGGAGAGGAGAAGGTGGAGGGGATGTGGAAAGGAGAGCTGGGAGCAGAAAAGCTGGAAAAGATTCCCAGGAAATCAAAAGCAGCAGGGAAGGATGTGTTGGTGGCACAGAACTGGAACCTTTGCAGGGATGGAGCAGCTCTGGAGACACAACAGGAGTGGAGAAAAAGGGAGAAGACACGAGAGGAAATGACACAAAATAGAACCAATTTTTTCCCTTATTTCCCTTCTATCACATCCAAGAGATGCCCTGTGTCCATCCCATTGGTGACAGCCACTAATTCCATCAGGGACAGACCAGTCTTAGGTAATTCCACTCCAACCTGGTCCCAGTTTTACTTTAACTCCCCCAGAGTAGCACCAGATCTGCTTCTAGGCTCGACTTAAACACTCCATTGATATTTTGGGGTTAAAATGGTGATTTCACCTGAAAAACAGGAATTCACCATTGGAATTGGAGCTGCATTGGATCCCCCTGCAAGGCAGGATAGCAAAATCCCCCTTCCAGAACACACGACAAAACTCCAGGGTTTAACAGGAATAAAAAAAGAACAGCAAAGAAATACTTGGGAGTATCCCTTGGGATATTGGGAACATCCCTTAATGTGTGAAGAGATGCTGCTGATGTTTCCCAGAGATAATGGGAATGTCCCTGGATCCCTGGAAGTGTCCAAGGTGAGGCTGGACAGAGCTTGGAGCAGCCTGGGATAGTGGGAGGTGTCCCTGCTCCTGGCATGAGATGAGAAAATCCTTAAAATCCCTTCCAACACAAACTAGTCTGGAATTTTATATCATAAAAAAAATCTTCAAGCCTCCCTTAATCATCTCATTTGAACAGAAGGTTGAACAAATCGCAGGAAAATCTTTCCAGCCCAAAAGCAGAAGGTTTCATGGTGTTCAGCTGGTCAATTTTTAAGGGAAAAAAAAAAAACCTACCCAAAAAAACACCTGCCTTTGCATCTGCTGTCTTCTGAAAGATGGCTCCAGCACAGAAAAATGGAAATTATATGTTTAAGGATTTTCCTTCTCCTTCCCTGAACATTTCCTGCTGCATGAGAAACAGGAATCCATCCCTAATTACAGGTTTGCATGACAAATTCCCCATGTTTGAGAGGCAAAAAGAAAAAAAAAATTAATAACAATTCACTGTTATTTAGATTCCTGTTGGGAGATGAGGTTGTTTTATTTTTATATTTAATAGTTTAAGATTCTCCAGTCTGGATCTTTATTCCCACAGATTTAGGAGCCCCTGGAATTTTTAGGAAGGGAATTTTTGGTTGGGAAATCAATGAAAAACTGAACAAAAGCAACCAAAAAACTGAACTAAACCAACCAAAAACTGAACTAAACTAACCAAAAACTGAACAAAAGGAACCAAAAAGCTGAACTAAACCAACCAAAAAACTGAACTAAATTAATCAAAAACTGAATGAAACCAACCAAAAAACTGAACAAAACCAACCAAAAACTGAACAAAAACAGCCAAAAAACTGAACTAAATGAACCAAAAACTGAACAAAACCGACCAAAAAAATGAAATAAATCAACCAAAAACTTAACTAAACCAATTAAAAAACTGAACAAAACCAACAAAAAAACTGAACTAAACCAACCAAAAACTGAACAAAAACAGCCAAAAAACTGAACTAAATGAACCAAAAACTGAACTAAACCAATCAAAAACTGAACAAAACCGACCGAAAACTGAACAAAACCAACCAAAAAACTGAAATAAATGAACCAAAAACTGATCTAAACCAACCAAAAACTGAACAAAAGCAACCAAAAAAAATGAACAAAAGCAACCAAAAAACTGAACAAAACCAACAAAAAAACCTGAACTAAACCAACCCAAAACTGAACTAAACCGAAAGTTTTCCTCTATTAAAACACCCAGAATCTCAACAAGGCCAGGAAATCCCAGAATAATTTCCAGATCAATCCCAAAAACCCCAATTTCCACCTTTAGGGAATATTCCCTGTGAGTGTGGAGTGGCTGGATGCTCCTCTGCTCACCCTGAATGAATCCCTGACGTCAGGCAGGCCCTGCTCCTGTTTGAGCTGAGCTTTCCAAGGTGTTCCCTGGCACAGGACAATTATTTGCATTCAGAACATGCATGAAGGATTTGGCAACATCAGCAAACCTGGTGCCTTTCCCTTCCCATTTGTCCTAAACTGGATTTGGAACAGTTTTTTCCATATTAAATCCCCCACAAAACACGATTTATCTGCCAAAAAAAAACAAAACAAAACCAATTTCATACCACGCTGTGATGCCCTTTTTTTCTCACAGGTATTTCTGCTGTTCCCTCCTGGTAACTGGGAATAAATTGATATTTATAAATTCATTATAAATTTATATCATTTAGACTTTTATTGTCAAATTATATAAGCCACCAGGGTGTGATGTAAGAAGGGAATTTGCTTAGCAACTTGGGATTGTGCCTGGTTTATTCCCAGAGAACATTGAAATGCCTTCTATACATCCAGAGTGAGTAATCCCATATGTCAGAGCAATCTGTAATAATTGTGATTATTTCCTCATTTCACAGCTATAGATTACAAATAATTCCAGGAGAAGATATTTGTAATATATTACCAAAACAATTCAATTTATTCCTCACAGGCAGAGACCTCCAGGGTGACTCCAGAGAAAGGAGAAATTGATGGAAAAAACCTGAAAATTTTGTATATCCTGATGACAAAAGGCTCTGTGTTAATACAGAGATGGAGCAGGGAAAACTCCTTTTTGGAGAGGGTTTTCCAGCCCAGGGCAGAGGTGGAATCCTCATTCCTGGAGGGATTTAAAACCTGTGTGGATGTGACACTTGGATGAACTTGATGACCTCTTCCAACCTAAACAATTCCATGATTTTTAATACAATGACAAATATGAAAAAAAAAAACAAAAACAAAACCCAAATATTTCTCTGTCACTTCTTGGTACTTCCAAATAATCCCATGAATTAATCCAGGCACCTTACTTTGCTTGGCCATTTTTGCATCCTGCTATGGATTCCCATTGAAAACAGCCCAAAAAAGGGACAAAAAGGAATCCTGGAGCACCATCCTCTTCCTTGCCACAAAAGGATTGAAATCCTCTTCATGAGCCAATAAATTTCTCTGACATTGTTCCCCCAATGGCTGAGGAACATAAAATCCCACCATTAATCCAAAGCTTTTGTATTTTCCTCCTTCTTTTTCAGACTTTTAGTTGATTTACAGAACATAATTCCAGTTTCATTCCATTTATTTTGATTTCTTTGTGTCTCAGACCATCTTCCCCTTGGATTAACCAGAATCAGGTTTATGAGGTGGATTTTTTTAAAACTGTTTTTCCCCTAAGGAATTCCAGGCAAAACCTCAAACATTCCCTGTTCAACAACTCCAGCTTTGCCTCATGTTTTGGAGCTGGGAAAGAGCAGGATTTGCTTGAGAATTTATGGTCAGAATTCCCAGAAAGCTTTGCCCATGATGGTTTAATTAAAGGAATAAATCCACAGCCAAAAATCCTCGAGAGCAGCTCGGTGCCACTGCCAATAAAAACAGGGTCAGTGAGGAGGTGGCTGTGGCCTGGCCAAGTAAATCAAACATTCCATGATTTTTTAAAAGGGATAAAAAGTCTCCAGTGATGGATAAAAAGGCTCTGGGGCTGCTCTGCAGCAGCTCAGGATGATCCTGCATTCCCAACCCTCTGTTTATTCCAGTGACATTCCCAGTGTTGTCCAGGCCTCTGTTCAAAGTATCCCAACAGGGAATTCCTGCAAAAAGTAAATCTGGAAATATTTCAGATGTAGGTGATGGAAATGCATCAGGAAAGGTCCAAAGGCATTGGAACCCCCCAGGGCCAGGTGGACCATGAGGAGTTTGGGAAATTGAGGGAGAAACTTGGCCACAAGTGTTTAAAAATGGGATTTATTTGGTGAGTTTTGCTTGGGGAATCACAAAATCGTGGAATCACAGAATCATTGAGGTTGGAAAAGAACTTTAGGATCAGCAAGTCCAATCCTCAGCCAGCATCACCTCCATGGCCACCACTGACCATTCCCCAGGTGTTATGAACCAAATAGTGACCTAAACCAACCAAAACTGAATGAAAGTAACCAAATACTGAACTAAACTGTCAAAAAAACTGAACAAAACCAACCAAATCCTGAACTAAAATAACCAAAAACTGAACAAAACTAAACAACAACTGAATGAAACCAACTAAATCCTGAATGAAACCAATGAAAAACTGAACTGAAATGACCAAAAACTGAACAAAACCAACCAAAACCTAAACAAAACCAATTGGATTCTGAACGAAAACAACTAAAAACTGAACTAAACCAACCAAAAATGAAACAAAATCAACCAAAAACTGAACAAGCAAAAACTGAACAAAACAAACCAAGTCCTGAACAAGTCCAACCAAAAACCGAACAAAAGGAACCAGAAATTGAAGAAAATCAACCAAATCCTGAACAAAATCAACCAAAAACTGAATAAAAGGAAACAAAAACTGAACAAAACAACCAAAAACCAACCAAAACCAACCAAATCCTGAACAAAACCAACCAAGTCCTGAACAAAACCAACCAAATCCTGAACAAAACCAACCAAGTCCTGAACAAAACCAACCAAGTCCTGAACAAAACCAACCAAAAAACGAACAAAAGGAACCAGAGATTGAAGAAAATCAACCAAATCCTGAGCAAAACCAACCAAACGCTGAACAAAATCAACGAAAAAATGAACAATCAAAAACTGAACAAAAGCAACCAAAAACTGAACAAAAGCAACCAAATCCTGAAGAAAACCAATCTAATGCTGGAAGGATGGAGGGGTTTGTGTTGGGAGGGCCCTGAGGGCTCAGCTCACTCCAAATCCCCAACCTTGGACGCTCCAGGGATGAAGGTCCTGGAGCAGCTGAGCTCCAGCAGGTCCTGCAGGTGAAAACAAACCAGCTTTGCTCTTTCCTTGGAGATGAGTTATCATTAGTCAGAAAATCCTGTCAACCTCCTGTCTGATTCAGCTTTTCCATCAACTCTATTTCCATCATTTTCATTTATTTTCTCTTCTAAGCGAGGGTGAAGTTTGAAGAAAATATTTCAGAGGCTTCGTTGTCTTCTGCTGATTAACAGTGACTCACTTCTCCCCCTTTCCACACACACCCCAAGCTGTCTTTTTGCACTCAGCATTGAGGTGTATAATTAAAATTGAATCATTAAAAGCCTTTTTTTTCTTTTTTTTTTTTTTGTGTGTGTGTGTTTCTGTTTTCAACCACTTTTATCTCCAGGCAAAACCGTGCAGCTCTGAAGTTACAGGCTCATCCTTAATGAAATTATTGGGATCATCTTGCAATTCACACAGAAAGGGGATGTTATTTGGGAGTATTGCGACTAAAAAATTCAATGAATTCAATAAAGGGAAGGGAATGAAAAGATTAGGTGGTAACAATGAAATAAAAGTTGTGGACAAAAAAGAGATTTTTGAAATAATCATAATTTTAATTCCTGACCTATGATTAATCCATCTTAAAATTCTTCTGGGTAGCTACACCTCACATTAATCATAGTTCTTTTATTTAGACCTCCAAGAAAACATAAAAATAAAGTTTTTTGAAGCTGCAAGGGCTTCAGGAGCCAAAATCTAACTATAGGCAGACAAAACACTCCTCTGGGTATTTTTAGCTGAGAAATAACAGCAGAGTTAAAGTCAGATGGAGCAAAATTACCTTTTTTTCCCAGGTTTTTTGGGATAGGTTGGCATTTGGAATGACACAGTAGCTGTGACCTCGGGATATTCAGCCTGTCCAGGTTTTTTGGGATATAAAGGATTTTGGGGGTTTATTTTGATGGAAGATCTCCAGGATTTGGGGTGGGATGTCAGATGTGACCCCTCAAACCCCTGAGTGCTTCACACCACCGTGGCCTGGGTTTATTGCTCTGACTGAGCCTGGATTCCACATGGGAATAACCCCATCCCACTCATGGGTATTCCCTATGGGAACACTGCAAAATATTGGGAATAAACCCATCCTAACCAAGGATATTTCCTGGGGGAACATTGCAAAATATTGGGATTAATGCCAAGCAGGCCAGGAGATGGGATATTCCCTGTGGGAACTATTGGGAATAACCCCATTCCAACCAAGGATATTTCCTATGGGAACACTGCAAAATATTGGGAATAACCCCATCCCAACCCTGCCAGGAATGTGGGATATTCCCTATGGGAACACTTGGGAATAACCCCATCCCAACCACACCAGGAATTTGAGATATTCCCTGTGGGAACACTACAAAATATTGGGAATAACCGCATCCCAACCATGCCAGGAGACAAGATATTCCCTATGGGAACACTTGGGAATAACCTCATCCCAATCCCACCAGGAGATGGGATATTCCCTGTGGGAACACCTCACACCATTGGAAATAACCCAATCCCAACCATACCAGGAATGTGGGATATTCCCTGTGGGAACACTCCAAAANTGGGAACACTACAAAATATTGGGAATAACCGCATCCCAACCATGCCAGGAGACAAGATATTCCCTATGGGAACACTTGGGAATAACCTCATCCCAATCCCACCAGGAGATGGGATATTCCCTGTGGGAACACCTCACACCATTGGAAATAACCCAATCCCAACCATACCAGGAATGTGGGATATTCCCTGTGGGAACACTCCAAAATATTGGGAATAAACCCATCCCAACCAAGGATATTCCTAGTGGGAGCATGACAAAATATTGGGAATAACTCCACCCCAACCAAGCCAGGAATGTGGGATATTCCCTATGGGAACACTTGGGAATAACCCCATCCCAACCCCACCAGGAATGTGGGATAATCCCTGTGGGAACACCTCACACCATTGGAAATAATCCAATCCCAACCACACCAGGAATTTGAGATATTCCCTGTGGGAACACTCCAAAATATTGGGAATAAACCCATCCCAAGCACTCCAGGAGATGGGATATTCCCTGTGGAAACACCTCAAACATGAGGAAACCACAAATTTTATGGAAATCATTTCCCTAAATTCTCCATCCTCATTTCCTCCCCAGGTCTCTTTGGGGTGTTAAAATGGCAGCAACGAGGCCAACAAATCCAAGGAATTTCCTCTTCCCACACTAATCTGGGCATTTCAAATGGATTTAAGCTCTAATTTTTATGATCCACCTGCAGATAAAACCAGGGGCTCTCGTCTCCCAACAACACTCCCAGATTTTCCCACTTTTTTGAGGGAAGATCCCCCCAAATCCCAAGTTCATTCCCAGGAAAAAGCCCTAAACAGACCAGGAAATATTTCCAGAGACTGAAAACAAAATCCCAGAGCAGAAAATCCTCCACGGCCGTTCCAAGATTTCCCCAAGACATCTCCGATACCGTTGGGAAACTTTGGAAAAAAATCCCAGGAATTCTGAGATTCGGGATGAAATTTCCACAGAAAGCAGCAAGGAATAATTAAAACTTCATTTCCCTGCAGATGATGGGATGTGGTGAGGAACATCACTGACCTCCTTTTCCAAGGTAAGGAAATGCCCCCTGGAAATGAGGAGCAGGAAGGATGTTCAATCAGAATAATTGATCCTCCTCATTAGCACAAAAAAAAACCCAAAAACCTGATGGGATTTATGGAAATTATCCATGTTTTGAACTAGGTGATGTCCATTCTGTGATTTAAATAATTTTAATTATCAGTATGAAAGTTAAACCTCTGGTTTTAAGTGTTTTCTTTTTTTTTTTTTTCCTTCAGGCTTTTTATTTTTTTACACCACATGGGAAGCCAGCTCGTTTTTCTTTTTTTTTTTTCCCTATTCCAAGCTTGCAGCACATTCCTTCAGTTCTTACCTCCTGGAATTTGAAATTATCTAAGAAATAAAACTCCAATTTCTCAGGGTATTATCACAAGGTGTGGAACAGCATTGAAAAAACAAAATTTTAAAAAACATCCCACATTTCTCCAAAACATCATCTCCTTCTGAATTTCTGGGATTCATCCCACAATTCCTGTTAAATCTTCCCAAATATTTCCTTTCACCCATGGGATGTGGAAGGAGCATGGCCTTGGTTTCCCAGCCTGATCCCAGCTTTGTTATCCTTAATTCCCCGTGCAAATCTCATCCCCTTTATCATCCCAACTTCCCTTATCTACCCCTCAATTAATCCCCACTTATCCAGCCCTCAATTATTTCCCATTTGATCAATCCCCCTAATTAATTCCCATTTAATTAATTCCCAACAGGGAATTCCCAGGGAGGACGAGCTGGCTCTGGGTGAAGCCAGAATTCCCGAGGAAGGTTTGGAGGAACCCAAAATGATCCCCAATTTGGGTTTGATTTCGTTTTTAAGGCTGGTTTTAATTTGCTGCCCAGCACCACCATCTGGAGAATATCGTGGGTACTACAGGAATAGAAATTTAGTAGATTTATCCCAATTCCGGGAGGGTTTCCTGGTGGATGTGGGGATAGGATCAACCCCTTCATGTTTTCCTTAAAGATTCTCATCTTCAGGCTCCCCAAATAAAATTATTCCATAAGAATTTCATAAGAAAATTATTCCATAAGAAAAAAAGCCATAAATAAGGCAGTAAATCTGTATTTTAATAAAGTACTTACTAAAATATCTGAACTATTTACCAGCCTCTCTAACCCCTAAAAAACATTCCAATTACATTCCAATATTTAATATTAAAGCAGATCAACTCCTCAAGGGATTCTTAAAGCCTCGACTTCCTCACACTTTGGGATTCACCAAAAATCCCATTTTTTGTTTCAACATCCAATTTTGCTGCAAACCCTTCAAAATATCCAAATATTCCCCACACACCTGAGGGGAACGTGGAGAAATGGTGGGAATGAGCAGCCAGATGCCAAATCTAACCCAGGAGATGATAAGGAGTGAAAAAAAAAAGGGAAAAAAAACCTCTTTTGGATGCTCCAAGTGTAGCTACAAATTTATTCTTCACACCCTCACTCTTCCCTCCTGCCTGGATTTCTTATCACAAAGCTGGAGTTGGAAAATATGAAGCAGGATTGGGGAAACATTTGAACAACTTGGATGGAAATTGGGACAAAAATTGTGGAAAAGAAGCTCGGAAGGCTCCCCAGCTCAGATTGTCACCGGGAGATCCCTATCCCATGTCCCTGCTGCCTTACAGGATCCATAAAATTTTTGTGGGAATATTCTATTCCTTTTCCACACAAAATATAATTACATCACAGCTGGTTTGGTACTACTGCTTTGGGATCTGCCTCCCTTGGTTTTTTGGCTGCCTCCAGAAACATCTTCCCTGTTTTATCCTCTATTTTTGCCTTCAAATCATCAATTCATTTGGGATTTGGATCACTAATAAGCACTGAGCTTGCAGCTCTGTTGGATTTCTATCCCAAATCCATGATCTTCTCCAACCTTAACATTCCATGATTCCATGGCTGTGTTCCCTGAGAGGATGGGAGGAATTCCATAGGGAAGAACTGCCTGGAATGGGATAGAGCTCAATGCTAGCCTGGTCCAGAACCCCTCAATGTCTAAAATTTCAATAAAAAATGGGAATGTTCAGCCCAGTTTTTGTAGAATAAGCCAATGTAAGTGGATAGGGAGGTGAGGATTAGGACTGCAATAGAAAATGGGAATTTTAAGCCCAGTTTTTGCAGGATCAGATGATGTAAGTGGTCAGAGAGGTGAGGATTAGGACTGAAATAAAAAAAATAGGAATTTTAAGCCCAGTTTTTGCAGGATCAGTTGATGTAAGTGGTCAGGGAGGTGAGGATTGAAACTGAAATAAAATATGGGAATTTTAAGCCCAGTTTTTGCAGGATCAGCTGATATAAGTGGTCAGGAACATGAGGATTAGGACTGAAATAAAAAAAATAGGAATTTTAAGCCCAGTTTTTGCAGGATCAGTTGATGTAAGTGGTCAGGGAGGTGAGGAGGATGCAGAAAGAGGAGCTGGAACAGAGCTCCATCCCAGTCACACCAGCAACTCCCAGTTCCTATGGAAAACTGGGAATTTCAGGGCACTACAGAAACAACAACAACGCGAGCAGCGCTGTCAGGGCTCCCTGAGAGCGGCACACACCGTTCCAGGAAAATCCATCCACGGATCCTGCTGGGCTGGGAAAGAGGAGCAGCGATGCCCTCTTGTGTTCCAAGGGATAAATCCAGGATAAACCCACAGCAATAATTCCCTTTATTTCTCCCAAACCATGGACAGAGGCGCATTCCAAGCTCAGAGCGAGTCCATCCTTCCAAGCCCAACCTATGGAATGCAAATTCCTGCCCTCTCAAAAGGGAATGTTCACACAATGCCCACAAAGGTGAACCAACCCTTTTATCACCCAAATTCCCAACCCATTAAACTGAGGGAATTCATTTGGTTGCATTTATCCCAGCAATGAAAAACCTGGACAAAAGCTCCTGCAGTTCCTCTGTCTCAGCTATTCCAGGGCAGTTTAGAAATCCTATTTTCAGCAGGAAAACTCTTTCCAAAGGACTTTAACAAATGGAATTTGGGATGTCCTCTAGAGCTGTTCAAATGGAAAGTGCTGAGCTTGACAGAAACCCAGATTCCAGCTTGGATTAATGATGGAAACATGAAGCAGCAAACGGAGCCAAGAGAGGAAAAGTTTAGAATCTAAAACCAATCCTAAACTCAAGTGTGAGCACAGAATTCAAGGTACAATTAATACAACCTCAGTATTCCCATGAAAAGCAGGACACTCACCCTGATTTTGCCACAAAATCCAGCTCCAGCACAGGAACACCCAAGGCTTTGCCTTCCTCCTCTCACTGTGGATTAATTCCCTTGTTTTGGCACTTGACACCAGTTCCAATTCTGGATCTCACCTCGGAGCAATCCCCTTGCAATCAGCTCTCTGATGGTTTCTTTGGGATTTATCTCGAGTTTATGGGATCCTCTGCAGTTGTACAAATGCAGAGAGGGCTGAGCTTGACAGAAACCCAGATTCCAGTTTGGAAGAATGATGGGGACATGAACCAGCAAATGCAGCTGAGAGTGGAGCATTCACAAACCAGAGCCTAAAACTGACTCTAAACCCAAAGCTGAGAGCACAGAATTTAAGGTCACCTCAATATTTCTACGACAAGCAGGACACACATCCTTATTTTGCCATAAAATCCAAATCCAGCACTGGAAGACTCTCCCCTCCTTCTGGATTAATTCACTTGTTTGGGCACTTCACCCCAGTTCCAATTTCAGAATTCACCTTGGAGCATCCCCCTTGTACTCTGGATTTTTTTCTTGGGGATTTATCTCAAGATTAACTTTAGACCCCAATGGGGTTTTTCCAAGCCTTTTTCCTCACACAGAGAGTCAAAGCCTTTTCCATCAATCCCTTGTGGGAGAGTTTACACCATCCTGAACTCACCTGGGTGCAAAGTTAGGAACACAAATCCTCTGTTTTCAACAAAGGTTTTTAACAAACTAGAATTTTAAAAAAACATTAAAATAATTTGTTTTATAATCTTATATCCATGATACAACAACTGATAGAGGTTGATTAATCAGATATATATACATGTGATAATTAGATGTGTGTTTGTAACAAAAAAAAGAAGGGAAAAAAGCCAACTTGAAACCAGAAAACAAACAAGTGAATTAACTAATTACTAAAAGCAGACTTAAAGGTGAATCAGAAGTCTCAGGAGAGGAAACATTTAAATTTTACTTTTTAACAAAGCAGAATTTCAAAAAGACATAAAAATTACTTGTTTTACAAACTTATATCCGTGATACAACAACTGATAGAGGTCGATTAATCGG
>VWZU01008051.1:69510-87372 GCA_013397095.1 Sterrhoptilus dennistouni | reverse complement strand
GAGAAAAGGGATTTCATGGAATGGTTTGGGCTGGGAGGAACCTTAAAGCTCATCCAGTTCTAACT
The DNA here is from genome assembly GCA_013397095.1 of Sterrhoptilus dennistouni. Classification (NCBI taxonomy): domain Eukaryota; kingdom Metazoa; phylum Chordata; class Aves; order Passeriformes; family Zosteropidae; genus Sterrhoptilus; species Sterrhoptilus dennistouni. The sequence continues at coordinate 87,307 of VWZU01008051.1, read as the reverse complement.
CCTGCCATGGGACACCTTCTTCTCTCCCAGGAGGTTTCAAGTTCCATCCAGCCCAGCCTTGGGCACTGCCAGGGATCCAGGAGCAGCCACAGCTTCTCTGGGAATTCCATCCCAGCCCCTCCCAGGGAGGGATTTCTTCCCAATATCCCACCTACCCAATCCTCTGGAAGCCATTCCCCCTTTCCTGTCCCTCCATCCCTTGTCCAAAGTGTTTCTCCATCTTTCCTGCAGCTCCTTCAGGTCCTGCAAGGCCACCCTGAGCTCACCCCAAAGCTTCTCCTCTCCAGGTGAACATTCCCAGCTCTCCCAGCCTTTCCTCCCATCCCTGGGATCATCCTGGAGATGGAGGATAAAATCCCAAGGATGCAGGGAGTGAAGCCTCATTTTCCTACCCAGTGGTTTAAAAAACAGCTGCCCAGCTCATCCAGTGTGAAATCCACTACTCCCTAAATTCCTAAAACACATCTTCATTTCTAAATTCACCTTCAAATTCCTAAAACACATCTTCATTGGGATTTCCTGCCTCTGGATTCCTTCCAGCAGCTCCACATTTCTCCTCCGCTGGATTCCATGAGCTGGATTTGCCCTTGGAGCTGTCACAGCCTTTATTTCCTATCACTGCCATTCTTATCTGAAATAGCTTTGCTGATTGTGACCACCAGTATCATCCAGTTGGAGAAGGGATTCCTCCACTTTGGCTTCTCCCAAGGCTCGAGAAGAGTTTTTCCTCCACTTTGGCTTCTCCCAGGGCTCTGGAGAAGAGATTTTCCCACTTTGGCCTCTCCCAACATTCTGGAGAAGGGATTTTCCCACTCTGGCCTCTCCCAAGGCTCTGGAGAAGAGATTCCTTCACTTTGGCTTCTCCCAAGGTTGTGAAGAAGGGATTCCTCCCGGTTTGGCCTCTCCCAACATTCTGGAGAAGGGATTTTCCCACTTTGGCTTCTCCTGAGGCTCTGGAGAAGGGATTTTCCTCCAGTTTGGCTTCTCCCATGGCTCTGGACAAAAGATTTTCCCACTTTGGCTTCTCCTGAGGCTCTGGAGAAGGGATTTTCCCGCTTTGGCTCCTCCTGAGGCTCTGGAGAAGGGATTTTCCCGCTTTGGCTCCTCCTGAGGCTCTGGAGAAGGGATTTTCCCGCTTTGGCTCCTCCTGAGGCTCTGGAGAAGGGATTTTCCCGCTTTGGCTCCTCCTGAGGCTCTGGAGAAGGGATTTTCCCGCTTTGGCTCCTCCTGAGGCTCTGGAGAAGGGATTTTCCCGCTTTGGCTCCTCCTGAGGCTCTGGAGAAGGGATTTTCCCGCTTTGGCTCCTCCTGAGGCTCTGGAGAAGGGATTTTCCCGCTTTGGCTCCTCCTGAGGCTCTGGAGAAGGGATTTTCCCGCTTTGGCTCCTCCTGAGGCTCTGGAGAAGGGATTTTCCCGCTTTGGCTCCTCCTGAGGCTCTGGAGAAGGGATTTTCCCGCTTTGGCTCCTCCTGAGGCTCTGGAGAAGGGATTTTCCCGCTTTGGCTCCTCCTGAGGCTCTGGAGAAGGGATTTTCCCGCTTTGGCTCCTCCTGAGGCTCTGGAGAAGGGATTTTCCCGCTTTGGCTCCTCCTGAGGCTCTGGAGAAGGGATTTTCCCGCTTTGGCTCCTCCTGAGGCTCTGGAGAAGGGATTTTCCCGCTTTGGCTCCTCCTGAGGCTCTGGAGAAGGGATTTTCCCGCTTTGGCTCCTCCTGAGGCTCTGGAGAAGGGATTTTCCCGCTTTGGCTCCTCCTGAGGCTCTGGAGAAGGGATTTTCCCGCTTTGGCTCCTCCTGAGGCTCTGGAGAAGGGATTTTCCCGCTTTGGCTCCTCCTGAGGCTCTGGAGAAGGGATTTTCCCGCTTTGGCTCCTCCTGAGGCTCTGGAGAAGGGATTTTCCCGCTTTGGCTCCTCCTGAGGCTCTGGAGAAGGGATTTTCCCGCTTTGGCTCCTCCTGAGGCTCTGGAGAAGGGATTTTCCCCCTCTGGCCTCTCCCAAAGCTGCCCTGAACTTTGTCTTCACTTCCAGGCTGAGTTTAAACCCCAAATTTGCTGGTTTAAGCCATCAGGCATCGGGATAAACTCACAAATTTATCTCTGAGAATAAATCCAACCCATTTTCCTACCAGTAAAAAAAAAAAAAAAATGTTAAAGGCAGGATGATCTTTGTAGATGCTTGAGAAAATTCCAACCAAGTTGGGCCAAAAAAACCAATGCTTTAAATAATTAATTATTGTTAAAACTGTGCCTCAAGTTTAATTAGGATTTTTTTCCCAGGATATCAGCAAGATTAAGAGGATTCCAAGGACTCCTCTTCCTCTGGAGTCAATCCAAGCATTAAAGCTGGGAATAGCCCAGTCAGTCTGTCCCAGAAATTCCAGGAATTCCTGGATTTCCAGCAGGTTGTCATTTCTCTTCATTTCTTTAATTTATAATTTAAAATAAAAAATTCATATTTTGCTGTCCTCAGGCCTGACAGGTTCTGCAGAATTCCCACGAAACATGATTTTTAAATTTTCATGATTTTTGAGGGGAGAAATTTCACAAATTTTCGCTGATTTCTTTTCCTGGAGTTTTCACAGGCCTTATTTTCATAGGAAATTTCCAGATAAACATTCACAGTCTGAGCAGAAAAAAAAAAAAAATAATTCCATTTTCCTGATTATGTCAGGGATTTTTAATCTTATCTCTTGCTAAAAAGCTCATCTCCTGTTGTGCCAAAATGAAGGGAAATTAAAAATCAGCTCTGGCAGCTCCAAAGGATTCAGTTCAAGTGTTCCCCACATCAGGATTTCCAAGGTAATTACAGGGAAAAAATGAGACTATTAAAAAATGTAATTTCTCTCCTTCTTGTTCCTTGAGCAAATTATTTGCTGAGCCTCCCACTCCTCAGAGCAGCTGAGCAGCTCTTAGAGATCACAATTATTATTATCATTATAATCATAATTATTTCTATAATTATTATTATAATTTATTGTATTTATTATATTTATTATGACTTATTTTTTATTATTATTCTTTTATTTTATTGTTATATTTATTGTTATTATTTTTATTAATTTTATTTTTTATTAATTTTATTTCATTTTTATTTTTATTACTCTTTTATTTTTATTCTTATTTTTATTCTTATTCTTATTCTTATTCTTATTCTTATTCAAAAATCATTTTAAAAATACACCAAACCCCAGAAAATTCAGCCACGCTGATTTTCCCCCCCCATTGATTTTTAAGCTGATTTTTTCTAAATTAGACTTGATGTTCCCCCTGTGTTTTTATTGGGAAAGAAGCATCATCCTCAAGCTTTGCTGAGATTCCCAGCAAATGGGAATTATTGGGATTATTATGGGATAAACCCTGGAGAAATTGGATTATTGTGGGAGAAATCAAGCAGCCCTTGGCTCCTGTTCCTCATTCACTTCTCCCCTTCCTAAATTCTCCCACAGGTTGAGTTTTAGAACATTTTCTCCAAAAAAAAAAAAGGGGTTGAAAATCTTCAGATCTCCTTCCCCAAGAGTTTTTCTGGGAAGGGGCAAATTGGCTGAAAAGAAGCCAAACCCCACTTTTTTAGGCTTTTAAATTCACTTTTTTGAGGTTTTCCAAGCTCAAAACCCTTTGAGAACTCCACAAGAACATCAGAATTCCATCACAGAATTCCAGGCTGAAAATTCAAAATCCTTAACCCCAAAATTCCATTTTTGCAGAGCCAAAAATTGCCTCGAGCCCACTGTTTTAGCCTTTTAAATCCACTTTTTTTAGGTTTTCCAAGCTCAAAGCCCCTTGGGAATACCATAAGAACATCAGAATTCCATAAAAACTTCCAGGCTGAATCTCCAAACCCCTCAACCCCAAAATTCCACCTCTACAGAGCAAAAAATTGCCCAAAAATCCACTTTTTTAGGCTTTTAAATCCACTTTTCATGGACTTTCCAAGTTCAAAACCCCTTGGGAACAGCACGACAACATCAGAATTCCATTAAGAACTTCCAGGCTGAAAATTCAAAGTCCTTAAATCCAAAATTCCATTTTTGCAGAGCCAAAAATTGCCCCAATCCCACTTTTTTAGGCTTTTAAATCCCCTTTTTTTTTTTTTTTAGGAGAACCTTGGAGAACCAAGGGAAAGCTGAGACTTGTAAGGAAGGGGATTGGAGTGAGTTGGAACAACAGAAATCATTCCAGGATTCCAGGAAATGGGAGGTGAGGATGTGACCAAGCCAAGAATGGGGAAATCCTGAGGTTCTGTCCAGGATAATCCTGATTTTCTCACCTCCAAGATTCCCAAACACAACCATGGAACACCAGATAAAAAATAATTCCAGTGCCTGAGGAAAAATATCTTCCTTGGTCAATCAGAACAAACATTTCCAGGTCAATTCTCCAGCTTTTCTGACCACAGGAACACACAAAAATCCAAATAAAAAGGGGGAAATTTGAGGATTTGTGCCACAATAAATTCCTGCTGCTGTTTCAATCTCGCTCCCTGTGTTCTCTCCTTCTCAGGAAAAAGGATTCTGGAGCAGAGAAATTGAATTTTCCTCAATATTCATCCAAAACTGCAAAGGCAAAGCACTGGGAATATCAAACAAGACATGACACAATCGTGGTCAGCTCCAAATCTGATTTATCTCAGGTTTTTTTTCCATGTTAGCAATTTCCAGACTGAAATTTCTGTCTGCCCATGCAATAAATAAAAGGAAATTAAGATTAAAGGCAAAAGCTTTTGGCATTCTGGAAATGCTCCCGTGTTTTCCACCAGCCACTTCCATATTTTATTTCAGGATATTTGAAGTGGCATCTTGGACAGGACTAATTTATAACAGGAGATTAAAGGGGGAAAAAAAAAAACTGATTTAAAGAGACATTTCAGCTTTATTAGTCCAGGATTTTTCCCTCTGAGCCAAAGCAGATGTTCCTGTTTCCTCAGACTGTGGTTGTTTTCTTTCCTTCTGGATCTGATATTTTGCTTCTTGGGCAAATATTTGAATTATTTTCGATGCCAGGCTGAATGATCAGCATTTTTATTTTTTAATTAAAAGATTATTTAGTTCATTCTGTGATTTTCTCCCAAATGAAGCGTTCTGAAGTGAGGTGAAAGTGGCAATTCCAGCATTTTCTCCCAACTTCTCCTGGTAATTTCTTCCCCAGTTATCAAAAACCTCCTTTAATTACGTGGAGTGATCCTGGCAGTGCCTCTTGCTGAACATTTTGGGGAAATTTTTATCCAATTCCATCACTTCAAAGGCTGCAATTAATGAGGAGAGCCCTGTTCAGTAACCCCTGATCCCAAAATCCCAGCACTTCCCACAAGAAATTCTCATTTTTCAGGATCAGCTCCGTGTCAGGGTCCTTGTGTCTCACACCAGAAAAAAATTCTTCCCTCTTCTGGTCAAATTATTCCATGCTGAGGTTGCAGAGGGAATTGAAAAAGGGGAAAATCTGAAATTTTGGGATGTAGGAGAGTGCCAGGGAGGAATTCCAACCTGGATCCATCCAGCCTCACCAGGAAAACCACAATTCTAGGGAATGGCAGTGACTGAAAATGGAAAAAGCTGCCAGAGGATGGAATTCCAAGGGATATTGGGAAGGAATTCCTGGCTGGGAGGGTCTGGAATAGAATTCCCAGAGAAGCTGTGGCTGCCCCTGGATCCCTGAAGTGCCCAAGGCCGGGCTGGAGCAGTTTGGGACAGTGGAGATTTGAGGATTTTTAATTTCCCTTCCAACCCAAACCAGTCTGGAATTCTGGGATTTTGGAGGCTGAGACATAAAAAGACCATTTCAAGCTAATCCAGGATATTTTTCCACACAAACTTGAGGTTACTTGGAAAGGACAACATCCCAACAAATACCCAAATATTTTGATTTTGGACAACCAGTGCTGCAAATATAAAAACAGAACACAAAATTCTCCAAGTCACCAATGACCCAACTTCTCCAGGGGTTTTCCCATTTTATTCACACATTTAGGATGTGTTCTCTTTGGATAAAAAGTGCAGATTTAAGAGGATGCAAAACTCCCAAATGCTGAAATCCCCACCCAGCTCCCTGAATTCCCAAAGGAGCAACAGGAGAGGAGTTTTGCAGCTCTCATTTTTTGGGATTATTTTATCCAACTTCTCCAGGGGTTTTCCCATTTTATTCACACATTTAGGATGTGTTCTCTTTGGATAAAAAGTGCAGATTTAAGAGGATGCAAAACTCCCAAATGCTGAAATCCCCACCCAGCTCCCTGAATTCCCATCAGGAGAGGAGGAGTTTTGCACTTCTCATTTTTTGGGGGGATTTTGCTGGAAAGCCAAAGGACAATCTTGTATTCCTGGGGGAAAATCCAGCAGGATTTAATTGATTATTTGGGGAGTTTGTCCAACTTTCCCAGAATCAAGAGACACGCAGAGAGACAAGAGGGATGGGATGAGCTGGTTTTCCTGCTCAGGGGTTGGAAGATCCTTGTCCATGCCCGTTGCAGAGTTTCCTGGGAATGGGCAGAGTGTGAGCAGGGAAAGGGAAGCTCCAGCTCTCCCTCCGTGGGCTCCCAGATCCCTTCCCCCGGAGCTGAGTCACTCAGATCATAAATTCCAACCTCACTTCCCAGTTACTATAACAACTTCATGGATTTCTTCTGGTTATTAATTACACTTGGCCCTAATCTGCTGCTCCAGGATCAGGGACTCCAGGAGAGCTTCCCTTCTCCCTTTTCCTTCTCCCTTTTCCCTCCTCCCTTTTCCCTTCTCCTTTTTTCCTTCTTCTTTTTCCCTTCTCCCTTTCCCTTCTTTTCCTTCTCCTTTTCCCTTCTCCTTTTTTCCTTCTTCTTTTTCCCTTCTCCCTTTTCCCTCCTCCCTTTTCCCTTCTCCCTTTTTCCTCCTCCCTTTTCCCTTCTCCCTTCACCCTTCCAAAGGTTTTCCATTCCCAGCTCTCTCCCACATTCAGGAGCTCCCCTCGTGAATCTGCTTCCACGGAGATAAGGAAATGCTGATACTCCTCCCTTTGAAAACTCAGAATAGAAGGAAATGGGTTTTTTCCCTCAAAACAAACAAGAAGCCCAAAATAAAACTGCAGAATCTGGGCCCTCAGCTGTTTTCCTGCAGCAAATGTGGAGCAGGGAACAGCTTGGAATATAATCCACCCCAGCACGGAGGGAATGAGCCCTTTGGAAGCAGAGCTGGGAGCCAGAGCAAAGGAGCAGCTGGGATCTGATTTATTGGGGCTCAACTGCACATCCTCGGGGTCTGAACGGGAAACCTCTGCTGCTGGGAAAGGCAACAAATCCAGGCCAATCCCGAGGTGCTGGAGTGAGCACAGTGAGCCCCTTTTATTCTCCTCTGGATCAGCTGTGGAGCTGGAGAGCTGAACAGACACCTCTACCCAAGAGAACAGAGGGAATTCCTTTCCTTTCCTTTCTCCTTTCCTTTCCTTTCCTTTCCTTTCCTTTCCTTTCCTTTCCTTTCCTTTCCTTTCCTTTCCTTTCCTTTCCTTTCCTTCCCTTTCCCTTCCCTTTCCTTTCCCTTTCCTTTCCCTTCCCTTTCCTTTCCCTTCCCTTTCCCTTTCCCTTCCCTTTCTCCTTCCCTTTCTCCTTCCCTTTCAATTTCTTGAAAATGGAGCGGTTTCTTCAGCCTGGAGAGCAGGGAAGGGGAACAGGGAAAGGGCATTTCCTGCTCCATTCCCACAGGGATCAAACAGCCCTGACCCCAGGGAATCACAGAATTCCAGACTGGTTTGGGTTGGGAAGGACCTCAAATCCCATCCCAACCCTGCCATGGCAGGGACACCTCCCACTGTTCCAGGCTGTTCCAAGCCCTGCCCAACCTGGCCTTGGATATTTCCAGGGATTCAGGGGCAGCTAAAGATTCTCTGGAAAATCTCAACTTTACCCTCAGTCAGGAATTTTTTTCCCCCTCACCACGTCCCTCCCACCTGAATTCCCTGGGCTTGGGAACAGCCTGTGCCTCCTCACAAATGACTGCAGGACTCTGATGGAAGTTTTGGCAGATTCCCAGAGAACTTATAAACGAAAATTCCAATATCACTTGATCCATTTATTTTTAGGGACGTGTCTCCTGCTCGCTGAAAGCAAAAAAGTCCCACTTCAAATATCAGCCCAAAAATATGGAAACTTCTGGGTGCAATGGAGAAGCAGAACTTCCTGCAGCTGGAATGGCTCAGGAATGAAGAATTCCTGGTTTTTTCCCCACTGAATCCCCCAGTTTTAGGGGCGGAATGAAGAACTGAACTCATCTGCAGAGCCATCCAAACACAGGATCATTTTAACATGGAGAACTCTCCTTTCCTCCTCCTCTGCTGGACTGAGCCCACAGAATTCCAACTGGGAAAGAAAAAAAAAACCCTCTCCAGAAATTTTATGCTTAAAAAAAAAAAATCATGGAAATGATGATTTGATTCTATTTCCAGCGTGAAAACTCGCACTGCTTTAGTCACCAAGTCACAGATAAACACAGGGGGAACATTTTTGTGCTGCCTCCAAGTTTTTTTTCCATCTCAAATGACAAATTTCCATGAATTTCATCCCTCTGATTAAAGGGCAGTTGTTACACACCTACAAATACCCTTTAAAAACCCATCAGTGCAACCACAACTCCAAAAAATAAATAAAAATTAATGGAAGTGTGGATGTGAAATCCAAAGCAAAGCAGCTGCAGGATTCCCAGCATCAATCCCTCCCAAGAGCACAATATCAATAATAAAAACCAAAATAGCTTTGGCTGCCTGTAAAGTTCAGGAAAATCTGGTTTATCTCACTAAAAATGTAGGAATTGCTGCACTGGGAAGGAAATGGCCAACACCAAATTGGTGTTGGATCCATGAGACAGCACAGGATGGGGCAAAAAAAGGAATAATTCAACAGCTCTGAGGAGGAAAATGGGAAAAAGAACAGCCAAGAATGTTCCAGTTTGATCATACAGTGAATTATGAGAAGGGAAAAGGGAATTTTGGGGAATTGGCTTCCATTCCATGAAAGGATTTAGGGAGATTTTTCCTCCTTGTACCTGTTTTATAAACAAAGAACCCCCAAAATGCTGCCTCGATTTCTCCAGCAAAATCCACACCAAGAACACCTCAGATCACGGAAAAAAAAAATTTAAAAATTCCAATATTTCATCCAGGAAAACTCACCAAAGCTTCTTAAAAGTCAGGGAGAGTCTGCTCAGAACTAAATCATTATTTTTTAATCATAAAGCTGGTTCTCTGGTTTTTCGTGAGTCTAAATAAATCTCTTATCCTGTGCTTAGGAAATTCTCCCTGAATTTTCCTACACAGTCCTGACTCCAGGAATTAATTACAATTATTTTATACACCAAGAGTCTTGCACTAAATATTTTTATGCTGAGAGTGGGTGATTAAAAAACAAGGGAAGATGAAAAAAAAAATAGATTTTTCTACTTCCTTTCATCGCCTGTGACTGGATTATTTTCCTCTTTTTTTTAAAAAAATAACTGAATTTCTGGGAATATGGCTCCAGAAGGAAATGAGGAATGAGGTGAAATAAATGTTTATTTTTATAGCTCTTCTGCCTGGCTTCATTTGAACACTGCCTTGTTCTCGCTTTTCTGGGAAAAAGGCATGGAAAACCTTCCATTTTTAATGGAATTGATTCATCAGTGACCCACAAGCAGCTGGGAAAAGAAAAAAAAACCCACAATGTTCCCGTGGCTCCTGCAGGAATAAGGAAAAAGGGAAAAGCAGGGGCCCAGTTTTCCCCCAGAACACACCAAACAGCAGAAGTACAGGCAGAGATTTCAGGGATTCCTTAGGAAAATGCAGGGAAAAGGGCTTGGAATAGGAATTTCGGGATGAATCCCAGAAAGGAAAATGCAGAATTGAGAACTGAATGCAGAGGAAGGAAAGAAGGGAGAGGAAAAGCCACATAAAAATAACTGAGGAATGATGATCCCTTCTCCCAGCCTGGGAAGAAGCAGTGGGAAAGGGAATCCCAACAATTATTTGGGATGAATAATCACAGTTATGGCAGGAGGAGACACTTCTCCCGGAGTTTGTCGTGAGGAGCCTCCTTTGGGATTGTCTCAGACAATCCTTGGGAGCAGCAGGATGGAGCCTCAGATCTGCTCTTCCTGCCCTGGAAGCCACTCCTGGAGAGGAGAGGGATCATCTGGGAAAAGATCCCTGCTTTCCTCTGAGGAGCCCAAAACACCCACACAGAGTATTCCAGAGGGAAGAGCAGCACCTCTGGAATATCCAAGCTCTCCAAGAATATCCCACATCCTGCTCTGCCTTTCCTGCCCTGTCCCTCATCACTGTGATCCTGGAGAAGGGGATGACAACCTTGGACAAGCTCCTGTTTTCCTCTGAGGATCCCAAAAGATCCACACAGAGCTTTCCAGAGGGAAAAGCAGCACCTCTGGAATATCCAAGCTCTCCAAGAATATCCCACATCCCACTCGGTTTTTCCTGCCCTGTCTCTCATCACTGAAATCATGGAGAGGCCTCTCTCCAAGGATTTTCTGGGACAAACTTCCTTCTTTTTCTAGGATTCCAGAAGACCCACACAGAGCTTTTCCTACCAGGAAAGAGCAGCACCTCTGGAAGGAGCAGGGCTGGGAATCCAAGCTCTCCAAACATCCCATATCCTGCTGTGTTTTTACTGCCCTGTCCCTCATCACTGAGATCCTGGAGAAGCCTCTCTCCAAGGATTTTCTGGGACAAACTTCCTGCTTTCCTCTGAGGAGCCCAAAAGATCCACACAGAATTCTCCATCAGGCAGAGCAGCACCTCTGGAAGGAGTAGGGCTGAGAATCCAAGCTCTCCAAGAACATCCCACATCCATGCTGGTGTTCCTGGGAACTCAACCACCAGCAGCCATTCCCAGATGGAACAGGGACAATCCTGTGCTGCTCCAGTGACACTTTTCCAACATTAAATGGGATGTTTTTCTTTCTGGGCAGGAGTGGGTTTAGCTCCAGTCCCACAGGCCCTGGGAGATTCCTGATCAGTATTCCTGAGCACGCTGGGCATCCCAAACCTCTGCTTTTCCTTGAGCAGAATCCATCAAACACAGCAGCCTGGCCCTGCAGGTTCCCAAATGTCTCACACTGATTTTCTCCTCAAGAGCTCTTGTGCTGCTGGATCATTTTCTGCTTCTCATTTGAGCTGCAGCTCCCAGAAACAGCAAATCCCTAGAATTCATCCTTTTGGATTCCTCCCTTCCCCAGGTTCCTGCTCCCACTGTTTATAAGCACCCTTGGAAGTGTCCCTGTTGGAAGGAGATATATCTCTCACATTTCCCAGGAGCTCTGTGGGATTTTCTGTGCTCTTTATTCCAGTGGGATCCTGTCTGTGGCTTCCTGGAGCAATTGCTGAATTCCAAAAGCATGAATGGGACAAAAAAAAAAAATCAATGGCAAGAATTTATTTTTCCATCTGAGCACAGCCCTAATCCTTTCCCAAAGCTCAGGAGGGATTTATCCCTCGGTGCCCATCCTGCAGGCAGCAAATACTCCATCCACATCCATGGGAGTGACTCAGAAGCTGAGCTTTGTTTAGCAACAACAAGGTTAGAAAAGGTTCTCTTCCATCAAGGGAGATTTCTCTCTTTTTTTTTTCTTTACATTTCAGATTTTAGGCATCAAAGCTGACTCCTGCACATCAGTGAGAAAACTCCAACAAGCCTCAGGTTCCTCCCAAGCTCCGGGCAGTGCCTTTATTTGCCTCAGCTCCCAGAAGAAACACAATTCCTTGGATGTGCCAGAGGCACCTGAGCTCACAGAGGAGCCCAGGCAGAAACAAAACTGAAAATCTGGTGGTTTTTTACTCAAGCAAAAGCTCAACTTCTTGTTCCCAGGTTCAGAACCACAGAAACAAAAGCACAGAATCCCCAAGAATCCCGAGGAACAAATCCTCTGGCAGCTCCTGTGTCAAAACCACCAGGGGTTTGTTGTTCCTACAGCAGGGGGAGATTCCCTCTGGATTTGGGAGAGCTCAGGTGAATTCTCTGGTTTATAAACCCCCCAGAGATCAGTTTATTTGTTGTCCCCTCTCTGCTGTGCTCCCCTGGCTGTCTGGAGTCTCCAAGGCTGGATTGTTTCCTTGGATTTATTTTAGCTGACCTCTGTTTCCCCTCTTCTCTCTTCCCACACCTTGGCTTGTAGCACAGAGAGCTCTGCCTTCAACAGTGAAAAAAATAATCATCTTTTTATTGCCAACAGTCCCTGTCCTAATTCCTGCAGGCCGGGAAGGTTTGCCTGAGGGAGGGAGCAGCACCTGGAGAAGAGTTTTGTGTGTTCTCTGTGCTCCCCAACACCTCCTGCACAGGAGGCAAAGCCCCTGCCAGGACCAGCAGCTGCTCCCACCAAATCTGCGGCCAAAATCAGGTCAAACGTGAGGTATTATCCCTCAGCAAATTAATTAGAGAGCAAACGAGGCTGAGTTAACTCTTTAACAGCTCCGTGGGATGTTCTCAACAGCTGTCTGCAAAGGAATATTCCAAATATCCCTCAAAAAAATGCCATCTGAATCTGCAGGTATCAGAACTGAGTCCAGCTCCTCCACAGGACACAAAAACTCTGGGGGGATTTTTCCCTCCTCTCCCAGGACACTCTGAGAAACAAAGGGGACATCGAGGAACAAAGGGGACACCAAGAAACAAAGGGGACACCAAGAAACAAAGGGGACATCAGTGCCCTCAACTGCTCTGACCTGGAGGATCCTGGGGGTTTTCCTGTCACCAGCAATAAATCCAATTTATCCACTGAAATGCTGGAATTTCCTCACTCCTCCTGCAGCCCACAGGATTTCCAGGGAACGCTGTGACATTCCCTGGAAATGCTGAGGGGAAAATCCCAGCAAAGAATCCCAGAACCACGGCAGGTTTTAATGGAAAACTGGGTTTGAACTCCAATCCAAAGGGATTTTGCCCATTTGGCTCCAGCCCCCACAGTTTAAAGACCATAATTCAGCATTTTGCTGGTGTTCAGCCCTCAGGGTACCAAGTTTTATAATTTTCCCCTCTAATTTTGCTCTATAAAATATCTCACTCTATGCAATGTCTTTGCTCCACACTGTCCCAATTCCCAGCCTGTATTTTCAGCACCACCAAGATTGTCCTTAACTCCTCCCAGGCCCTGGATTTGCCTTGGTTCCACTTCTTTCCCTTTGGTAAAAATATCCACAACTCTCTTTGCTTGGCTTCCAGAGAGGAGAGAAATTCAGGAGAGAAAATGGATGGAGGAAAGGAAAAAAACCAAAACAACACAATCCCCACACAAAAACCTGCAGGAACAGACAGAAAAGGGAGAAACAAAGACCAAAAAAAGAGGGGAATTTTCTGGATTTTCCTCCCCTGAGTTATTTATAAACAAAGTGTATCCTTAAGCGGCCAAACGCGAGGAAAAGCCAAACTCGGGGTGCACAAAATGACATTTTTTTAAGCACCTGAAAAAGCAGGGCTTTAATCCAGCCTCATCCTCTAATCTATTTTCTCATCAGTGCCAGCAGTGCCAGATGCTGCAGCACAAAGTGCAGGAATTCCACGGGAGGCAGACGTGGAACAATCTGCTCTCCCAGGAAGTTCCCTCTCATCTCTCTCAGGCTGGTTTAAAATACAAAGAATCAATAATTTCACCTTTATTGTTCTTTGAAAATTGTCTTTTTCCTTTTGCAAAGTTTCTCAGACTTCTGGGATGGACAGGAATTATTTTGCCAAGTTTTGTGCTTCGAGAACCCTCTGGCGAACGAGCCCTTGGTCTAATTAGACATCTAATGAAAAATTCAGTTAAAAATTAAATTCCAAAGGCTTGGATTTTTCAACTTTGCTGCACAACCAAGAAAAAAGTTCTTCATTTATTTTCTCTGTACCATTCATCAAACTCTTTCTAAGATTCCAACCTGTGTAATGGGTATATCCTTGAATTATTTGGGACATGAAGGGCTCAGAGATGAATGGAACACTCAGGAAGCACAGCTTGGCTTTTTCCCTGTTTTAGCAGCAACAGGACGGAATCAATTTGTTCCTTTTAAAAAAAAAAAAAAACAAGCTTGAAGCTGAGAGCTGTTTTCATAATTAAAGAAACTCAGCTGAAATTCACCCAGGCCAGCTCCAGCATCCCCCTGCATCGCCCCAAACCAAAACACTGCAGCAGCAAGGAGCCCAAAGTGAAGCTGACAAATTATTTTCATTCTCTAAACTGAAGGAAAAGGGGTAAAAAAAAAAACCCAACAAAAAACTCAGAGCATGAGTAATAACATCGTGTTAAAATCCTTCTCCTTCAAAGCAATATTTCATACAAATATCCACGCATATGTTTGCAACAGGTTTAATCAAGTTTAAGGGAGTTTTTTCACCTCATTATTTGTCCTACATCTTTCCAATTTATTTTTTTTCCCTGATCTGCCAAGGCTGTATTTATCCCACTGCCACAATTATCCAATTTTATTTGCTGAGGGAACCAGATAAAGACTGACACATTGGAAAGACAGGCACTTAATTGAAAGGAATAAAGGTGTTTTCAAGCACTGGTTTTGTCACTGTTTTTTCCCAAATATTTCAAACTTCCTCTGTTTCACCAGGGACAGCTCCACATGGATCATCCCAAGGAAAGGATGTTTGGGTTAAACAAACCATTCCAAATAAAATCTGCCAGGATTTTCCCAGCTCTGACCCGGGATATCCATTGCAAACATGGAAATTCCAGGGATTTGACTGGAATGACTTTTTAAAGGAGCCTTGTGTGTTCCCAGAGACGATTACTCAGCTAATCTGGGTTAAGCTTCCTGATGGATAAATCAGGATTTGAATGCTGAATAAGGAGAGGTTTCCATGTGACGTGGGGAGAGCTGAGAAGTAAATACAGAAGTGGTAGAGAAAAAACCTGAACGTGTTTTTGGAAAAATAAACCCAAAAAGGCTCAATATTGTCCTTTACTTCACCTTCACATGAAAACATTGCACTAAAAATCATTTCCTGGAATCTAAAATGTCCAAAAAGGAGAATAAAGTAGGACCCAGCTGTACCTGGAGCACCTGAGCAGGCACAAGGAAACATTAAAACAGATGAGATGACAAGAGAAACCGAGAATTCCAATGATTAATCTGCCAGGAAAAGCACTTGTTGTGCTAACAAGCTTTTATTCCAGATGATTTATAGATCACAGATTTGTTCATAACCTTTTTAACCATCAGCTCCCTCTCTGGAGCTGATAATGAGACACACTCAAAACGAGCATCTCTCCCATAGTGGCCTAAAAAAGTTCCCTGTTCCACTGGATTTACGACCTGCAAGTGCAATTTATTCAACTCATTCACTGCTGCTTTCTATGGACACCAGGATTCCAGGGAAAAAAAATAAAATAAAAGGCATTGTATGGATAAAATATTTCCAGAGGAAAAAAAAAATAAAAGGCATTGTATGGATTCTGGAAAAACATTGTATGGAAAAAAAAATTCCAGAGGGAAAAAAAAAATAAAAGGCATTGTATGGATTCTGGAAAAACATTGTATGGAAAAAAAAAATTCCAGAGGGGAAAAAAAAATAAAAGGCATTGTATGGATTCTGGAAAAACATTGTACGGAAAAAAAATTCCAGAGGAAAAAAAAATAAAAGGCATTGTATGGATTCTGGAAAAACATTGTATGGAAAAAAATTCCAGAGGAAAAAAAAGATTAAAAGGCATTGAATGGATTCTGCTGGAAAGAGTCTCATACAAGAGAGACCTACCAAGAATTCCCTCTTCAGTGGAGGATCTCTTGGGATGTTCCCTGTAGCAACAGATGCTGAGCCTCACACAAAACAACTCCGTGGCCCCAGAGATCACAGCGAACACCTCGTTCCTCCCCAGAACTGATTTATAACTCATCAACCTCCACCCGAGCAGGGGGAAAAAACCTCCTCTTTGTGGAACAGCTCCCAGCTCCTCTCTCAACTCTCAACTCCCTCCCCAGGCTGTGAACTGGAGAAAAGGAGGCTCGGGAAAAACACAGGGAGGCAAAGCACATGGCAGGGAAATGATGCAGAGGAAATGTCTCCGGCACAGGAGCACCGGGAAAGGCTCATCCCACTCGGAGTTCCGAGGCTGCAGATCCCTCTGAGCTTTTGGGGATGGGGCCGGGCTGTTTGGGAAGGGAGATCCCACAGGGACAGCCCCATCCCATTCCAGCGTTGTACGGATTCTGCTGGAAAGAGTCTCCTACAAGAATTCCCTCTTCAGTGGAGGATCTCTTGGGATGTTCCCTGTAGCAACAGATGCTGAGCCTCACACAAAACAACTCCGTGGCCCCAGAGATCACAGCGAACACCTCGTTCCTCCCCAGAACTGATTTATAACTCATCAACCTCCACCCGAGCAGGGGGAAAAAACCTCCTCTTTGTGGAACANGATCGTGGAGCCACTTGGTGGAACATCTCCCAGCTCCTCTCTCAACTCTCAACTCCCTCCCCAGGCTGTGAACTGGAGAAAAGGAGGCTCGGGAAAAACACAGGGAGGCAAAGCACATGGCAGGGAAATGATGCAGAGGAAATGTCTCCGGCACAGGAGCACCGGGAAAGGCTCATCCCACTCGGAGTTCCGAGGCTGCAGATCCCTCTGAGCTTTTGGGAAGGGGGATCCCTACCGGGCTGTTTGGGAAGGGGGAGCCACANGAGGAAAAAAAAGATTAAAAGGCATTGAATGGATTCTGCTGGAAAGAGTCTCATACAAGAGAGACCTACCAAGAATTCCCTCTTCAGTGGAGGATCTCTTGGGATGTTCCCTGTAGCAACAGATGCTGAGCCTCACACAAAACAACTCCGTGGCCCCAGAGATCACAGCAAACACTCAGAATTGATTTATAACTCATCCACCTCCACCTGCGGAGGGCGGAAAAAACCTCCTCTTCGTGGAGCCACACCAAGGGAACAGCTCCCAGCTCCTCTCTCAACTCTCAACTCCCTCCCCAGGCTCCGAAATGGGAAAAAGAGGCTCGGGAAAAACACAGGGAGGCAAAGCACCTGGCAGGGAAATTATGCAGCNCACAGGGAGGCAAAGCACATGGCAGGGAAATGATGCAGAGGAAATGTCTCCGGCACAGGAGCACCGGGAAAGGCTCATCCCACTCGGAGTTCCGAGGCTGCAGATCCCTCCCGGGCTGTTTGGGAAGGGGGATCCCACCAGGACAGCCCCATCCCGCGGCGCTGGGAAGGAGCAAATCCCGGGAATTGCGGCTCCAATGGAACACGGCGCTGCAGCCTCGCCGCGGCCAGGGGAGAACGAGCCACCCCGACAGCAATTGGAGGCGGAAAAGGATACAGGGAGAAATAGCCGGGAAATAAACATATACAGAAAACACCTAGGAGGTGCAGAGAGTGCAGAAATAAAGTAATTTTAAAAAGCAATTAAAGCGCACATCTGCTCTGTGGCAAACCGCAACCCTTGTTTGTTGGGTTTGGGGTTGTTTTGTTTGTTTTTTTTTTTTTTTCCTCTGAAGGCGATGCGATTCCCCATCACAAAACTTAACGGGGGCCAGGCAAAGACCCCGCAATCGGCCCCGGGCATGGAACAGGGACCGGGACCCCTGAGGGCCGGGCAGGGTCCCCTCAGAGTCACCTCAGGGTCCCCTCAGTCCCCTCAAAGCCCCCTCAGAGCCCCCTCAGGGTCCCCTCAGAGCCCCTCAGAGTCACCTCAGGGTCCCCTCAGAGTCACCTCAAAGCCCCCTCAGAGTCCCCTCAGAGCCCCTCAGAGCCCCCTCAGAGTCACCTCAGGGTCCCCTCAGAGCCCCCTCAGAGTCCCCTCAGATCTCAGAGTCCCCTCAAAGCCCTTCAGAGTCCCCTCAGAGCCCCCTCAAAGCCCCTCTACGTCCCCTCAGAGC
>VWZU01008051.1:45399-59977 GCA_013397095.1 Sterrhoptilus dennistouni | reverse complement strand
GGGGGGGGGGACTTTAACTGTAGCTGCAAGCGACATAGAAAAGGGAAAATGACACATTTGATTCATTTTCTTACATAAAAGAGCTGCACTCCTGAATGCTCTTCAAAATGAATCTGCAGGATCTTAATTTGTACCTCAGAAGCTTCACACCGTTCCTGAAATTGTCTGGTTCAAACTGCAAAGGCCTTTCCTGGTGAGTGTGAGGCCAGGGCCAAAAAAATCCCATTTCTCTGCAAACTGCCCAGCTTCCCTGGGAATTGGCTCAGGATTGTTTGTGGCACAGGAACATTTCTGGAGCTGCAGCAACGTTTTCCCTGGGAAGGAAACAGAAACTGTGCTGGGTCACTCCTGTGGCTGCCCTTGGGCTGCTCCCAAATGCAATTCCAAAGGTTTTTGCTCTTTCCCCTTGACCAAAGGCAGGTTAAATCCCTTTGGATCTGCCAAAGGAGTGGAGGAGACCCCTCAGAGCAGAGCTGGAGGGGAAGATCATCACTTGAAACCCATTTTTTTTGGGTTTCCTGGCGTGACCCTGTTCCCTATTTTCTCCCTGTTCCTTGGCAGGGCTTTCCCAGCTCTCCTGCCAAGCGCAAATTCCCTGCTCCAGACATTTTCAAGGAGACAGCTCCTGGAACAAAGCCCCTCCCAGCCCTCCCCGGGGTGACACCTGTGTCCCTCACAGGGACAATTCTTCTGGAATTCTGGAATCTTCTTGTGGCTCCGACAAAAAAATCCCCTCACCTTCCAAAAATCCCCAGGCACTGCACATTCCCCTCTCCAGCTCAGCCAGGAATAAAACAAGAAGATTTTGCTCCAAACTCAGCAATCCCTCATGGCTCAGCTGTGGGAAAACAACCTGACCTGAAACTGAGAGGGAAAAATGATGGAAAATAACTGGCCTCTGCTCCAATTTTTCCCCAGGTCCCGATTTTTCCCCTCCCCGAGGCAGCTGCTGCCCGAGGGAGTGGCCGGAGCAGATGGAGCATTCAGGATATGCAGATTTTGGCTTTCGGTGGGAGCACGGAGAGGTGAGGAGAGGGATTGGATGTCCTTTCCATCAGGATGGAAATGCCAGCCTCAGGAATTATTGATGGAGCCGTGGGTCAGGATTTGCAGCATCCTCAGGAGCTCTGGGATTACAGATGTGGACAGGATGGGATCCAATCCCTTGGTTCTGCACTGATCACACCCCAAATCTTCTCTTTTTGCTGGAGCAGCTCAGATTTGCTGCATTTCCTGCAGTTTTGCAGAGCAGATCCATTGGTTTTCCTGCTCTGGCCATTAGGAAAATCATGGGATGGCAGTGGGAGGACGGGCTGGGAAAACCTGGGAATTTGACAATGTTTATTGAGGAGAGACCTCCTGCACATTCCTGAATTTTCCAGGAAAATCTTCCCTGACCATTCCCATGGTTAAGCTCCCCCTGTTCGTGTGGAATTACTGGGAAAGGACTGGGCAGGCTAAAATCAACATCAGCTTTTTATTTCTGGAGAAAGATGATCTTCAAACACAACCAAATATTTTTTCTGGACACTTCCATGGAAGGATCATTCCATCCTCCAGAGAAACGGGCTCTCCTGTCTCTTCCCAACAGCAGGAAGTGAATCCTAAATCCAGGATCCATCACGGCTTTAGCTTGGATTGCTACAGGAGCCTGCAGGTTTCTCTCCAGTCACTGTGACAAGTTTTGGTTCCTAACACAAACCAGGTTTTAATTCCTCACCCCACACAATATTTTGGAAACCAGAACATCAGACCTGTGTCACATCCAGCATCAAAAAGCCCCATAAGGGCCAGGTCAGCAGCTTAACCAAAACCAGCAGTGGGGTTTTGTGTTAAGCTGGTTTTAAATTCAGCCTTGCTTTGGTTTTTAACGTTGGTTTTGCCCTTTTGGCTTTGTGTCTCTAAAGCTTGATAGAAATATATTCTTTGGAATACACAATAAATTCATCCTCCTTCACTCCTCAAAATAGTTCTCTGAAAAGGCAGGTGTAGAAAAATATTTATGAACTATGAAATAAAAAACAAGAAAAATAGCTCTGGCTTGCAAAGAGGTGTGGGTTTGTTTTCTTGCTTCTCCCAGAAAATCCAGACCTGATTTACTCCCACCTGAGTAGGGTTGTAGAGAGAAAGTGACTTCTCCAAGGACAGACAGACAGGTTGGATCCCCCAAAATCAAAAATGCAGGTCCTTGGATCAAATTCCTGTCTTTTCTCCCATGGAATCTTAGGAAAGAGCTTGGGAAGAGATGTCAGTGTAAAACTGCACCATTTGGAATCTTGTGTTCCACAAGAAAATGTGGATACTTTACTTGAAATCCATCATTTCATCCAATTACTGGAGACACAGGAATCTGGATTCTCTTCCTCTTCCTGCAGCCTTTCACTCCTTGATCCATTCCTTCCCACCACATCCAGGCTGGCTCGATGTCCCAAATCATTCCCAGGGAAATGGCACATCCCAGCTTTTCTCCCACAGAAATATTCCAGGGATCAGCTGTCTCACCCTTGGGCACTAAAACCAGAACACGCTGGATAAATCAAGGGAGGGAAAACTGGGGAATGCATCAACACCTGGAAAAACTTTAGGAATATTGAATTTTAGGGTGATTACATCACTTTTTCTCTGTGGCCTCCTGCCCTTTGGCTGTGACCACCCGGAACTGTGGAACATAAGGGATGGTGGGATTAGGCTTCAGGCTGCTTTGGATAAACTCCTTGATATTTGCTGGGAGAACCCCTCTCTCCTTGAGCAGATCCATGCTTTGGAGCTGACACATCCCCCTGGAGCTTTCTGTCAGGAAAACCTCTCCCTGCAAAACCTCCCTGTGTCCTTTTTCCAGGGCTGTTATCCCCAGGTAAAACAGGCTCCGCTCGGCGCCGCCTGGAAAAGCTTCATCCAAAGGCTCCGAAAATCCCTCCGAGGAAACCAGGGACAGAGCCCTGCTGGGCTGGGAGCCAGGGAATACCAGCAATGCCCCATTCCCAACCTCCCAAGCAGCACTGAAAGCCCCTAAAACTCTGGAATCTTCCCCTGGGAAGCAGCTCTCCAGGCAGCTCCTGGGGTGGGTTTTCCGCCGGCAGAGCCCGCTGGATCGGGAGTTGCTGATGATGGTGGCGTATCTGAGGTCACACTGAGCTGTGCTTTCTCCATCCTGGCAGCTCCTGGAGAAGCTGCTGGAGCATGCAGAGTCACATTCTGAATCCTGAGACCTGGAATCAATCCCTGAAAAGTCTCCTGGCTCCTGTTGTTCCAAGGTTTTGGTGACGCTGATGTCTCCCAGCGCCATCTCTGCCTCCAGGAGAAGCGGCTCGCACGACGTCGGCTCGGGCTGCTTGGCAAAGAGGTGCTCCAGAGTTTCAGGCTGGAAGGAAAAGAGGGATTTCAATGTTCCATTTATCATAGAACAGCTTTATTTCACTCCCCAGGTTTTCTGGATCACAGCATCCCACACCAAAGGTCATTCCCAGCAGCCTGAAGCCACATCAACTTCCCATATAATTTTTTAAGAATTTTACAGTTGAGAATCCTCCAGAACAAAATTTCCTCAACAGGTTTAATCATTGATACATCAGCTGGAGGAACTTTCCCTGCTGGGATTGGATTATCCAGGTCAAATTCAGCCTTTCCACAGGATTTTGGGAGCAGCTGCATGTTTGAACTGAGTGAAACACCTCAATCTGGGAGAAATGCAAGATTTACAACTCCCTAAGAAATGCACATGGAAATGATCCACCAGCATGAACTGACAGCAGCACCAGAGCTCCAGAGCAGAATTCCCTTGTATTTCCTAATAAATTCAAACAGATAAACTCAGTTTTTTTCTGGATTAACACACCATGTTTTACAGCAGGGAAGCTGCCAAGATAATGAGGAAAATGCCAAAATACTCAAGAGTAGTGGGAAATTAGAGAAAAGAGTAAAACTCTTGGGGTTCTACTCAGTCCAGACTCACTGTTGGTGACACCTGGGCTTTGAATTTGGGATTTTTTCCACAAAATTTGGGATTTTTCCCACACAAATCCATCACCTTCCCACGTCAAAATGAACAGGGAGCTTTTAAACAATGAAAATTACTTTTTTTTCTCCCCATGCATGTGGTTTATCCCTGATGGAGATGTTTGTATCCCTTCCCCTCTCCACGGGCACCACGGCAAACACAGATGAAACCCCTCCCAGCCAAGGCTAGGGGTGTTTTGGCAAAGGCCACCATCTGTCACCCATGAAAAACTGGCAGATATTTATCACATCCAATGCATAATCCAGGGAAATGGGAACCTCAGGATGGAGCCAGAGGGGTGAACAGGGCTGGATTTCCACTGGAGACAGAGCTGGGACAACAGCCCTGGGTGGAGGAGGCAGCAGCCCCAGGGAAATACAAACCTGCTGGAAATTAACTCCCTGTGCCCACGAGCAGTTCTTGGGGTTGGGAACATCCTCCCAGAGCAGCTTCTTCACCCTGAAAATGTCAGGGAAAATCTGGAGTTGGTGCTGTTCTCACAGGGGCAGGAAAGGAATCTCTGCCATTTGATTTCTCCACAGCATGAAATAACGTGGCCATGAAATAATCTTTGGGGAGATGATAAATAGCCATGAAATAATCATTGGGAGATTATTAAATCTCCTCAAATTCAATCCCAAACACAAAGAAAGGACATTCCAGATGGCAGTTTGGGAAAATATAAAGGGTACACTCTGTGCTGAATGATCACAACCCTAAAGGGGGCCTAAAGAGGCCCCAGGAGAGCTGGAGAGGGATTTGGGACAAGGGATGGAGGGACAGGACACAGGGAATGGCTTCAAGCTGGAAAATGGGGGGATTTAGATGGGAAATTGGGAAGGAATTCCTGGCTGGGAGGGTGGGGAGGCTCTGGAATAGAATTCCCAGAGAAGCTGTGGCTGCCCCTGGATTTCTGGAAATGCCCAAGGCCAGGTTGGAGCACCCTGGGATAGTGGAAGATGTCCTTGGGGTGGCCCTGGATGGGATTGAAGGTCCCTCCCAACCCAAAGCAGTTTGGGATTCTGTGACAGAAGCTCAGCAGAGTGGAAAGTGCAGCTGCACCACCTGGAATTTTGGAGAAGAAGGAACAAAGTACCTTTGGTGTGAAAGCAGCAACGCTCCCAGCAGCAAAACTGAGGTGGAAAAAACAATTGGCAGAACCACATGGAGGCTGCCACTACTCCCAGCTTCAAATCCCCCTGGAAATAAAGAGTTCAGCTATTAATGCAGCAAAATGATTTGTCTGGGAGCAAAGAGTTGGCAACAGGGAAATAATAAACAGTAGAAACAACAGCTTAGGTGGGGAAATAACCTTGAGCAATAGTTTTATTGCACACGGTCGAACCTTCCCCTTGGGAATAAACAGACAAAAAGGAATTATTTTAAATAGGAGTTTAATCCCTCACTCAGCTCAGCCCACAGAGAGTTTTCACATTAAAGCTGAAGTCTGTTCACTGTTTGTAGGTACATTACAGTGACTTTATTACTACTTTTTTTTCTTCAGATGAGACAGAGGTTTTGCACTAAAAGTCACTTTTACTTCATAAAAAAACAGGGACAAAGATCCTGTCAGTCACCTTTGGCAAACTGATCCGTGGCTCTGGCTTTGCCAACTCCTCCAGCAAACACAGGGTAGAGGCTGAACTGGTACTTCTCAATCAGGACAAAGTGATCTGGAAAGGGGAAATCAGCCTTTGGAATCCACTGTTTTCCACTTCTTAACCAATTCCCCCCACAGAGGCTCTGGGCACAGATCACAGATCAGCTCAAAGAGGGCAATAATGGACCTTTTACAGATCTTCAAAATCCCAAGATCCAAACTATTAATCCAGAATTATTCTGTCATGGAATGAGCACCTCATGGAGCTACTGTGATAATTTTCAGGAGTAAAGTCAAAATGCAAAGCAAATGCAGATATTAATTTGAATAATTAGCTGGTGTGTTCAATATTGCAGAACTAATTTTATTGTATTGCCACAAAATGAACTCACTCCAGAGCTTAAGGTGATTATTAATGCAACAGGGAATCCTCTAATGAGCATCAAAATTTGATTTATTGGTCAATAAAAGTGATTAGAAACAGGGAAGGGGAAAAAAGGGCTCAGAGCTCAGAATTTCCCCATTTTTCTGTTCCACACCAATTAACAGCAAGAATTACATTTTCAAGCACAGACTCACCATAAATAAAATATTTCCTGAGATTTGGAGGGACTCGCAGCCATTTCATCTGCTCCCCTCTGTTCAGGTTCCTCCACTCAATCACAAAGGATTTGAGCCCACGGATTTTTGGGGAGAGACTCCAAACCAGCACCACACAGGTGCTGTTCACCAGGTAAGCACTCAGGGATTGCACAGCGTCCACTGGGAAAACAGGGAAAACATCCTACAAACTGCTCAAGTCTCACCACTTTATCACTTTGATTATTTTTTGTATAATAAAAGCATCAGCAGAGAGATTTTTGTCCCTCAAGCCACCAAAACTTGGGTTACACTAAACCAGCCTCAAGCTCTAAACAGATCAAGTTTCTCATAGACATCAAATATCTCAATTCTCACCTGCAATTCTTTAATTATCCTTAAACAACAAAGTAAAAACTCCTGAATCTTTGAGAATAAATTAAGCAGAGTGCAGCCAAATCCAGGAATTGCTGCCCAGGAAGTCTGAGGACTCTGTACCCTGGCAGCCCAAAACATGAGCACATTTCATTTTGGAAATAACAAAACATTCCCCAGCAGGAATGGGGGGTGTTCCCAAATCAAAGGAGACAAAAGATTGGTTCTCCAATAGGATTTTATTTCTCTTTGGTTAATTGCTTTATATTTTATTAGTGAAGACAGCCCAGAGACAGACAACTCTTTTCCCAACCCAAAAATCATTAGGATTTTCATTATGGTAATCTGAGTTTTCCAACACCTCTGTTGGTGCTGAATGTATCCCCATAAAACATTCCTTGCTCCAGCAGAGGGAATTTTATCCCAAAAGAGATTTCCCTATGAACATCACCAGGATTCCTGGCATTTCCCACATCCCCCTCATTGCTGCTCTTACCTGTGCTCATTTGCTGGGACAGAGTTAAATTAGAATTAACTGCAGAAATTCCAACTGAATTCATGGCTAAAATGGTGATGGTGTGGGTTGGCTCAGTCCATGGAAAAGTCCAGCTGGTGCCATGATCCACAAATTCCTCCCAGGAGGGGTTCCCTGGGGTCTGGTGCTTGATGATGTATCTGCTCACGCTGCACAACGAGTGATTCTCCATCAGGGGCTGCAGCAATTAATTAATTAATGGGAATGAATTCCTCAATTCCCTCTACACTCCCTGATTCCCAGAGGAATGGTTGTTTGGGCAGCCTCAGTTTTAAGGAAACAATAAAGATATTCTGGCTCTTGTCTTTTTAAAGGCTTCATTTCCCTCTCCGAGAGCTGACTCTGATTCTCTCCCTTCCCAGCAAAGGGAATTGAAGGACAAGGAAAGCCAAACTTTCAGATTCCCACAGCAATTCCCTGCTTGACACATTTCTCAGGGTTCAAACCCCAGAGCAGCACATGAGCAAACAGGAATGGGCACTGAGGATTTTTTTTCCTGCCCTGCATTACCATTTTAAGGCAAAGAAGGCAAAACCATCTCCCATTTTATCCCAGAATTCCCAGCAGGATTCATGCTCTAGGACGAGCCAAGCAATTGTCAGGAACACAGAGAAAGGCAAACCCCAATTCCCACAAGCCTCATGTGCCTGTCAGACTCCCCTTCTGGCAATTCCAGCTGGTTTTAGGATCAAAAGGAAAGCCCCAAATGCAGCTGCTCCCACCTTCCACAGCAGTGTAACATTCCTCTGATTCCTTGCTGGATCCTCAGTAATAATTCTCCAAAATTCCGGGCCTTGCGAAGGAGCTGCAAAACAACGATTTGGGCAGGACAATCCCACCTGAGTGTGGCAAATCCCTGAGGGTGGGAATCACAGACCTCTGATGTCCTGAACGAGGGTTTGGGCTGCTCTGCTCCAGTCACTCCAGTACCCGGAGCCATCCAGCTCCCTGCAGCGCACCTGCACCACGTACTCCACACAAAGCTGCTCCACTGCTATCACAGCCCAGCTGCCTGAGGGGTTTGGGACTTCATAAAGCTGGGAGAGAAAGGGGAAAAATCAGAGGGAGAGCAAAGGGATGTTTAGGCAGCTCTTAAGAGTCAAAATTCCCCAAATTCCCTGGAAAGGAATGAACCCAGGGAGGAAAGTGGGATTGTGAGGAATATTTCTTTGTGGATGCTGCAAATGTTTGATTTTGTCTGCGGGTAAATCCCATAAAAAAGCAGCTCCACTCTGCAGGACAGCAGAGCAATGATCCCTGCTCCAATCCAAGTGGAAGAGCCAGTACCTGCCATGGAATCTCCTGCCTGTTCCCTGAATTCCAGCGGATCTGGAAGGTCAGGTCCCTGTTGGCAAAGACAGGTTTGGTCCAGCTCACGTTGAGCAGCCCCACGTTCCTGGTGAGCTCTGCTCCCACGTTGGAAGGGGGGAGAGGCTTCACTGGGAAATGGAAAAAAAAAATTTAAAAATTAACTGCAATGTCTGCATTGACACTTCCCATTAAATTAAATCATGGATGGCTTTTCTTTGTCCTCATATTGGTGGGTAACACTCAGCCTTTGCTATTCCAAGGAAAACAGGACTGAAACCCAGAATCCATGGGAATGTTTCCATCTATTTAAATTCCATTTAAAGCACAACAGATTATTTTGGTGCTGGCATTTGCTACCTGCTCTGGGATAAAGAGCAAAAGACAGAGCCAGGCAATAAATTTCAAGGTTTAGGTTGGATTTTTAGGGAAATTTCTCCATGGAAAAGGTGGTCAGGCATTGGAAGAGCTGCCCAGGGCAGAGGTGGAGTCCTTATTCCTGGAGGGATTTAAATTCCATGTGGATTTGGTATTTGGGGACATGGTCAGTGATGGCCTTGGGGCTTTTCCAACCTTAGCAATTCCATGATTTTCATGGGGTCACCCCTGCAGAAAGCAGCAGCAATGGCTGGGGACAGACATTGTGCAGTGATTAATGGAAATGGTTTTGTTTTGTTTTATTTTATTAATTGGAAATCCCTCCCAGATCCAGCTTCTCCAGCATAGAAATCTCCCAAAACCCTTGTTTGCTAATCAAGCCAAATTGAAATAAACTTGTTTTGGATAATCAGATGTGAATGAGGAGAAAACAACAACAAATTTTATTTTTTTTTTCATTTTGGATGGTGCTGGAACAGGTTTGTTTTGCTTTGCTACAACACAGAGCACCCTGCACCCAGGATAAATCATTCCATCCATTGTCACCACATAATAAGTGCATTTTTTTTATATTTATGTATTTATTTCATATTTATATAACTCAAATTTATTTCATAATTATATAACTGTAATTTATTTCATGTAGAACCTCTGGGGTCCAACTGCCTTGTTTGCTCTCACCCATGTTCACATTTGTGTCCATAACATACTCAATTTTTTGTCCCAATGAATTCTCTGTTACACAGTAGATAAGAAGAAGTGATTTGCACATTTTGGAGTTTTTTAAAACACTCAAAACACTGCTCCTGCCTCTTGTTTTTATCCAAATTTTTAAGTGCTCTGTGTGTCACAAAACTTTGTACCAGCATGGAAGGGCAGGGACAGCCCCCATGATTTTAAATGGATTTATAACTGTGTAAATAATACACTGTAGTGGGGTATAAACTTAATTAATTGAACAATTAAATAACCAAAACCTTAAAAATGAGCTTCATTTTGCAATATAACAGGGAATAAAGGGAATAACAAGCAGAAGTGAATGTTTTAAATGAAACATCCTGCTCCTGTATGAAAATGACATTTAATCCCAAATTATTTTTTTTTAAGGTAACATCAAACCCCTCACGTTTTTTATTTAAAACCAGTGGAAAAATTCTTTCCCTACACCATTTAAAACCCAGGGAAGAGAGATTCATGGCTTTTGACCTACCCACATCTGCTGGGATGACACAAACTGGGGAGGATTCCAGAGTTCCCAGGAAATGTTTAAACTCAACCCACAGGGTATATCCAGATAAGAGGAAAATGGGCTGGAACGTGCACTCGTAGGAATGATTCCTCTGCAAATGGCATTCCTTCACCTCAGAGCTTGGAGATGGCCTTGGAAAGTCAGAGCAGTAAATTTGGCTCCTTAAAAAAAACCAAAACAAAAATCACATTCAGTTGATCCATTTCAAATCTGGAGGGAATTAAAAGGAGTGGTGGCATTGGAAATGTCCTGGGATTTTGAGGATTGTTTGGATTTTGAACCTGAATCTGCTCTGAATGGATAAAAAATGTTTCAGTGTCACTCCTCAAAGCTTTGGCTCTGGAAAAAAGCAGGAAAAACAACAAAAAGCAGCAGGTACAGCAAGAGAAGGCAGCTCCAAATCCTCATCACTTGTGGGATTTTAGGGATTGGCAATAAACACAGTGAGGAAAATCTGCCAGGAATTGAC
Source organism: Sterrhoptilus dennistouni (assembly GCA_013397095.1). Lineage (NCBI taxonomy): Eukaryota > Metazoa > Chordata > Aves > Passeriformes > Zosteropidae > Sterrhoptilus > Sterrhoptilus dennistouni. The sequence goes on along the minus strand of VWZU01008051.1, from coordinate 49,487 downwards.
TCCAGTCAGGAATAATTTCCAAAATCCCAGCTGGGAGCTGCCACAGAGACCCACTGAGGCCTCCAGGAGATGGAAATCCCATAAAAACATCAACTCTGGATTAAAAAATCCCATGTCCAGTTATCACACCTGGCAAGAGAAGAGAGGAGCCCTGGATTCTGGATGAAATGGAACTGGATTAATCCTTGGAGTGGGAATTTTTCAACTTTCCCCTTGTGAGGAGAAGGGCCAGGGAGGGCTATGAGTTACTCAGCTGAACCACCAGAGTTACACTTTGGTTGGAATTTCCTTTTAAAGGATTTAAAGGATTAAAGCAGTGCCTGGTGCTGTGGAGGGTGGGATTGGAGCACTCCCTGCTCCCACAGGATGATCCCTTTGGAGCTGTTTCTCCTGCCTGCAGAGGGAAAGGTAGAAACAACCCAAGCAAAACAAAACCCCACAAGCCAGAGCATCACACGCACACAGCACAGCAGCACTCCAGCTCCAAAAGGCAACAGCAGCTGGAATTTTATTGCATTTTCTTCTTTCAGGTCTCACCCTGAACAAATAACCACAAAAATCCCAACAAAAAGAAGGATCAGCAGTGCCTGGGGAGGATTTGCAGGCAGTGGTAATGTCACTGTTTGAGACTGCAGGAGCACAAACAAATCTCCACATCATCACCTCCTACCAGAAAATCACATTTTTAGCTAAACCTGAACAGTGAGAAAAGTTGGAATAAAAGCCATGGTGAGCAGCATGGGGTTCATATCCCAGCTCCCTGCCCAGCAGTGCACTCATTATATTCATATTTGTGAAGGCAGGTTAAACAAAAAGCTCTCTCAGCACTCAGCCAGGAATTAATCCTGCCCCAAAAGCCTCCACTTGAATTTTCCAGCATTCCAGTTATTCCTTCAGTCCACAAAACCCTGGGAAATATTCACCTGGGCACCAGGATCATTCAAACCTCCCCCAGAGAAGACAGGCTGCCTTTCCAAAGGGATTAAGCTCTCAGAGCTGATGGAAGCTGTTTGCCAAAATTTTGCATTTTGATGCCAAAATTTTGCATTTTTTGATGCCAAAATGCTGCATCTCCAGCCCAGCAGAGCAGTGAAATTGTGGAATTTTTTTTGCCTCAGGAAGAGTTGTCTGTCTGTCTGTCTGTCTGAGTGTCTGAGTGGTTCTAGGAAATTCTGAGGCTCAACATATCAGGGGTGGAATGGGATGAGCTTTGAGGTTCTTCCCAACCCAAACCAGACTGAAATTCTGAGATTTTGGGATTCTGAGATTCTGGGGTTCTGGAATTCTGGGATTCAGGGATTCTGGGATTCTGGGAATTGCTGCAGCCCAAACTCACAAAATAATTCCCTTCAGAACTAAGGTTTGGGTCTCTAACCAAGATTTTTTCCCACCTTGGAATTAATTTGTTTCATCCTTTATTTTTACCTGTGTGTACATAGAAAAAAAAAAACAGAATTATAGAAAAATCCAAGACTGAGTGGAGACCTCAGTCTCCATCTCCAGTCTCCCATCTGAGAGCAGTTAAAATTGAATTTTAAATTCAAATTGGGTGGAGCTGTCAGGATCTGGGAGGCTCCAGGAACAGGGATTCCACAGCTTCCCCAGGTCAAGCATTCCCATTGGGAATGGGCTTTTCCTTTATTTCCTTACAACTTAGAGATAGGAGCAACTGGAATAATTTTTTAACTGATCCAAGAAATCTTCCTGAACAGAATTTGCTCCCAAACAGGTTGAAAAATGCTGAAAACCTTATAAATAAAATCTGTTACATACTCAGTATGTTATCTCTGGTTCCCTTTCTGCACACAGAATATGTTAATTCTATAATTACTATATTTATTTTTATTTTATATACCTATAATTATTTATCCAGAATCCTTCGACTCAATAATATTTTGAGCAATGATTCAATAATATTTTGAGCAATGCTTTGCCAACATAAAAAGAGAATTAAAATACCTGTAATATCTTAGCTGCAAACTCCCCAGGAGCAAGGTGGTTGGGCTTGCAGACCATCTGCAAGTCATTTTGGTCAAGTATCCATCAGTCTCACAGGAGATATTAAAATCCATGTCTAATTAAAAGAGGTGGAAAGCTTAATTAATGAGGCACAACGGTTGCTACAAAAGAAAAAAAAAACAAAAAGAAAAAAATACAAAAAAAAAAATCCCAAAGAAAAAATAATAAAATAAAAAAACACAAAGAAAAAATACAAAAAAAAACCCAAAGAAAAAATACAAAGAAAACCCAAAGAAAAAATACAAAAAAGCAAAGAAAAAAATACAAAAAAAGCAAAGAAAAAATTCAAAAAAACCCCAAGAAAAAATACAAAAAAAAACCCAAAGAAAAAATACAAAGAAAACCCAAAGAAAAAATACAAAGAAAACCCAAAGAAAAAATACAAAGAAAACCCAAAGAAAAAATACAAAGAAAACCCAAAGAAAAAATACAAAGAAAACCCAAAGAAAAAATACAAAGAAAACCCAAAGAAAAAATACAAAGAAAACCCAAAGAAAAAATACAAAGAAAACCCAAAGAAAAAATACAAAGAAAACCCAAAGAAAAAATACAAAGAAAACCCAAAGAAAAAATACAAAGAAAACCCAAAGAAAAAATACAAAGAAAACCCAAAGAAAAAATACAAAGAAAACCCAAAGAAAAAATACAAAGAAAACCCAAAGAAAAAATACAAAAAAGCAAAGAAAAAAATACAAAAAAAAACTCCAAAGAAAAAAAATAATAATAATTTTAAAAAATTTAAAAAAAAAACCACCCCAAAACAAACAGAAAAAAACCAGAAAAAAAACCCCAAGAAAGGCAATAAATGGCTTTTAAATGGAAATCTTCCATCCTTCCAAGGAAGATGCCCCAAAAGCAGAATGGAAAACCCTCTGGACTCTTACCTACTACATAGAATTCAGCGTATCTGTGGTGACACTCCCGACTTTGGTGACAACAGTACAAAGCGTTATAGAAGAAACTTCCTCTAGGCTGGGTTGCTTTCAAGTTGAAAAGAGTAACTTTGCTTACACGATTGCTCACAAGGGAATATTGGCTGGCTGGGATTTCCTCTGCTAAATTCAGCCACCAAACCACCTCCCGGGCCTCTACAGCCTGGGTTTGGTTTTTGTAGATGCACAGGAAGGAAATGTTGGAGCCAGCACTGGTCAGGGTCTTGGCAGGGAAGTACAGGACTTGAGCTGCATAAAAAGGGGGAAAAAAATCTATTGAGAGTTGAAAAAATAAAAGCATTTGTCAATAAATTATTATTATTATTATTAAAATCATTTGTCAATAAATCATTATTATTATTATTATTATTATTCAGTTGTATTTCTAACTTCCCTACCTAATCACCAGGAACAAGAGCAGAAATGAGTCTTGGGCCATCTCCCTCCACACCTGAAGATTTTCAATTCTGATTTAAATAATCTTTAATATCCTTAGGCTCCAGAAAAGGAAAAAGAGGAAAAATCCATTCAGATTTGAAACTAAACCAAAAAGCATAAAAGCATTTGTCAATAAATTATTGTTATTATTATTCAGTTGTATTTCTAACTTCCCTACCTAATCACCAGGAACAAGAGCAGAAATGAGTCTTGGGCCATCTCCCTCCACACCTGAAGATTTTCAATTCTGATTTAAATAATCTTTAATATCCTTAGGCTCCAGAAAAGGAAAAAGGAAGAGGAAAAATCCATTCAGATTTGAAATTGAACCAAACAACATAAAAGAGTTTGTCAATAAATTATTATTATTGTTATTAACATTCAGTTGTATTTCTAACTTCCCTACCTAATCACCAGGAACAAGAGCAGAAATGAGTCTTGGATCATCTCCCTCCACACCTGAAGTTTCTCAATTCTGATTTAAATAATTTTTAATGTCCCCAGGCTACACAAAAGGAAAAAGGAGGGGGAAAAAAATCCATTGAGATTTAAAACTGAACCAAAAATAAAATAAAGCAGTTATCAATAAAAAATTACTACTACTACTATTATTATTATTATTATTATTATTATTATTATTATACAATCTCAGTATTTCAAATCTGCCTGCAGTATGGTTTACAATCCAGGTTTTTGCCT
>VWZU01008051.1:29417-45351 GCA_013397095.1 Sterrhoptilus dennistouni | reverse complement strand
AAATAAATAAATAATAATAATAATAATAATAACTATAACTATTTTCTTTTGACTAATAATAATAATAACAACTTTTTTTTTCTATTAACAAATGCTTTTATGTTTTTCTGGTTCAATTTCTAGTCTCAATGGATTTTTTTCACCTCTTTTTCCTTTTGTGCGACCTGGGGAATATTAAAGGTTATTTAAATAAGAATTTAGAAATTTCAGGTGTGGAGGGAGACAGTCCAAGGCTCATTTCTGCTCCTGTAGTTGTTCAACGGAATTAAGAAGCAGGAAAGTTAGAAACACAACCGGATGATTAATAATAATAATAATAATAGTAGTAGTAGAAGTAGTAGTAATTTTTTATTGACAATTTTTAATGGTCCAATCCAGGCTCAAAGACACTGAATTTTCCAAGGATTTAAAGAAGTTTAAACTCAGCTCCTCAGGGATTCTGGGAAGATACAGGTGGAGCTGTTTGCAAAGAACCCCAAAACTAGCATTAAACCTTTTAAAGGATTTAATTTCATTTCCTTCCCCCACTGAGGACCCAGGCAGAGATTTTTTAGGATTTCCCCCAAACTTCCTTTTCTCAGGCAGAAAAGCTGATTTAGGATGTGTTGTTTAAGGTTTTATTAGGAAGAAAAGCTCTTTTTCTAAGGTTTAGTTCTTTCTTTGGTGCAGGTGCCCATAGAAAGGCCCAGGAAAAGCACAGGGTTCAGAGAATTCCCAGAATATTCCCAGGGAATTCTAAGCAGAGCATGGAAAAAACCACAACCAGATAATCAGAAAGTCAATTTTGCACAAGGCTCAGCATTACAAACCAGGCTGGACTGTAGAAAAAGCACATTTGGGTTTGCTCTGGGCCTTCAGTTCAGCCACAAAACTAAAAATCAGAAGCGAGAGGAAGCATCAGGAGAAAAAATCCTGAATTGAGGGGAGGTTCAGTGCTGCCAGCTGGAATTGGAAATGGAAAAGCTCTGAAGAAAAGAGCTTTTTGTGGGGCTGAGCAGGTGCTGCTGGGGGAGTGTGTGACAGACACAGAGGTGTGTTCTCCAGAATTCCCAATTCCCTGGCACAGGGAAGGAGCTGAGTGAGCCTCAGGCAAATCCAAGCAGGAAAAAGCTTCCACAGGATTCTTCATCCCAATTCAAGCCCTCCAATCCCATATTCCACAAAACCAACTGGAAAATCTGTGGTGGTGCATTCCATACACCTCCAGCAGGTGCCTCCTAAATAGGGAAAGAGTTTCAGTTTGCCTTTAGCCATTTTAGGGAGTTAGCTGGAAAGTTCTGGGGGTTTCCCATTGGAATTGGCTCAGCACCAGCACAAGGATTGGGATCTGAGAGTGTAAATCAAAACCTCGGGGTGATTTTATTGGTTTATAAGTCAGGTTATCCCTCCTAAAACATTCAGTATTCAGGAAAGAGCACAAAAGGAGGTAAAGGGCTTTTTTGGGTGTCTGAGATGTCTCAGACACCTGTGAGTGGTTTATCACCTGTTTTCTGTAACGTTTGTTATTTTTCCTCACTGAACCTTTTGATTCACAGAACACCTCCAAGGAGCAGTGTCAAATTAATTTCAGCCACTTCTCTGCAAAGGCTGGACCTTCAGAGATTGATATATCAGCACTTTGCTCATTACACTCTGGCCATGTGTGACTCAGTGTGAAAAACGAGTTCTAGTCTTTTAGAAAATTTTGTAAGTTTTATAAAAATTAAAAATTTTTATAATTTTACAATTAGGAGACAGAAAGGCAAAACTTCTAGCTGGGGTGCCTCACCAGAAAGCTCATCCTTCTCTTTTAATTACTGTGTTTTAAGGATTGCTGTTTTACATATTCAATAGATATCAAAACATTCTTTTCCAGTTTTTATCTCTTTCAAGTATCCCAAATCATTGATAAATGATAGATTTCAAGTATCCCCAATTATCTGATAGATTTATTTGTGGGTGGCTCTACTCTGTCTGGTGACATGGGTCTCATAAACCTTTCTCTTGAGGTTTTTGGTTGTTTTCATTTTGATAAAAACACAGAAATTTAGCAGTTTTTATGTAGGGTTACAAGGTGACAACCCTCACCCTGTATCTTCTGGCTTGGTCAGTTTAGATGTTACAAAGAAGGAAACAAACCCCAGTCTTTTTACTGTTTACACTATGTCACAATCACAAAATACATTCATCACTTTTCTAAACTCTATGAATAAAACATAATACAGGACAATTATACGTATAGTATTTATTCTAATATTTTCAAAAAGCCAACTTTATAATATGCATTTATAACATGTCCTACCTCCCAAAGTGAGGTTGTAGGGTGAGCTCCAGTCACTCCAGAATCCTGGACCATGGAGATTCCTGCTCCTCACCTGCACTGAGGCTGGAGAGTCCAGCAGGGAATTGTCTATGGCCACTGAACTCTCCAGAGAAACCCAAAGCAGCTGCTGGATCATCCAAATCCATTATTGGTGTAAAATGAAACAGCAAAAGAGACAGAGGGAATATAAATAAATTGTATGGAGTCAGAATTCCTTCAATTCCCTTTCATGCCTTCTCTTTACACTCCGATTTTGGGAGTAAACTGAGTAAATCACTTTGCTCCTTAAGAGACAGGAGAGAGACAAGGATTTTCTGTGTTTGTGTTTTTGAGATAGACATGGATTTTCTGTGTTTGTGTTTTTAGGTAGCAAGTTGGGTGAAAAAAAAAATCTTTCTTCTTTAAATTGACTGTCAATTTGAGAGCGGTGGAAGTTGTGTAACTCTGTGGGAAAGGAGTTGTTTCATTATGGGGCTGCTAATTAACTGCTGCTTGTTATTCCAGAGCCACTTGCGTGNCTTTGCTCCTTAAGAGACAGGAGAGAGACAAGGATTTTCTGTGTTTGTGTTTTTGAGATAGACATGGATTTTCTGTGTTTGTGTTTTTAGGTAGCAAGTTGGGTGGAAAAAAAAATCTTTCTTCTTTAAATTGACTGTCAATTTGAGAGTGGTGGAAGTTGTGTAACTCTGTGGGAAAGGAGTTGTTTCATTATGGGGCTGCTAATTAACTGCTGCTTGTTATTCCAGAGCCACTTGCGTGGTAGGAACAGGAAAAAAAAAAAAACCCAACCTATTTATACTAAAACTTATAAATATTAAACATAGATATGTTCTAGAACTTATAGAATCCTGAAAAGAAAATGGATTTGGACTTCACAGAAACCAGGATTTCGCCCAAGGAGAAAAAATGGAGTTTGTTTGTGAGGGCCAGCAGGAGATGGGGCTTCTCTCAGCGTGGACAGATGTAAAATCCAGTTTTTCCAGGAAAAAGGAGTGTGCTAAGCCCAGCTTTTCCAGGAAAAAGGAGTGTGTTAAGCCCAGATTTTCCAGGAAAAAGGAGCTCCAGGAAAAAGGAGTATGCTAAGCCCAGCTTTTCCAGGAAAAAGGAGCTCCAGGAAAAAGGAGTGTGCTAAGCCCACCTTTTCCAGGAAAAAGGAGTGTGTTAAGCCCAGATTTTCCAGGAAAAAGGAACTCCAGGAAAAATAAGTGCACTAAGCCCAGCTTTTCCAGGAAAAGGAATGTACTAAGCCCAGCTTTTCCAGAAAAATGGAGTGTGCTAAGCCCAGTTCTTCAGGAAAAAGCAGGGTGCTAAGGCCAGCTTTTCCAGGAAAAACCAGCATGCTAAGCCCAGCTTTTCCAGGAAAAAGCAGCATGCTAAGTGCTAAACCCAGCTTTTCCAGAAAAAAGCAGCTAAACCCATCTTTTTCAGGAAAAAGCAGGTGCTAAGCTCAGTTTTCCCAGGAAAAAGCCCATCTTTTTCAGGAAAAAAAAGGTGCTAAGCCCAGATTTTCCAAGAAAAAGCAGGTGCTAAGCCCAGCTCCACCAGAGCAGGCACAGTCTCAGTGCAAGGACAGTGAGGGTGGTGGGAAAGGTGGGGTTTGGGAACCCCCCTCACCTGGCTGTCCCCGTGTCCTGGAGGAGCAGAGACCCTCACTTGGTGCTGCAGAGGGAAGGGCAGCAGGGCAGGGCTGGACCAGCACAGCTTCACCTGGCCCCTCTCAGCCAGCTCCAGGTGCAGCTTCACGGGGGCTTCGGGCCTCACTGCACACAAATGAATCAACAATTAGCCCCAAACCCACTGCCCCAGCCCTGCTGGGTTTTACTGAGACATAATTCAGCCCTTTAACTCAGTTCTCGTAAATTCAGTTCTCCTAAATTCAGTTTTCAAGAGCTGCTCTGCTGCATGGCAGCAATGTTGGATTATATCCCTGGAAAAGTCACCCTGGTGCTGTTACAGCTCTCAAGAAATGCTGTTTGACCTCTTATTTCCTTCAAATCTGCAGGAATTTCTTCCTTTTAGCCATAACTTTTCCCAAGCCTTGGTTTACCTGCCTTGTTGGAAAGAGGGAATGAGGAATAGAGGGATGGGAATGCTGAGAAAAATCAATTTGCTCCTTAAAAGGATTTTCTAAATATTCTCATCCCTCCACAGGGATTATGGCTGTGAAAAGAGATCTCCAGGAGAGTTATATGGAGAGTTTGGATATTCCCATGAGGAATGGATGGGAAATCCTTGGGATTCCATTCCCTGGACAATGAGAAGGAGTCAAGGCCCTGTTTTTACCTGGTACTGAGACTTTCTCCTCATCCACAGCCAAGTTTTTCCCATGGAAGAATAAACCCTGCTCCAAAGCACTGCAGGAGCTGAAGGGAAAACATGCCCAAAAATCCTGGGCCGTGGGCAAATGTTCCCTTCAAATTCCATCTGCACTGGAGTCCAACTCTCCAAGTCTCCCATTTAAATGCATTCCTGGAATGTCAGTCAGTTATAGCAAATATTTCTATTTATTTTCAGTATAAATCCACCACACTAAGTAAATTTTATTTCATTATTTATATCAAATATCTCTATGTATTTTCTGTATAAATCTGCCACACCAAGTCAGATTTTATTTCATTATTTGTACCAAAAATATTTTATATTTTTCCTGTATAAATCCAACACACCAAGTCAGACTTTATTTAATTTCTCCTTCTAGACCATCTCAAAGCAATTAATTTCATGAAGGCCAGCAGGGAGTGATTGGTGAGGAGGCAAAAAAAAGTCAGTGGATTTTCCATCACATTTCCCTGAATCAGATCCCACAGATAATGATGGTTGTGATGCCACCTGCTCCACAATCAGCAAATAAAATCCACGTGGTACAAGAGTTTTTACATTCAAAATAATTTTTAATTGAGCTAAATCTTGGCAGAACATATATTAATATTGTGCATTTTTAAAAACATGCCTCACTAAGCAGAGCTAATTCATTGTGTCATTTTTAAATACTGGCAGACTCTGGGCTGAATTTTTAATTTCTTCCTGCAGCATCATTTCAAACCAGCAGGATGAAAAATGCCACCTCTCATCTTCCAAACAAGCCCACCCAGGGATTTTAACTGGTTCTGTCTGCAGAGCACATCACTTAGGAGGAAGTTAATAAAATTCCAAAGTTTTTAAGTTAATAAGATGTTCATAAAACTTTAATTTTTTTTCTTCCCCTGCAGCTGACAGCTCCTGCCTTTATGAAATCTGCCCAAATCTGCAATAACTGGGCATGTTGGATAGCAACACATATCAAATTCATCATGTCAGGAGAGTTTGAGCTTGATCAAACACACAGGAATGTTCTCCAGCTTGGGGTTGCATGGGTGAGGAGGAAAAAATCAGGATCAGAGAGCTGCTTGGGGAAAATGGGTGGGATTCTTTTTAAATTTAATTTAAGTCCTCAGCAGCAAGCTCCACCACTGGGCCAGCCTTGGGCACAGAGAGGTCCTCATTAAAAAGGAAAAAACGAGAAATAACCAATTTATTGAGTGCTTGGGCTCTGCTCAGTGTGGTTTGCACTGGAGCCCAGACAGGGATTAGGGAGCTTTTCCTGCCCTGTCTGTGCCCCCTTTTCCCAGCAGAGCCATCCTGATGTTTGCCATGGACACAGGGCTCAGCCACACTCACCTGCATTTCCACACCCAAGAAAATGACTCTGTCTAAGGAAAAAAAAAAATTGGATTTACTTCTGAATATCTAAGGAAGCCAAGCCAGAATCTTCCATGCCCTTTTCATCAGCACAGGAGCAGCTATTGGGCTTTGGAAATGTTTTCTCTAAACTTGTAGCTGTCTCAAGGCAAATTATTCCTCCTTCATTGTTGTAGACTGAAGAAGGAGCACAGAGGTGCTCAAAGGCTTTTTGGGGTGTCTTAGCCAGGTGTCAGAGGCTTCTCTGGCTTTGTTCTTTTGTTTCTGTATAGTTTGTTATTTTCTCTCTTATTAAAACCTTCTGCTTTACAAAACACACCCAAGGAGCTGCCTCTGGGAGGCTGCAGGTCAACCCTCAGGCTTGGTACAAGGGAGGTCAAAAAGCATTTTTTGATAACTGGATTTCCTGATAACTCCCAGAGGTTGCAGGTCAACCCTCATGTCACCCTGATCTTTTTCAGCCTTCTAATGTTTACATTCTGGTACTGGAGTTCTCACACACTGTAACATAAACAAGTAGATGTTTTTCACACTCCTGTCTGAGGAAGGACAATCAATGGACATCTAGTTTGACCAGCGGGGTCAGAGAGGTGTCAACCTCATTGCCCCAATCCCTGATCAAACTCCAAAAACTATATAACTCAAAATCCCAAATAAACTTCCTTCTTTTTTTGCTCTGACACTGACAGTGTAGTTCTTTCATATCTGTCTAATGACACCCTCAGACTTGATAAATCTTCATGGAGTTTATTCCACTGTGGCCATGTGTGAGGCTGTGTCACTCACCTATGTCTGTGGGCTGCAGGGACATCAGGGGTGAGCCCAGGGCTGTGACACCTGCCAGCACCTCCAGCCACAGCAGGTAGGTGTGGTTGAGGCTGGGGGAGGCCACCAGGCACTCACAGCTGGCCTGGTCCCCGCAGTGACACGGAGCCACCATCACTGTCCCCTGCAGGGAGCTTGTGGATGCAGCTCCCAGGGACAGCTCTGATCTGCAGGAGGGACAAATCAAAAACAAAAGAACAAACCAAGAAACAAAACAATTCAGTATTTTGTTGTTTGAGGGGTTTTTTTCTGTATCTCAGTAGGTTTGTGATGCTGTTTTACACCACAAGGACACAGACTCTGAGATTCAGGAGGCTGAAAATTACTCCTTTATTTCTGGGATGTGTCTCCCTTTTATCCCATTTCACACAGACCAATGTGATTGGTGACACAAAGACAAACCTCTTCACTCCCATTGGTCAGAGCAGAGGGACAGCAAGAAGTCCTTCCTCAGGAAAGGAATGAATAACAAAGTCACAGTTCCAAAAACATTTCTCCTGTTTACAGAAAATTCCCTGGGAAAAGCATTTCAGAAAAACAAAACACCTGAGGCATGGAACCAAGGCTATAGGTTTGGCCATCTGGATATGATTTATTGATTTAAAAAATTAAATTAATTAATGAAAAAGTGATTGTAACCAATGGCTTTAATTTTGCTGCTTCTCCCTTTCTCAGTGTTTAATTTCCATTTCAATTCCATTAAAGCATTCCCAGATCTTTTTGAGGTTGTTTTACCTTCCCATGGCAGCTCCCTGCCATCCCCAAAGAGATGAATTTCTTTGGATTAGGAGCTCCCAAAGGATTCTTCATTCTCATCTCTGCTCTTCAGGCTCTTCCAGAGACCCACATTTATGGAATTCTGCAGGTATCCAGTGACCAAGACCTCCCCAAAGTTGGGAATTTAATAGTGCAAATAATCTGGGGCCAAATTTCTCCCAGCAGCAAAGCCAAGACAAACCCTGACAGTTCAATCACCTCGGATCCTTTCCTGCTTTTCGTGTTTCATCCTTACCCAAAAAAATAATAATTTTTAAAAAAAGCTTCTGTTTAGAATTGTTCTGAAGTGATTTTGGAGTTATTTCTGCCCAGTAAAGGTTTTGTTTTACTAATTCAGAGAAAGCAATGGAAATTCATGGAATAAGAGCCCTTGTGTGCATTTTTCCAATGGTTTTGGAGCTGGCACAAGTCACTGGAACACTTGGATTCAGGGAGGGCAGAGATCTCTGCATTGGAGGAGAGGGAAGGATGAGATTTGCTGCTTTATTTTCTGGGTTTAATCCATTTGTTATCTGCTCCATTTATCTGAGAGCAGAGCACAGGGAAGTGGCCACAATTAATTCCATTTCCATATCCTGAACTGCTTCGAGAGGAAAAAAGGTCAAAAAAATGAGAATTATGGAGGATGGGAAGAGCTCAGGCTGGGACTGAAACCACTCCTGGCTCATCCCAGTCCTGCTCCCTGATTTTTCTGCACTTTGGGATACTCTGAGGCTGGAAAAAACATGGAATTTCAGCAGCACTGCCCCTCCCAGCTCCTGTGCTCTGCAGGAACAGCCCCAGGCAGGTCCACCTCAAGGTATGGTTTACATTTATTAATGTTCCAGACATCCAATCCTGACATTCCTAAAATAATTCTCACCAGGACTCGCAGACTTTAGGACACAGGAATGATGCTGATGGTGTCTGGCAGACACAGAGCTCTGAAATTACTTGGAATAATTTTGTTTTTCTAGATGTGGCTCCGCTGTTTTCTCCTGAGTTTCCTTTCAAAGACTTTGCAGAATTTTCTTTGAAGCTTCCCTGCCTTCTCCTGTTGCTCACAGATTTTATTGCTCTCCAAAAGCCACAATAAATCCAGGAAAATGTAGGGTTTTTTCTTCAAAACATGTCTTTGATCTGATCTATCTGGAAAGTGGTTACCACCACACCAGCCTCTCCTCATTCCTAATGATTATTTCAATTTTTAACCATCCAAATGAACTTGTTTGCACCAAAAAAAAAACAACAAACAACAGTGTAAAGGGAGAAAAAGGCTAAAGATTTCCTCTCCTGATTTATTAACCCTCACAAGGTGAGGAGAGATCAGTGGCTCCTCCACCCAAATCCTGTCACAGAGAGTTCTTTTAGCCAACACCTTGGAAAACCTTAGGGAAAAAAAAAGAATCTAGGAAGTCCTAAATGCTTTATATTATTTATATATATTTATCACCCTTCAGAAGGTGATAATGCTTCTCCTGCTAAACTCATCTGTGGCCCCCTGGGGAACTTGGAGACTTTTCAATTAGATGCTGCAAAATGTCCTGGCTGAATTTCAAGCCTGTTCTTGCAATTGAAAAAAAAAAAAAAAAACAAAAAACCCACACTTATTTTAGGAAGAATTACCTGAATTTTCAGGAAAGGTCCAACAAAAAACCCACATTGTGAAATAGAGTCACCACTGTCAACTCTGCTGTCACATTTTATTTATTATTCCTCTATCCTCTCCAAGCACTGCCTTTATTGGGAATGGGTGCAGCAAAGCTGTCTGAAGGTTTCAGGATTTTTCCAGAAATATTTTTCCAATGGTTTTGATCAATGGTAGCTCTAGAAAAATCCTTATTTGAAGAAGCTGCTTCATTAAACTGCAGCAGATCTGAGGGCTGCTGAGCTCATCAATCTCTAATGAGAGCTTGATTTGCTCTGGCTGGAGAGGCTCAATGCACAACTGAGGCACTTGAGGCAAAATGCATGATTTCTCCTGAAAAAAAATGGGAATTTGGTCCCAGAACTGGAAGAGAGGCTCTCATGTACTTCAAATAAGTCAAAATATGAAATGCAGCCTCATGAGCTGAAAGGGCAAATGGTAATCAGTGCTCAAAATGAAACTGGGAACATTCACCAAGGGGATCCCTGAGGCTAAAGATTCCAGCTGATGGAATTAACCCTGGATTTTACAGCATTCCTGGGATCAGACAGCTGGAAAGATGATTGATAGACAATTAACCCAACTTGTCTAATGAAGCTTTGGAACATCCTTCTTTCCTATCCTTTTGGAATAACCTTTTCTCTCCCAAAGCCTCATCATCTCCCTCAGCTGAGCCTCTCACCCAGCACTGCCATGGGCAGAACAGAACATTCCCGTTCCTCATATTTCCAATCAGGATGGAAATATTTCCATGTGGATGGGGCAGATAAGAGGAGACTTCTCTAATGGTGGAAAAAAAACCCCAAAAAAATCCAAAAAAAATCACTCTGAGAGACTCAAGCTTTTCTGTTGTAGATTCCCCTGTGTCATTTTTGTGCATTGCCCTGTATGTGAGAATCCTGGCTGGATCTCCAGACTCCGAGGGAGAAACACATGCCAGGAATGCATATTTTTAAAACTGGGAATGTTTTCAAGGTATTTTTTGGCTCGGGAATAAAATGTTAAGGTAGCAGAGAGCCAACAGGGAAAGCTGTCACCTTTCCCAAGGGCTGAAATGCTTGTGCTTGCTGTTCCCCCAGAACACAGGGATCCTAAAAGGAAAAGATTAATATGGAATGTGGGGAGGGGAATGAGTTCTCCAAGGTTTTGCTTTGTTCTTTATCTTTGCAGCAAAGAGGAATCAGAGACTCTGGTGAGTCCACTCTTCTAAATTTCACTGAATTCCCTTCCTAGCACAAGGGACCTCTTCAGCCCAGCTGGGGCTCCAATCTGGTGGCATACCCCAAAAAATTTTACAATATAGAGATTTCTGCCCTGGGATCACTGGCAAAGCTTCTCCTGTGCAGCTGAGCCTGGATGGAGCAGAGCAAAGCCAGAGCTGCTTCCCCCACAAACACCCTTGGAATGGTATTTCAGGAATCAGAGTCGTGAGGAGCACTGGAAATGGGAACTCACCTCACCAAAATGAGATTAAAATATTGTGTCAGCTAAACAACCATATTTGTTTCTTAATAATACACTTGGTTTCTGCTATGACTGCAGGGATGGTTTGTGCCAAATGATCTCTGGCTGTTCAGGAAGTCCTTCCCTATAAATTCAGCTCATTCAATTATTGCAGTTTATCCTGTTCTGTAAGGAAAGGAAGTCTGGGTGTTTATACCAATCCTTCAAACCTACCAACAATCCAGAAAAAATCCAGATTATTTTATAACCAATGTGTTTAGGACCTGCCCTGCCCATGCCACAGCCAGAATGATTCCATCTCTCAGCATTCCAGGGAATATCCACCACAGTGCCAATGAGGTGAGAGCAGCCTTTGCCATTGTATCACACATTAAGTACCACAGTTACTTCAGGAGAGACAATATTATGGTCAAAAACAAATAAAAAGCAGAACCAAGATTTTAAAATTAAGAAATTCTAACAACAAAGATACTTTAAGAAGTCAATGCTGATTTTGTGAAAATATTTTAAGAAACGTGTGAAGGACAGAGAAGGAGAATTCTCCATCCTAATCATTTTTCATTCAAAAACCCACAAACTTTCCATATTATCCAGGATTACTTTTACACAGGACAAAGTAAAACCTGCAAAGCCAAAGCTCCCACCAAGCTGGAAGCTGGAATGTTGATGTTTTAGGAAATGAAATGATGAAATGCTTTCAGTTTTCCAGACAAATTTACCAGGGGCCTGTACTTACCCAGAGTATAAAAGGTTCACCTTCAGCTCAGCTCTCAGGTCCAGCTTCAAAAGCTGCAGGTTACAAACCAACAGGTCCAGCTTCCCTCTAATCCAACATTCCATGTTCCAGCTCCAATCAATACAAAAGAAAGGGATCCCACACTTTTCTGAACTGCATCAAAACAAAATAAAATAAAATACCTGGATAGAACTCACTGACAAAGAGAGAACAAGGAACAGATATTCCTGAAAGTGATATTCCAGATATTCCTGCATTACAAATGGGAAAATATTTATGAATAATCTGAGTTGGGCACCTTCAACCCTTCCAAGGCTCACAATCCATGTGCTTCTGCTCTGCCATGGTTAAAGAAGGAATATTTTTAGCTGGATTTAGGGACAAGGCTGCAGGGTGAAGAAAAATGAAGCTGCTGGTGGTTGCTGTGTCCTGGGAAGTGGCACAGCCTCACCTGGGGATTTGTGAAATGCAATTCTACCTACTGAGGACAAGGACATTCCTGGCAGCAGGATGCCAGCTCTGTGTTCCTCAGAGACAGGAAGAGGAAAAAAACCCTTGGGAAAAAGAATCCTAATCCATGTACAGATATTTACTGCACATTTATTATTTAAAGCCTCCCAGTTCATGTAGAAATGATGCCATGTGCTCTCCATCTCCCCTGCCTGCTGATGGAGTTTAAAGCCCACATCCACCAAAAAATATTTAAAATATTCCTCACAGTGTCTAAACTCCTTTGAAGATCTGGGTTTATGTCCTCTAATGCAGAGCTCTATATTTTATTCACTATTCCCCTGGAAAGGCAGCCAAATTTTTTTCCCCCTTTTGAAATTGGGCTGTACAATTCTTCCATCTTCCACTACATTCTGAGGAAGGATTTTGCCAAATTGAGAAAGGCTTTTGCCACATTGAGGAAGGATTTTGTCCCATTGAGAAAGGATTTTGCCACATTGAGGAAGGATTTTGACATCCTGAGAAAGCATTTTACCACATTGAGGAAGGATTTTACCCCATTGAGGAAGGATTTTACCACCCTGAGAAAGAATTATACCCCATTGAAAAATTATTTTACCACACTGAGGAAGGATTTTGCCACATTGAGGAAGGATTCTGACATTCTGATGAAGGATTTTACCTCACTGAGAAAGGATTTGNAGGATTTTACCACATTGAGGAAGGATTTTACCACATTGAGGAAGGACTTTACCACACTGAGAAAGGCTTTTACCACATGGAGAAAAGATTTTGACATCCTGAGGAAGGATTTTACCACATTGAGAAAGGATTTTACCACATGGAGAAAGGATTTTACCACCCTGAGGAAGGATTTTATAACAGTGTTGCCTGCCCAGGATAAAAGTGAATCCCCATTTATCCCCCTCTCCTCCCAAACAACAAAAATATTTTTGGAATAATTAACTCCTTGTGCCCTTGAGTGCTAAACCCACCTATTTGCTGAGGAGCAGGGAGATTTATTTCTGAAGGAATAAACTTCCTTGCCTGCATGCCTGCTCTGTACAGAGAACAATCAATGCTGCTGGCACTCCAAAGGCAACACAGAAAATGTTCTTCACTCATTAAAGGCTTGATTTTGGATGCTCCAAGTTCTCTCCTCAAGCCAGACCAGCTTCCAGCTGAGAAAGGGCTCAAAAATGTCTCATTCAGCAGCACACAGGGCAGGGTGAAATTCCTGGGAGGAACTGGATGGACCATGCAATGGGCAGCTGCCATCCAAAGGAAGTCTGCAAATAGAAAGGGAAAAGTATTGGAAATAAAAGGAAAATTCATAATTTTTTAACAATTAAAAGGGAGGGGTTGATGTGGTACGGAAATGAATTCATTAGGTAAAAAAAATCAGGTTGTTTGCAGGGGTTTTTCCCTGAGGAAAAGACAAAATTAATAAAAACATCCTCTCTGAATGGTGTCAGAGCCTTTTACCCCAATCTCACTGCACCCAAACTTCTGTTTTCTCAACCTCTTGAAAAAAGTCAAGGCCAAGATTGTAGGCAAAGCATCTCTTTGGGATAAATTGGCTTTTATTAACCTAAAATACAGTGAATCCTAAAGTGGGAATGAGTCTCATCTCCCCATGCAGTGCTGGAACAGATCCCCTCCAGCTCTTTTCAAACAGCTCCATTTCAATAAAAATATAATCCTGTTGTAAATATAAAACACAGTCCCACTGTAACTGTTAAATAAAAAATGACAATATTGCTGTGGGTGCAACTGCACAACCCCAGGGCCTTCTCTGAGATGTGAGAGGCAGGAAAATGTCACTTTTTTTCCCCATCAGACTTAAAATAAAACCTCTCTGAGCACATTTGTTGATGTCATGGCTTGAATTGTTCTCACAATGATGAGCAAGGAACAATTTCCTTTAAAAGACTCTGTGAATTTAAAGATTAAAGCTCTACTTGCAGCAAGGCACAGGGGCATTGGTGCACTTTGCATTTTGCTCAGGAAGGGCAGAAATTTTAAGCAGGTTCATTAAACAGAAATTAATTGATGCTCCGTGCCTTGCAACAGCCAAAATGAGAAATGCCAGAATATCTCTGGCACTGTTTGATTAATAGAAATTCATCATTCTCTAGCACAGAGAGCGAGTTAAATAATAGCAAAATATGAAATGACAGCTCTAAAAAAAAGCTGTTACAAACAGAAGATGCAGAGTGTTGTTCTGCAGAGGGTTTTGCCTTCTCTCCACATGGATTTTGTGGTGCCAGACTCCTGCAGGGCTCTGCTCTTCCCTCCTTTCCCCCTGCACAGAGGTTGTGCCTCTGTAAATCTCAGCTTCATTAGGCCTTCAGCAGGAGGGGTGGAGCAAACAAACTCTCAGGCCATCATTTGTGATTTAAAAAAGGGACAAAAAAGTGACACAGAGCAGGAGAGAGAACCAGCACTGTCCCCAGCTCACCTCTTTTCCTGAGGAACTTCCCCCTGCTGTATCACAGATCATCTCAAGGGATGAATTAAACCTCATAAAGTCAAAAATGTGCTCAGCCCCTTCCTTCAGAAAGGGAAAAAATGAAATTAAAATGATCCAGGGGAAGGCCTGACCCGCAGTTCTGTCCCCAGGGCCATCAGATGGTGACAAACTGCTCTGAAATCCCAGGAAACCTCCCTGGAGCAGCCAGGGTTTTTCCAAATTCGAGCTACTTAATGTGTTCAGATCACAAAAGGTACTTAAAAGAATTCCAACAAGGCAATATTTCATATTGAGTGGATAAAAGTACATATGGAGCAAGATAAAAAGGTGTTTCTTTATATAAAAGGTACCTAAATCTAATGATTTATTCATCTTTTTGATTCATATTTTGTAAAGATGGCTCAAATTTTCACAAAAACTCCACTGGATTACAGGGTTTGATTTCTCAGTCAAAACCCTTTAAATAATCTTTCTTTTAATTAAAAAAAAAAAAAAAGAAAAAAAGAAAGGCAAATACCAGCTGTCCTTGCAGAGCAGGTGCCAATATTGTCAGAGGCATTTCCCAGTTTATTACTGCAGCATTTGCAGTGAGCTGAGCACCCTTTGGCAGCATCCTCCAGGAGCAGAAGATTCCTTTCCTTTCCTTTCCTTTCCTTTCCTTTCCTTTCCTTTCCTTTCCTTTCNTTTCCCCTTCAGCGCAACAAAACAAACTCCCCACTAATTTTTTATCTCATCAGGGTATTTATTTGGATGTGTCCTGACTCAACACATTTTTTTTTCTTGATGTCTCCTGATCTGAAAAACTCAAAGTTGGTTTTTGGGATGTTTTTTAGTGACTCACCCATCAGCACAAACGTGGTTGGGATGATTTGCCAGCACATCTTGTTTTGTAGAGCTGACCTGAAAAACACACAGAAAATTAATGGAGGGCTTATAATGATCAATTATTTCATTTTGGTGTAGTTCAGTTCATTTGATGCTCACACCTTTGTAATCAGAATCATGGAAAACCAGAATGGAACGTAAAAATCATCTCATTGCAGCACTCTGGGATGGGGAGAGACATTTCTGTCTGATCAGGAAAGGAAGAAGAGGCCAGAAAGAGGAAAAAATCAGAATTTTCCAAGCACAGCACACACAGAAGCCCTCATCCATTTCAACAGTGAAGACTTCACTAAACTTTACAGCAACATTTCATTATTGTTCCTTCATTTCGGATTCTTCATTCTTTTTTATTTTCATCCAAGAGCTACATAAACTCTGCTAAAATCTAAATATTTTTTTATGCTTAAAGCTCCACAGAGGAGAGTTTGGCTGCTGTTGTAGTCAAGAACTGAGTAAAAGAACTGAGTAAATGCCACAGCTCAAGGCAGAGAGCAAATGCCAGGGTGAGGAATTGGAGTGAGGGAATCCCTCCAAAGGTTCCATTCCTGAAATATTTCGAAGGACAATTTCCTTGAGAACATCCCTGCAGCCAAAGCAGGCAGTGCCAAGGTTATGTAATGGCCTGGCCTTGCACTTTGGGGCTGCAGCTCCTGGAAAATCTATTTATTTATATATTCCATAGCCTGGAAAATTAATTCTTTATATATATATATATTT